>CM031377.1:18151224-18562223 GCA_018208015.1 Medicago ruthenica
GAAACAATCTACGTGCAATTCCACCCAATTCATACCTTCACAAACTAATCTTATTCTAATCGACAATTCACGTTGAGGACCGCCGATAGTGTTGATTACCCCTCGCCTCATTGCTAAATCTGAAATTTTTTGATTTGGAAAACCCCAATCAAGATCAGCACATAGTTGCTCAAACTTTTACTACAAAAGACCAAATGATTTGATCAAACCTTTGGCATAAGGAGTACTAATTCCATCTCTAACATCAAGATTCCTAAGTCCACAAAGAATGTGGTAATACATTTGATGGTTCACATTTGATCCAAGAATAACTTCAAGAGAACATGACAAGTTTGCGTGTATTGACAATAACAATAAGATTGAAAAAAAACTGTGTTTCCTTTTTAATGCTAAGATTCAAGCTCTGAGGATCTAAGTATGCTTTCTAATGTCTTTAATTTCCTTTAAACTTTCACCAATTGCATTTTTCAATCAAAACTTTTACGTTTCTTCACAATTTATTTTCAAGTAATCTAATTTCAAGTTTTTTAACTTTCAAGCATTTTATTTTGAGTCCTTTACTTTCCAACAAAGTTTAAGCTTTCATGCAATTTATTTAGTGTCATCAACGTGAACAAACCACAATGCCATTTACGTGACACATTAGCACCCCAAACAGAGTTATTTAACAAAGAGATCATTTTGACCGACATCATTCAATTTGAGGGAGTAATTAACTATTTAGTAAATTTGGGATATCTCAAATTGCCCGACACTCACAATTTATATATATATATATATATATATATATATATATATATATATATATATATATTTAAGACTTAATAAAAAATCGAAGGAATGACTTGATAGATATAGTCGTATAATATTTCAATCACCCATTTAATTGATTTTCAAAACATTTTATAGTTTCTTTAATTTAGAAATAAAAAATAACTCTTTCCATGATTTTCCTTCAAAACTCAACCCCTAAACACAATCTAAGACTGTTTGGCAAAGTCAACTTTCGAGTTTGTAACAAATAACTTACCACTTATATGATCAAAATAATTTTGTTTCTTTTAACTTCTTAGCAAATTTATTTTGATCATATATGTTGTAAGTTATTTGTTATAAACTTGAAAGTTGACTTTGCCAAACAAAGTCTTAGATTGTGTTTATACACATGGTTGAGGTGAAAAAAAAAAGATATTAAACTCTCTTGCTAAGAAGTTTCTCTTACACATTGTCGCATTGTGGGAGTTTAATATCATACACATGGTTGAGGTGAAAAAAAAAAGTGACAAGTAAGTTATGTATCAATAAAAGGTGAGTAGAGTTATGATGCGTAGCAATCAAAATGAACATGGTAAATAAGAATTTCTTCTAGTTAGTTTGTTTGCCCTTTACGAACATAGGCAATATAAGGACAAAAATAACCACAATTATTGATTGATTCCCATGGGTTTTCCCCGGGGACGAGCTGCCTCCTCTTCTTTCGGCTTTGGACTTGAAGCTATTCTGACTGTTAAACGTCTTGCGAATCTCCTCCGGCGTCTTCCCCTTGATCATGTCTGCCACAGCCTGGCAAGTAAGCTTCAACAGGCTCTTGATGTTCAAGTAATTTGCAGCCTGAATGAAATCGAAAAGCATAGCCTGATCAACCTGCTTCATGAATTCAGCGATCATCCAAACTCGCCGCAGCATCCCAACCTGCTTCCACATTCTTCTGAACCTCAAGATCACTTGGAACTCGCAGACTCCAAAAGCATAGCCTTATCAACCTTAACAACAATTAAGATCATCACAACTCGCCTCTGCAGCGGCCTCCACATGCTTCTTACAGTATTCAATAACCTTAGCCAGGATCTTGCCGTTGACGTTTGGAATAGTGATTACATTGTCGGCACATATGCTTGATCGTGTGTGATTCAAGTGCCACCGCCTCGGAAACCTCGAGGGTTTTGCAGAGTGATCATCTTCTTCGTTGCTGAAGACATGATGGTCAATTGAGATTTTCGGAAAGGTGTGAAATCGTTAACCCTATCCTTTTAATGGTATTTCTATTAATTGTAGGCGTTTTTGTGTACATATTTTTTAAGATGATATTTCTTAGATTCCGTCCAAAAATAGATGACAGAGTAAATCTTTTTATTTTTGGCACAACAGTATTCCTTAAAATATATTTAAAAATTACTAAAATTGTTTTTTTTAATAAATATAATATAATTGTGTATTGATTCTTTCATCAGAAAAAAAAATTGATAATTGATTCTTGGTCAACAAGTATCAAACCCTGCATTTAGTAATGTTAATCATCAGGTTGCTCAAGATGATGTTGGCATGGCACCGTTTGGATTCAACCTTACATACGGCCACTTTATGTCTCTCCCAATACTATTGATCAGCTTATAATTGCAAATATCATGGGAATTCGGCCAGGTTGCTTTAAGAATTGATAGATTCTTATAATGAATTTTGGATTGGACCGTCTTTACATATTTTTGTGGATCTAACAGAGATATCCCTGTTAGGTAGTTTTTGTATGCGTCCATGGACTTAACAATATTTGGTAGGGGTGGGCAAAAAAACCAAAAAACCGAACCGAACTGCTAAACTGAACCGAACCAAACCAAAAAAAACTGAACCATTACTAACAGTTCTAGAACTGAACTGAAACAGTTCGGTTCAGTTCAAAACAGTTCGGTTCGGTTCGAAACAGTTCGGTTCGGTTCAAAACAGTTCGGTTCGGTTTTACCTTCTAAAATTCGTTTTTGTTTGATTTTTTATATTTTTTTCAATGGTACCAATAATAACAGTTCGGTTCAGTTCGAAACAGTTCGGTTCGGTTTGGAACAGTTCGGTTCAGTTCAAAATCCAAACAGTTCGTTCGGTTCAGTTATTTTAAATTTATCAAACAGTTCAGTTCGGTTCGGTTCAGTTTTCATCCCGAACCGAACCATGCCCACCCCTAATATTTGGTGCTTGCATAATAAGTTGATCAATTTGGTGTTGTGCAATATCTGCCACGGCGGATTGCGGTGGCAGATTTTTTTACAACCTATGGCAGCGCCATGGATGATACTGCGGCTCTATATGGCGGATTTTTTGCTTTCTGCCATGGTCCACCATCCGTCATCGATAACACTGGTGAAAGTATTTGGATTATGATTCTACACCTGTCAAACATTCTAGTACACCTCTTTGCATTATGAACAAAGTACTTAATATCTTTTTATGCAGGGTACCTGATGCAGCTGCTGAGAAGTCAGAACAATATCTTGAAGGTAAATTGCTAAAGATCTATGTTATTAATTTTGTAACGATTGTTTCAATATGTGTTAATAAATTGTGTCTATTTATCAGGTGAAATGGATCACAACTCCTCAATAGTTGGTCAAAGAGACATCTTACTGCCTTGATCAGAAATATAATTCTGTTTTTGTCCCGTTAGCCACCAATCCGATTCTCATTTTTTTGATATAAAATGTCTCGAAGTTAATTTTTATATATCTCACCATTGATTTCAATCTTTGGTTGAGCCACAAAATTCAAATTTATTCTGCATATGTGGCAGTAGGTTAGCATGCTATGGTGTGTGCCTAGAATACAACCCCTTGTCCCCCTTACAATGCAATTTATTATTTAAAAGCCAAAGTGGCAATTTTTTGGCAACTTAGATTGTACCAAGTATTGTCAATATTCTACTGGTCTGGTAGAATATTATTTTTAAAGAAATTATTTTTTATGCAATGACGATGTAAAACTTCTTTACACGTGCATCCAGTCAAATCACACCAAATACATATTTTTAGAGATTTTGTAGGAAATAATTTAAAAAAGTGGCATCATGATGTGATTTGATAAGATGCATGTGTAACATAGTGTTACATTGTCACTGTATACAAATTAAATCCATTTTGAAATAGTTGAACGAAATTGTCCAGTCATAGTTTATAGTAATGACATTAATAATCATAATTTGTTATTTGATATACTTCCTCAATGTAACAGTAAAGTTTATCCTGCAATTTTTCCTGCTTGATCTTTATTGATTTTACCACGATGGCATGAATACACAAGATTTGCCAAATGATGTACACATTATATTATGGTTATGGTAGCTATATTTAATTCCGCGATTTAATCATGCTTATATGATACTATGTTTTGAGTTTCGAGTTTCAACGCTTTCGATTTACTTTTTCACTGTTAAGCTATTTCTTTATATTGTCATCCATGTAGTTCATGAACTGTGGTGTTTTGTTTTTTGATAAATTTAATTTGATACTAGTTTTTCTGAGGGTATGACAATTTTTTCGATGGTGCTGAGTGAAAACAAATTTTTTGGTTGCATGCAAGCGCAACATAATGGAATTTTAACAAATAATTAATGTTCTGCGATGGTTCATGACAAAATGTAGTCAAATGGTCGGCTGTAACAAGTGCTATAGCACTCTAGCGTTAGCAGAATTTGAGCAAACTGATAGTTAGTTTTTGAACATGTTTTACTGCTACAAAGTGAAATCTTCGGGTACTGATTATGTGTTATGATGTGCAGATATTTTCAATGATTGATACTTAGAGCTTGTGCCATGTATTCTCTGCTTTGTTCATTTTTTTTAGCAAATGTGCTAAATATCCTTTGTGCTATGAGAATCTCGATTTGAGAACACTGCTTCCCGGGGTTAACAATGAATGAATACTACCTGCCAGATCATTTCCTTATTATACTTAACCATTCCCTGTAAAGCTGAAAAAAAGGTCAAATACTACGCGTTATATTTTTATGGTCAATTTAGTCCCTCCGTACATCCATGAAAAAAAGACTACTCCGAAGTTAAACGAGGGGTAACAACTCCAACATATCAGCAAGAACCAACCGACTGACTAATAACTGTCGGACATGACTCAAAAAGTCAACGCAAAAAAAAGTAATTGCTTTTTGCTGCAGTCAAATATGATTATCTTTTTTTGATTTGTGTTGAGGATTACACCTTTATTGGAATTTAGTTTCATAGACCCTGATAGTACTAGTAGTGTTAATGTTTCAGTTTCCACTACAAAATGAAGAATTCAAACATGTTTGCGAAACCAACTATATTTAGATGACCTAGACTACCAATATTCAATGACCAATTAACTTCTAGATCAAATTTGTAGCAAACGGTAGGGCCTCCAAATCCAATTATATTTAGATGACCTCTACCACTGTTGCATGAATCAACAACTTAACATTTTATCTTCTGCATTTTAGCATAGTCATTCACTATTTTTCAATTCTCAAGGTCCGAAATTAGATTTAGTAAGACTTTAATAACCACACTTACTAACAAAATTAGCTTTGTCTCACTCAGAGAATAACAAATACAGCTTAGGTTCTTTTCAATTCACCACTTTTATTTCAAACATAGGGAGTGATTCAAGTTTACTTGACTCTTTTCTATCAGGATACTTCGGTGTTGCAATTAAGATGAAATCAGATTCTACTGTAGAAGTCACTGAATGTATCTATATGAGAAATACTGTACGATTTTAGCTAGTGTTGAAAATTCAATTGCTGAAAATCATCCCAAGTAAAAATAAATATTATACAGCTCAAGACAAAACAAAAAGAACAAAAGTCAAATTCTTAATAAGAAATGCAAAAGTCAAAGACCCAATGTTATCAATAATGTATGACTTCTCAACTTATAGGGTGATTGTCTTCGTGACAAGGGTCGCCAACGGCGGCAGACAATGAGGTGGTCGGTTGCATGCTCTTGGATGTAGTAATCGGGGGATTGTGCGGTGGTCATCTAATCCCCCATGATGCGGAGGATGAGTTTGAGGGTTGACTTCTCTTGGATGATGTAATTGGCAAGGGTCAGGCTGTTATCTAGTTCCTTACCGGAAAAGATCAGACGTTGCATATGCATTGGGATCCCTTCCTTGTCAAGAATCTTCTCCTTCACATTGGCTATTGTGTATGAACTCTTAACCCTCAAGGGGATGCTCTTTCTAGAGATGGTCAATATGTATATTAGCATCTGCAAGACATTTGCCAACACGTTAATCAATGATAAAAGCAACAGAAAGAAAACAAAACCCATTGCAAAATTTATTACAGTACAACAGGGCAAAAGAAATTCATGATCAAATAAATAAAAGAAAATTTGAGACTGATATTTCAAGAACTGATCCAAAAATAGAAAATTATAAAACAGTAACATTCTTTTTTTGGCATTTGAAAAACTGATGAATTTGAGATAAAATGCTAGAGTATAAATTCAAAACATAAAAGAAAATAATAAGATTTTGATAGGGAAAAAAACAAAAGCAAAGAAAAGGAGATAGGAGATACCACGGGGGTTATGCAAGTTATACAAATTTCTAGCTTGAGAGGTTCTGAAGAACCAAATGGAATCACAAGGAACTCGGATGAAAGAGTTGATAAAATAAACCGTTGGACATTCTTCGCAAACGACTGTAATTTCAGTTTGCATACTTGAGATCTAGCCAATATATCATGACCATACTTGGACTGAGAAGACTTTGGACCAATGCAGCAAATATTGATTGCATTTCCCAACAGCATAGTACTATTATTGGGAATAAATAGTTTGCCATCATTTTTCTCTTGAAGAACAATAGTTTCATCATCGGACTTCAAGGAGACAATGAAGGACTGACCATAAGAAAATTTGGTTTGAGAATCCCCGTGTTTATGGCTGAAATGCTTAGACAACATTTCTGATGATGCAACAAAGTCACAATCTGACAGGGGACAGTAACACGGCTCATGGATGCATTGTTCTTCATGATTCCTCTTTCCAATGTAACTTATTTTCTCTCTGCAACCATATTTTGCATTCGAACATGACAATTCAATAGATAGCAATAGATTCTCGATGGTTTTACAACGTTTTGAGCTAATGCACAATGAGCACTTGGGACACTTGTTCCTAAGTTTAGGATAGCAGGTAGACAAGCAATATGTCCATTATCACACTGAATTGCAACAAAAAAGAAAATCATCAAATTAACTTTGAACCACTTGCTAAAATAAAATAAAATTAAATAAGAGAATTCTTTGTAAGGCTTGTTAGCAAGTTATGCAATCAAAAGTATAACCAACATAAATCTAATCATTCTCAGTTTATTCTTCTCAAATATATGTACCCAATAACGGATTGCGGCTGGCCCCGAAAACGCTATAGCACTCTAGCTGTTAGGGGGGTATGACCACTATATCAAAGTTTAGGGAAACAATACAAGATGTTAATACCATACACATATAAGAGCTCAAAAAAAGAAGGATATATAAAATTGAAGGCATTCATAATTATTATTCAAAGTTCATTGCTACTAATATTCAAACCAAATGTAAAGCAAATAGGCCTCAAGCCTCTCTGAGGCTTAAAATAACTCATCCAAGAAATTCAAATAAATAAAAGTGATTCCTTAAATAGAATCACTATCTCTAATCACTTATTCTTCTTCTTCTTCATCATCATCATCATCTTGCTCACTCTCTTCACTACTAGACATCATTTGTTATGCATCTTTCTCCTTTTTTGTCTAAGTATTTTGTGTCTCCATATGGACAACTTGGTTCCCCTTTCTTTTCTACTGCTTAGAAAGCCGCATAAGATGTGGATGAATTTGCCTCTTCTAAAGTGAGAAAATTAAGTATGGTTAATTTATAAACTCTTGATTGCAACGAAGTACCTCTAATATTCATCCTTATTTTTCTAATAAATGGTTGATATTACTTACTTTATCCTCTAAAGTGAATTACTTGTTAAGACTCCCACATTGTATGAGATAAAGCCTAAATATGAGTCTATAAGTAGGGGTATTCCTCACCTTACAAACTAGTTTTGTAAGGTTGAATTACATTCAACCTAAATTTTAACATAATATCAAAGTCTATCTAAAATTTGTTGAATTACCTACCAATAGTCGCATTCCTGATATCAAATCTAGAGCGTAAAGGGTGTGTTTAGAGTCCTACACCCTTGGTGCTATAACCACACTAATCAAAACCACAACACAACGGAGTTTCACGTTGCACTTGAGAGTCATGGGCGAACCTATCCTATGGTTTGGTGTGGCTATACCAAAATTTTCCTAATTTTTCTTTTCATATGAAAGATGTATTTAAAAATGAAATGTTAGAGGAAGTTGGTGACTTATTTTGTTTCAATTAATAATTGTTAGGGTTGCAGATGGACTTGAACTAATAAAACAACTAAAACTATTATTTTAGGTGAAATAGTACACCAAAAACTATTATTAAATTTTATTAGACAATTTTTTTGACACTATTATTTTAGTCACACCAAAAACTTAATAGATCCGCCCCTAGAGTGAACATACACCAGAAAAGAGTGAAAAAAAATAAAATTAAATGGATACAAATGTAGCAATCGAGCACTTTAATTTAGGGTTGGAAATCACCACAGGAACGGGGCTATTCTTACCATCATCTTTTTCGGGATCAACAGGCTCCCGTGCATGTGCACGTGCACCTTTTGACTAAATACTAAATATTGATTACAAATAAGTACTCCCTCCATAACAAAATATAAGCAAAATTCAACCATTTCAGTTGTAACTAATTATAAGCAAAATTGACTTTTTTTGTCATATTTAAGGATAATATACCTGAAATACCCTTACTTTAATTTTTTAAATGCACACACGTTTAACAACAACACCTTGAAAATATACTACTGTACACTACAATTAATGAGGGCAAAATAGGTTATTTAACTTAAATTAAATAACACAAATCACATTCCTTAAAAAATGTGAATTGGTCAAATTTGCTTATAAAAAGTTATGGAGGGAGTAACATATAATCAAAATAAAGTTTTTGACTTAAGCATAATCACGTTGTTCTAGTAAACGAAAATATGAAGCTGTTAAAAATTACAGTTAACAAAATACTCACAAAAAAACAACGAAGCATAATGACGTTTTGCTACAGATTCGTCCTTTGGTGCTTTTAGCCGCCGCCGATTTCTCCAAATCCCTATCGATCGAATGTAACGCAAAATATGGCCACACTTGGGTTTAGGGCTTTCTTGCTGTCTAAAAATAATATGTCGGAAAAATTTACTAATGAGTAGTGTCATACCCCATTTTTTTGACTCTTTTCTTTTCTTTTGTTTTTCTCATTCTTTATTTTTATTTATTATTACTATTATCTCTATTCTCCTTTTAATATTATTACTTTTTTATTTCTATTTCTTTACTTTTATTTTTATTTTTATTACTATTATTATCTTTTTTCATTATTATTATTATATTTTTTATTATTATTATCATTACTATTATTATTATCTTTTTTCATTATTATTATTATTATCATTACTATTATTATCTTTTTTTATTATTATTATCTTTTTTATTATTATTATCATTACTATTATTACTATTATTATCTTTTTCATTATTATTATTATTATCATCTTTATTATTATTATCATTATCATTACTATTATTACTATTATTATCTTTTTTAACACTATTATTATTATTATTATCTTCATTATTACTTTTATTATTATCATTGCTATGTTTTTTTATTAATTTGAAAGCAAAGCAAGCACAACAAGATGTTGTCCTGCGCCCTTCTCCTTCTTCCATCTCTTCTTTGCCACTTGCTTTAGTAAAACCAGTCAAGGATTGTTGTAAGCTGCTGACCCTGTTTCCTGCAAGTGGCTGCCCTGGTTCTACAGATGCTGCCCTGTCCAGCACATCATTTTCTTCCCTTTTTCTTCCATTTTTCTTTGTCAAAGAAGGCTGCAAGCTGCTCTCTGTTTTCCAGCACACCTGCTTCTTTGTTTCTCCCAATCTCTGCACAGGACAGCATCCTCTTTTCCTGTTTTTCTTCCCCAAAATCAGCAAGAATCATCCTAAAAGCATCACAAGTTGCAAACAACCCCTGTTTTTCCATTTTTCCAGCAATTTTCTGTCAAACTCAGCCCCAATTTGTTCTGAAATTAGCCAAAGTCTTCACCATGATCACAAGGCAAGGTCACTTCCTTCCTTTTGCATTAAATGCTAGCCAAAGTCATGGTCATAGCACACAAAACAGCCCTGCTGTTAAGGGATTTTCATGATTACATTTGATTTCAAATGATGACAATTTTGCCTATATAAGGAACCCAAAATTCAGAGGATTGGGAGAGTTTTTGAGAGTTATTAAGAGGAATTTTTAGAGCAAAACAGAACCAAAAAGGATCCACCAGAATACACAGCAATCCTTGAATAGAAAAGCCCTGTTTTTTTTTCTGTTTTTGTTTTACAAACCATCACAAACAAACCCAGCAATCAAAACAGCCATCTAAGCCACCAGAAACATCATACTAAGAGTGAAGAATAGCAGCAAAAACATCATTGTTGTAGCTGTTCTTGTTCTTCATCACTTCCTTTCCAAGAAACCACAATCATCTAAAACCATTTTCACTTTTCTTACATCCAAAGCTTGGGCTAGGAGTTTGTAAGTATTCTGAACATTTCTCACTTATTAATTGCATTGCTGTTTGCATCTTGTATTGTTGTTCTTGTTGTCCTGCATATTTCTTCTGCATTTTTAACTCATTTTGCACTAAAAACACCATTTTAAAAGTTCCAAAAAATCACAAGTTTGCTAAACATCAAAACAGAAGTGTTTCACTTCTTTTTCCTACTAAAATCAAAAGTTTTTAACCCATTTGAGGTTCTGAAATCAGAAATCAGAAGCAGTCTGGACAGTAGTTCAGAAGCAGCTTCTGAACAGTAGTTCAGAAGCAGCTTCTGAAGGTTTCGCTGAGCGAAGTTATGCTCGCTCTGCGAAAGTGAGTCTGAACGGTGCTTCTGAAGTTCAGAGTCTGAAGTCAGCTTCTGAAGGTTTCGCTGAGCGAGGTTATGCTCGCTCAGCGAAAGTGCTTCTGCAGTTTCAGATGCTGAGGTTAAGCTTCTGAAGGTTTCGCAGAGCCAAAATCTGGTCGCTCTGCGACCATAACAGAACTCAGCTTCTGACTTTAAGCTTCTGAAGCTAGCTTCTGAGATTCTGAATTGAGGTTTCAGAGCCTGAAAGGTTTTGTTTACTCATTTTTATTCAACCAAATTTCATTACTTTCAATCTTGGTTCCATATCTTTTTTATCAAACTCTCATTCTATTTTCAATATACTAAAACATAAAAAACAAGTTTCTTTTTGTGAGTGAAAAAGGAAAACTTGGGTAGACACCCGGCGCTTCCCCGAATATTCAGAAACGAGGTAAACACCTCGCTTTTGTTTATTCGTCCTCCATTTAAAATTAATTCCAACTCACCAAATCAAACCTTTTCACGTCCATGCACGTTTTCAAACGGATATCATCGCCCAAGTGCGAGTCCGTCCCTTTTTACCTTCATTAAGTTACCCTCATAACGGTAGTAGGTAAAACTTTTTATCGGTCTTCATTAAGCTATCATCACAACGATAGTAGACCATGTTCTTCTTCCTTTAAAGCAAACTTTTTCGCTCAAGCGCGATCAATTTTTTTTTTCATAAATAAAATCAATCAACACACAAACTTTTGCTACAAAGAACTACGTAGCTTTGAATTCTCCATCACACCGGGAGATACGTAGGAGCAAGATTAAACTCTTGCCAAGCACATAATAAAAAACTCATTTTTAGTCTTTAATCTCTTCTCTTCTTGTTCCTTTTATTTATTTAAGCTCTTTCTTCATCTTTTAATTTCTTCTCTTTTGTCAATTATTTTCTTTACAAACATTTGGCAAACAAACTAACACAATTAAACGCTAAACTAACTAACGGGTCCCGTTGAGTACAACGGATGTGAGGGGTGCTAATACCTTCACCTCGCATAAACGATTCCCGAACCCTAAATCCTTAACATTGTAGTAATTTAGAACTTTTTTCCACTTTTCTTTTGAAGAATTAAAAGTTCAGTCGTGAAGCAAAATTAGTGAGTCAACGCTAGTCAATAGCTTGATCTCCGAAATTCGACGCGACAAGTGGTGAAAGGTTCTTCCTCACATTATAATTTCCTATCTACACGTGAGTATATTGGGATCGTCTCCACAGGGATTTGCGCGATACCTTAAACCATTCAACATCGATTATCATTTTAAGTTAGGGTTTATCTTTTGTTTACTAAAAACTACTCGACTTTAAAATATAAATAAATACGACGAGTAATAGGGCATAAAAGTGTCGGTATCAAAGTTCATAAATCAAGCATCGATAATGTTCTAATGATCATGATAAACGGACTCTAGTTTTAATCTCTTTTTAACGATATTATCACACATCACTCGACAACATTATTCGTGTCCAAATAAAGTTGTGAGATCGATCGTATTGTTTAATCGACGATTTCCCAATCTATTAAACGATCCAATAGCATTAAGTATTGATGCTTTAAGTGATTATCAAAACATAATTCCATGTCTAGAACACTTGTTTTAATAGAAAATTATTCTAACCCTAGATTTAAATGTATTTGTCAATAACACTAAACCATACATAAGATTGAATAACAAGAATAAGTTTCAATATATTATAAAACACTAGAATCATATATTTACATGATCAAAAGATTACATCTAGCTTGATTCATTACCTCTAATCCCAACAAAGGAGATTTAGTTGATCATTTTCATGTCAACAATACAAAAGCTGGAGAAAAGATGAAGATCAATGCTAAGTTTTGATTTCTTAAAAACCCTTTGATGATCTAATCTTGATTCCTTTTTGTCCTTTGAAGTGCCCTTCTTTTATCCCTATTCTCTGGTAATAAATCTCTAAAATTGTTCTTAATAAAAGCTTAATAATATCTTAACCTCTAACCTAAAAGCTGAAAGATAGCTTAAATACTAAAACTGATAAGTGATATCTCGCTCAGCGAGATATATTTCGCTCAGCGAGTTTAACAATCTGGCCAGTGGCATTTTGCCACGTCTTCCACAGCATTAAACCGCCTTGATGATCTCGCTGGGCGACCAATATTTCGCTGAGCGAAATCAAGCTTCCCCTGTTCCTGAAAATCCCTGCCTGAACTCGCCAAGCACTCGCCAAGTACTCGATGGGCGAGTTTAACTTTGAGAAACTCCTAAAAATCCCTGCCTCTACTCGCCATTCACTCGCCAAGCTCTCGCTGGGCGAGATTCTTCATTCTTCTCTTAATGATTTCTTGCTATTTTCAAGTCCTGACTTGCTTTTTCCTACACAAATAGGGAAGAATAAGGTATACAAAGAATAATTGGCATTTATTCATAAATTCCATGCTTTTCCTAAGATAACTTGCACAACAAGTAACTAAAAAACCTTATAAAAGACATAAATTTATTTATTTCTTGCCACTTATCAACAAGTACATATATTTCTTCATATGTTTAGAGTTTAATACATGTGTTTTTTGACAAAATATTACATGTGTTTTCTTGGTAGATAGAATTAAATACATTTTTTTTTGACAAAAAGATAGAGTTTAATACATGTGTATCCAATGATATTCTATTTTTATTAGTAGGAATGAAATTTGTTACACTGAAAGTTACAATACTTTCATATATTAAGCATCAATAATTTGTGATAGACTCTGTGGTTATTCTATTAGAATGTATTTGTAAAATGGATTTTGGAGAGTTTTGAAGACAAAGTTTTGGAGGGCTATATCTATGTTATAATATTTATTTGATATTTTAGAAAAAAAATTGAAAGAACAATAAGCTACATGAACATATAATATCATGTTGTTCTTTTAATTATTTTTTTATATATAAAAATATATCAAAATATGAGCTCCTCTTAATTAACCTCCATTTCTGTCCCTTTTTGTTGTTTCTTTTGTGGGTTTGGAGTATCCATAGTGCTCCCTTAATAAAATTTCTTTGCTTATAAGAAAAACAAAAAAAGTTCTCCTCTTCAACACCCTCCAAAAATCAACTCACAAACACACCCTTAGTATTATTTTCAAGGATGATAATTAGAGGATTGAGTAGCTTTATTGATTTGAATTAAAGTTTAAAGGAGTTGAGAGAGTTAAAGGAAACATATTCAAACTTTGGTAAGAAAAACAATACTATCATAATAATTAATAACAGTAATTACTATCATTTATCTATAAAAAATAATTAGACCCGGATTTATCAGATAACTATAACAAGAATTATATACAGTGAATAAAGTAAAAAAAAAAGGCACCAACACGAAAATAAGAAGTTTTGGGAAAAATATTATTTTTAAGAACAAATTTATCAAAATAAGAAGTCCAACCAAAAATGATAGTTATTTTTGTATTTATTTTTTATATTATAGTATGTATAATAATTTTTGTTTGAAATAAATAGGCACTCTCTAACTAATTAGAACATAAATTTTTTATCCAACTAAAAAAGAAAAAGGCCTTTATAAAAATAAATAAATAAATAAAAACAGCCATAGACTACAATAACAATCAAATAATGAAAGGTTTTTTTTTAAAAAAAAATCAAAGAATGAAAGATAAAAAAAATAAGAGGAAAAAGGGAAAATTTGACTTCCGGTAGGAATCAATCTGGAACCCCAGTAATGCACGCAATACCATCTCATCTAAGTACCTAAACATGTTTTTTGTTTGGAGGCCTTAATATATATGTTTTTGACTAATCTCTGTTGGAGAATTCGTAGGACACATAACGCGGGTTCTCCCCTCCCAATCAAACTTCTTTCATACGCATAAGTAAAATATTGAATCCCTGACCACATGCTTAAGGGTTCAATAAACGCTTTCAAAAAAATGTAATATTTTATCCTTATCTTGGCCCTGATAAAATGTTTTCTTTCCTTATTCTTGGTTTACATTATAAGACTACCTATAGTGAATTCGATTAAAAACTCACATATATTTTGATATGTGGAGCAAAATTAGCGGCAACCAATAACCAAAGAGACTGAATAAATCATAGACAATACTAATAGAATAAATAGAAGAAGAAGAACAAAAGGATATTTGTTCACCCACTTCAAACCAATTTTTTTTAAGATCACTTCAGACTAAATTGACCTAGTACGGAGCAGAGATTAACTCTTCAATCTATTATCAAAGAGTTTTTTTTTCTAATAGATACAAGACTTACAAGAAATTAGTCATCAATAAGTTCTCCAAGAACAAACCCTAATTTCTATCATTTTCTCAATATCTTCCCTTGAACAAGAGACTCAATGGTTTCACTACTTAATATGTTTCCCAAGGGTTTACTAACCCTAAAATTTATCCCCACTCTCTCTCTCTCTACCTCCCCCCCCCCTCTCTCTCTCTCTCTCCCTCTCTTCCCCTCTCTCCCTCCCTCCCTCTCTCCATCCCCCCCCCCTCTCTCTCTCTCTCACTCTCTCTCCCTCCTAGAAACGCCTCACGCTAGCTCTTGAAGACACACACAACATTTTCTTGTTCCATTGTTTTTTTTGTTTCATCCAACCTTTATTATTATTTTTTAAAAAAAATTCCTTTCAGAAAAATATTTTAAAAGTTGGTGTGGTATATTATATGACTCATAAAAAGTAAGTTAAGCAACTCTTTTATATTGATTCATGCATGGTTTCCTTTCAAAAAAATTATAACTTAGAAGGGCGTATTATTATTATTTTTTGAAATAAGAAGTGCATATTATTTTAAAATATAAATTTTAGAGATATTTTAGTTTTTTTAATTGAAAACCGTGTATGCGACTCAATAACCGACTCATTCGAAGGATTAATCTTACCATCCACTAGTGGATGGTTCAATATTTGAAGTCGGAGCAAAACTTCGTATGAAGTGACCCAACATATGAATTGTTGGCACATGGAGGAATCCAACATGAGATCAAAAACATGTCTCAAGCCTTCACTTCTTGTACCCCTTTAATTGAAATCAAGTTTATCAAAATCAATCTCGCCACCGCGAAACAAAACACGCATTGAACAGAATATAATTTGTATATCAAAATTCAAGGAAAGTGTAATGGTCGAAAATATAACAATATCTATAATAACGATGAATAAAAAGGATAAGTTGTTGATAATTGTAAATAGTTTGATAAAGAACTTGAGTAAAAAGAAGTAGAAGACAACACATCATAGAGTACTAGTGTCATCTATCTAGTGAACACTGTTGTTGGATATTTGGTTGTTGGCTTCATGTTTGCTAAAATCAAATAGACAAGCAATTTGTGCTTCAGAAGCTGAAATCTCAAGGAGTATGTCTTCAGAAGCTGAAATGTGCCTTCAGAAGCTAAAAACAGAATTTCAGAAGCTGGAAATGTTCATCAGAAGCTGAACTGGTTCTTCAGAAGGTGACCATACACTTCAGAAGCTGGAACAGTACTTCAGACGCACTGTTCAGACGCTGACTTTCGTTGACCTTCAGACGCACTGTTCAGACGCTGACTTTCGTTGACCTCCAGACGCACTGTTCAGACGCTGACTTTCGTTGACCTTCAGAAGCTGCATTTCAGAAGCATGTTTTCTGCGTTCATTCTTGTGCCTTGGTTCTGTTAATTCTCTCACAATATCTTTTGAAGATTTGATTGAAGATTTATCCAAGCTGATGTTTCTAGAAGGCACATTAATTCGCGTGAAGATATTGGTTGAAGATTTGTTTCTTTTATTTGTGAATATATTTTCAAAGAAATCTCTGGAAAATATATTTCAGAAATATAATTGCTTCTATTTGCTTCTAAAAAATTCTAGGAATATATCTTTGAAGAAGATTTGATTCAAGAATTATGTTGCTGCTGAAGCTATAAATAGAGGACGCTGCTATTGAAGAAATTCACATCAAAATAGAAGAGAGAGTCATACTTAGAGTTTTGAGTCTGTAAGCTTAGTGCTTTGATTTGTACACCACTCATCTGTTAGAGTTGGTTTAGTTTTATTGAGTTGTAATTCACTTAAAGCTTTTAAGCAAAAGTGACTTAGTATTTTTGAAGAGTGTCTTCATACTTGAATTGTTTTAGAGTTTACAATCACTGGGGCAGTGATTGCTTGAGTAGGAAGTAAGAGGGGTTCTTATATCTAGGAGTTCCTAGGTAGAAATACCACGGGTAGTGATTAAGTGAGAAAGGGCTGTGAAACAGGGACTGTTGTCATAGGGGCTGTGGAACAGGGGCTGTGTCATAGGACTTCGAAATGATACTATTTTAGTGGATTTCCTTCCTGGCTTGGTAGCCTCCAGATGTAGGTGAAGTTGCACCGAACTGGGTTAACAAATCAACTGTGTTCTTTACTTTCTGTCCTTTATATTTCTGCTTCTGAACTGCTATTTTCATACTCTGTTTTACGGTTCAGAACCAGTCCTGCCAGGAATTTCAATTGGCATCAGAGTAGGCACCCTGCCCGTTTTAGGGTGAGCTCCAGGGAGGTTATTTTCTGGCATAATGGAGAAAGAAGGAGGATTTGTGAACATACCACCTCTGTTGGATGGTTCCAACTATGAATATTGGAAATCACGCATGAGTGCTTTCCTTAAATCTATGGATAGTAAAACCTGGAAAGCAGTTCTGAAAGGTTGGGAACATCCTGTTGTGCTTGACAAAGATGGTAAGAAGACAGCTGAATTAAAACCAGAGGAAGATTGGTCCAATGATGAAGACGCATTAGCTCTTGGAAACTCCAAAGGTTTGAATGCTTTATTTAATGGAGTGGACAAGAATATGTTCAGGCTGATCAAGCAGTGCACTGTAGCCAAGGATGCCTGGGAGATTCTCAAAACTACTCATGAAGGCACATCAAAGGTGAAATTGTCCAGACTCCAACTTCTCACCACCAAGTTTGAAAATCTCAGAATGTTGGAAGATGAGAACCTACAAGACTTCTATCTGAACGTCCTGGACATGGCCAACTCATTTGATTCTCTTGGAGAAAGAATATCTGATGAGAAACTTGTGAGAAAGATCCTTAGATACCTACCTAAGAGATTTGATATGAAGGTGACTGCAATTGAGGAAGCACATGATATCTCCAGTATGAAGGTTGAGGAATTGATAGGTTCTCTTCAGAATTTTGAAATAGCCAGAACTGATAAGAAGGGGAAAGGTGTTGCCTTTATAGCAGATGCTGATAATGTGGATAATGAAAGCTTATCAGAAGATCTTGTGATGCTGAGTAAACATTTTAAGAAGATTCTGAAGAAGAAGATAAGAACTGATGAGAAAGACAATCAATCCAAAGGTGTTCAGTGCCATGAATGTGAAGGATATGGTCACATTAAAACAGAATGTGCCACATACCTCAAGAGACAAAAGAAAAGCTTGGCTGTTTCTTCGTCTGATGACTCAGAAGGAGAAGAGAATGAGTCTGCTAAGCTTGTTGCTGCCTTTACTGGTAAATGCATGACTGATAATGAAGATATGGTTTCAGAAGCATCATCAGAGTCTGAAGAATCATCTGATGCTGAATCCAGTGATGAAGAACTGTCTTATGAAAAACCTGCTGATTTTTGCAAGAAATTGCATGTTAAATTTAAAGAAGTTTGCAAGTTATTAGAAAATCAGAAGAAGACTATCAGTCAACTGCATGATGAAAGAAGTGACCATTTAGCACAAATCTCTGATCTCAAAGATGAGGTAACCCAACTGAACTCTCAACTTGAACACTTAAAGAAGCAAGTCAGAATGTTGAACACTGGTACTGATGTGCTTGAAGAGATATTGGAGAGTCAGACCCAAGGGAAACCAAGTGGTATTGGATTTGATGATAGGACCTTGAACAACAAACAACAAAATCCAGCTAAAAGGTTCACTGCAGATGTTAAAACATGTGATCCAATGATGAGCAAAACTAAGTTGGAACACCAGAACCAACCTCAGGGATCTAAGAGCAAGAGGGCATCTCATCCTTGGGTATGTCATCACTGTGGTAAAAAGGGGCACATAAAGCCTTTCTATTTCAAGCTGCATGGATACCCCAAGCACTTTCAACAAAGAAAAGTGGAACCCATTGTAAACAAAGTCAATATCAAGAAGGAATGGAGACCAAAATGTGCAAGTGTTGCTCAAAAGCTGAACAAAAAGAAAGGAAAGGTTGTTGCTGCTGACAGCAGGCCCACTCCTGTTGCAAAGAAGAGTTCTGTTGCTGGACCATCTAAAGTATGGAGCAGGGTGGTGGTCCTTGTCTCAACGAAGCAGACACTAAAAGGAAAGGAAGTGGATCCTAGTGAGTCTAAGGATAATGTTGAGCAAGATGTTCAAGACATCATGCCCTATGTTCAGTGTGCTGAGGATGATGAAGATGTTACTGATATAAAAGCCTTAGATGCCAAGCAATTTGAAAATTTGAGGGGCCAACTAGGCAAATTTGTTATGAGCTTTTTTTGAAGACTTTGTGTGTGAGTATTGTTTGTGTGATACTGCTGGTTTAAGAAGTGTCACTGAGGTTCTGTGGTATGCTGGTCTGTGATGGATAGTTATATCCTCTGTGTTTGTTTTTCCTCTGTTTGAGTGCATCTGATCTGTATCTGTTGTTTCTTGTGTTTCTCTGCTCCTGGTGTTTACATGTGTGTTTTGTCAACATTGTTTGGCTAAAAAGGGGGAAAAATAAGTATGTGTCTGTTTCAGAAGCTGTTCAACAGTTCAGGGGGAGTTGGAGTTTTTGATTGATCTGTTTCAGGGGAGTTCCTGAATGTCTGTTTCAGGGGGAGTTCCTGAGTTGTGTTGTTCCTGAGTATCTGTTCAGAGGTAGTTCAGGGGGAGTATATGTGTGAAATGTAGTGAATCATCCGCTACTGACTCTGTTGCTACATTTGTGTTATGTTCTTCATGGTTGAGTTCTTTATTGTGTGAAGAATTTGCTTGTTGCTATGCTCAAATTGATTTTAGCCAAAAAATTGCCAAAGGGGGAGATTGTTGGATATTTGGTTGTTGGCTTCATGTTTGCTAAAATCAAATAGACAAGCAATTTGTGCTTCAGAAGCTGAAATCTCAAGGAGTATGTCTTCAGAAGCTGAAATGTGCCTTCAGAAGCTAAAACAAGAATTTCAGAAGCTGGAAATGTTCATCAGAAGCTGAACTGGTTCTTCAGAAGCTGACTGTACACTTCAGAAGGCTGAACAGTACTTCAGACGCACTGTTCAGACGCTGACTTTCGTTGACCTTCAGAAGCTGCATTTCAGAAGCACGTTTTCTGCGTTCATTCTTGTGTCTTGGTTCTGTCAATTCTCTCACAGTATCTTTCGAAGATTTGATTGAAGATTTATCCAAGCTGATGTTTCTAGAAGGCACATTAATTCGCGTGAAGATATTGGTTGAAGATTTGTTTCTTTTATTTGTGAATATATTTTCAAAGAAATCTTTGGAAAATATATTTCAGAAATATAATTGCTTCTATTTGCTTCTAAAGAATTCTGGGAATATATCTTTGAAGAAGATTTGATTCAAGAATTATGTTGCTACTGAAGCTATAAATAGTGGACGCTGCTATTGAAGAAATTCACATCAAAATAGAAGAGAGAGTCATACTTAGAGTTTTGAGTCTGTAAGCTTAGTGCTTTGATTTATACACCACTCATCTGTTAGAGTTGGTTTAGTTTTATTGAGTTGTAATTCACTTAAAGCTTTTAAGCAAAAGTGACATAGTATTTTTGAAGAGTGTCTTCATACTTGAATTGTTTTAGAGTTTACAATCACTGGGGCAGTGATTGCTTGAGTAGGAAGTAAGAGGGGTTCTTATAGGGTAGTGATTAAGTGAGAAGGGGCTGTGAAACAGGGGCTGTTAACTGGGTTAACAAATCAACTGTGTTATTTACTTTCTGTCCTTTATATTTCTGCTTCTGAACTGCTATTTTCATACTCTGTTTTACGGTTCAGAACCATCCTGCCAGGAATTTCAACTGCCAACACAAATAATCAAAATAATTCGAAAGATAAAGAAAACAAAAACAAACATAAAAGCATAATAGACACTAGTCTCATCTAGTGAACATGGTAGTCACTCAACCCAATCTAACAAAAAAAAACCAAAACACAAACAAATTAAGCAAAAGCAAACTTAAAAAATTTCTGTTCCCTTTCCCTACGAACGTGATCTTGTACAGCTCGGCAGGTAAGATCCAGCAGACCCTTGATGTTCAAGTAATTGGCAGCCAGCAAGAGATCGCAAAGCGTATCCATATCAACCTGCTTCACGAATTTAGCATCCCAAGCTTTAAGATCATTGGAATTCGCGGCGTCGGCATCGACTTGCTTCTCACAGTAATCAATTCCCTTCGCCAATGTCTTGCCTATGACCCCCCAAGCCTTAAGATCATTGACATCAACATGCTTCTTACAGTATTCAGCAACCTTAACCTTAAGATAATCAGAATGATCAACGTTAACGAATTCAGCATCTAAACCCGCCTCGACATGCATCTTACAGTATTCAATCACCATCGCCAATATCTTGCTCTTCACGTTAAGAATAGGGATTCCGTTGTCACCACAATTCTCCTCCATCATGCCCTTGATTGTCTGCGATTGAAGTGCCACCGCCTCGGAAACCTCGAAAGTTTCACCGTCGGAACTCTTCAGAGTGATCATCTTCTTCGTTATTGAAGACATGGTGATCGACTGAGATTTTCAGAAAGGGGAGAAATCGCTAACTTGTTTCTTGACTAGAAATTTGTGAACTTCAACCTGTGAATCTTCTCTCTCTTATTTATAACCTGTTTTGAGTACATATTTTTTAACAAGATATATCTTCGTTTGTTTCGTTTAAAAATATACTTCTGATTGAAAAATATATGCTTCCGATTTAAAAGTTTGATTGATTCCAAATATATTTAAATTTTATTGCCAGTAAAATAAGTTATGCGTTTATAATATAAAATAATATATATATATATATATATATATATATATGAAAAATGCTGGATGGCGCGAAATATTTTCACACGAAGCATGTATTTTTATTATTCCCCTAAGCATGTACGCACACAAGCTTTCAAGTTTAGTCTTTATTTACGTTTTATAGAAACTATGTTGAGGATTAAAAACATCCATTTTCTTAAAAAAGTTTTCAAGATTAAGACTGTTCTTATTTTTTTGACGCAATTGAAACTGTTCATAAAAACTGGAATATTATCAATGATTAAAATTTTATAAGGATTAAACTTAAAAACTTGTAATTTTGTACAACTAAAAAATATTTAATCCTAGCTAATATCTATATCTATACTATATATAAAGAAAATAACATGTTTTGCCTTTTTTGGGTTGACTTTTTTCTCTTTCCGAAATTATCATCAACTTTCAATACAAATAACACACATAACAAATAAATAAGAGTAAATTCAAATATTAAAATAAAAGTGTAACAAACACGATATGATTATATACATGTCCAGTTTTTTTTATCATTTAAAAAGTGTAACAAACTAAATGAGTTTATCTATACCTACTTTTTCATTACCCCAATTATACCCTCAAACAACTTTTTTCTATAATAAAGATTGTTGTTGTTGTCATTAAAAAAAAAATAAGAATTTAGATTATTTTTTATTTTGTTATGTTGTTGGTGTTATTGAAATAGATAATCATGACTAGTTTGATTTGTTATAATTTGAAAGAAAAATCATTTATATTTTTACTTTTAATCAAAATCAAAATTTCATACAAAAAATACCATTCATAATTTTCAAACGTTAGTGCAATAAAAAAAGCAGAAAGAGAGACATTTTGGGGAATAATATTAATAATAATATTAAACGTGAGTGCCTGTCTTTTTGTTAGTTTATAATAATATTAATAATAATTTTTTTGGGGAATAATAAAAATACATGCTTCATGTGTTTTGTGCGAAAATATTTTGCACCATTTAGCATTACTATATAATAATAATAATAATAATAATAATAATAATAATAATAATAATAATAATAATAATAATAATAATAATAATAATAATAATAATATAATAAAACAGTTTTTTCTTTTCTAACTGTTTTTTGTTGAATAAAACAATTTTCTCTTAACACTGTTATTTATTACTACTCGCATGTCAGTATGATTTTTTTTATTAGATGGAAAAACTATTGTTAGTTTAAAAAAAAAACGTACGCATTGCATCATGTTATGCTGTCACCAACATTATTTTTTAATTTTTGTGTATAGCAAGAATCTTTTGTGTCCAAGTGCATAGTCTAATCCTTCAAATTGGGTACAAACATAATGAATGACAGTTTTTGAGGGTGTGTTTGGAGAGGAAGTGAGGTGAGAACTTACTTTTATTTTTCAAACTAGGAACACTATAAAATGTTTTTTAAAAACTTGAAACAACATCATAAATGATTATATAATACTTCAATCACATTTACTTTATTTTAAAAAAACATTTTATATTGTCCATAATTTAAAAAAGAAAAGTAAGTTCTCCCTTCCTAAACCCTCAATCCAGACAAACCATGAGAGTTTTTAACGCGTATATTTCTAGTGTAGAATTTGAAACTAAGACCTCTGGTTAAGCTAAGCTGAAGACGCCCAAATTATCTCCTGCTTAGCGCTCTTGGATTGTTTTAGCAGTGTTTGCAATTACATTGTTTTTCAAAGTTACTGGAAAATCCGCAAAGCAACATAAGAACTACATTATGTTGCAACAATCTTCATATATAAATCGGTTATTGATATTCATCTTTTTTCATTTCACAGATTAGAGGAAATTTTAGAGTTAAGAATAATCCAAAGATAGTGAGATGACAACAAGGGAAACGTGATATTTTGGAGGGGGACAAGCAACAGATACGGTTAAGTCCCTTAAGCCATTGATTATCATTAAAATTTCTTTATATTAGCAAAAATAAAACTAGCTTACTTAAGAAACATTTTATCTAAATACTTTGCAATTTGCATTGTTCTCTACTATCTGAATTACACATTGTGTGGAGCATACCTCATTCAATGTGAGACTTTTAACAGAAGCAAAAAACATGGAGAGAATAATCAAACATTAATGATTATTCATATTTAACATTACCTATCATGGTGGTTGACAAATGATAATCAATAACTAATTACAAACAAATTAAAAATGGATAGCAGAAAAGCTTGTTCCTAGTGCTCAGGTTGAGCTTGCCAGTGAATTTCAGACTCAGAAATTCGTTTCTTGTACTGAGCAATGAAAGCTGTAGCTCTGACCCCAACTACCTCTATCTTTATCACTAGGCCACACCTTGTTATCATAAGCAGCATGATCATAATACCCTCCTCCTCTTTGCTTGTTACTGCTTGATTTGAAAATGTTGAAAACAGACCTGAATGATGACGACTTTGACTTTCTTTGATTCTTTCCTCCCATTTCTATTGGATATTGAAAACACTAGTGTGAGTAGAGAGTGGTGAAAATTAGCCTTAGTGACGAGAACGTAACTGAAAGAAAGAAGTGTGTTGTGTTGTGCTACAATTTGAAACCTAGGGGGTCTCAATTTATATTAGTACTAATTATTACTAACCACTCTTTTGTTAAACTAAGACAAAGGGAATCTGATTCAAACATTGGGGTCAGTCCAATATTCTTTGTTTTAAACAAACTCACATGGAACATTAAATTATTATTCAACTTTTTGGACAGAGGGACATCAAAATATCACTCAAACCCATTACCTTCATTGAAAATATCAATCAACCATAAAAATGTTTTTTTAGTTGACATCCGTCAAAACTAATAAAAGACATACATATTGATTTAAATAGTCTTTTGCTACATTTAAACAATCTTATATCATATTTAAATCTGCGGTGCAAAATTTGACATGATGACTAAATTGATTGATATTTTTAAATTTAAGGCTCTAAATTGATATTTAGTAAACTTGAGGACTAAATTGATAGTTTTTTTTCAACCATCTATAAGAATGTTGCTTACTCTTTGCTACAGTTATGACTAGGGGTGGGCAAAAATAACCAAAAACCAAATCGAACCGGTTAACCGAATCAAACCATATCAAAATTAATTGAACCATTTCACAAACTCACGAACCGAACCATTATTTTAATAACAATTCACTAACCGAACCAAACCGTTAATAACCTCAATTATCCGAACCGAACCGAACCGAACCTTTTTTAAAAACTAACTTATTCAAAAAACAACTTAATGCAAAACAACTTAGTACGATCTCTTTTTAAAAAACAACTTATTCAAAATAGCTTATTTTACGCAAAACAGCTTAGTACGATCTCTTTTTAAAAAACAGCTTATTCAACAAATAACTTATGACTGCCACTCTGCCAGCAGTTCTCGTTTTACTTTGCCAATTTAATGGAATATACCAAATGACCACAAGATAGAATTTACTCTTTTTTTTTTGGACAAAATATAGAATTTACTTAACAAATCAAGATTGAGAGAGGGCAATTGGCCAAAGAATTCAAACAAATCCATGTGGAAAATAATATTTTGGATGAACAATTGTGTATTCTGTTGAAAGCAGTTAAGCCTTAAGGTACTCCTTTTTTCCTATGGAACAAATAGAGTTAAGCAACAACAAAATATCTCAAATAATCTTATTTAATAATCTTTTAATTAATTATAATACTACGAAGATTTGATACACAATAAATTTTCAGTAAGATCTGTGACAGGACAAAAGAACAATAGTAAGAGTACTTTTAAAAAAGATGATTCGTGAGTCTAAAGATTGAAAGCTAAAAATAATTGGTTGTGAAACCATCAAAAGGAACTCTTCATAATTCCTTGAGAAAAAGTAGAATCTTACACAAATATAGATGGTTGCCATTCCATCCTGAAAATCTGTAATGCAAGAGTATGGCATCAGTGTTTAGTAAGTATTCACTGATTTAAATTTTCTTCTTTCTTTTTGGGATCTGAATCAATAAAAATGAAGACAAGACAAATCTCCAAATATTGCTGGTTATAGTATATTGATACCTTATGTTTTAAAATTCTATGATGTTTACTCGTCTTTGTTTACTTTAGTACATGGAACGTGTTATGTTGCGAAGATGGTTCTATGATGATTAATGAGGTGATGGAAGATGGTTAAAGAGAGAGCTTAAACACCACCGATATAAAAAGGTATAAAGGAGGGTCTCAATTTAAAAATACAAATATCAGTAAATTTTAGATATTTCACATTCTTCTTTAATTTGCATTTTCTTGTTCAATCATAAATGGTCAAGTTTGCTGAACTCTAGGAAAATAAATTGGTACTTTCACATTTTGTGGGGACTAAATTGATACTCATTTATGGGGATCAAATTGGACAAAATTACTTTCTCAAACTAATTAGAAAAATACAAACATTTCCATTTAGTTAAATCAATCTCTCAAATATATACGAAAGCACAATTTGGTCTTCCACAAAATATGAAAGTACCAATTATATCTCTTAGAGTTCAACAAAAATGATCAAAGAACAACCTTCAAAGAGCTGGGTGTGTAGTCGAATGAGTTTAGAAAGAGAAGTAACATGGGAAAAAAAATCCAGATCTGCAATTCCTTACTCTTCTTCCCTCTCTTCTTCGTTTTGCTTGTCTCTACTTTTTTTCTTCATTTGTTTTGTTTTGAAATTCTCTCTCTAAATTAAGGAATTGATTGAATTATTAATAAAATAAGCAGAAGTGTTTGTGTTGGGAAGAGGTTTGTGATGATTTTTTATTGTTGATCAAGCTGAAATGTTGATTTGAATAATTTGAGAGAAGAAGAGTTTAAGATTAAGTTTTAAAAGAAAAAATGAAATTGTGATATTAATTTCTGATTTTCTGGGTTGGGTTTGAAGATTGATGAAGATGATGAGGTTGTATGAAGAAGATGATGAAGATGAGAGGGAAGAAGATGAAGAAAAAGTAAAAAACAACATTTTGTGTTGTTGCTTTACCATAAAATACAATAGACATGCATGATCTTATGGTGTTCTTTTTTGGGAAAAGATCTAATGGTTAAAATTTTAAAAATTATTAAGGTCTATGATGGACTATCTATAATGTTGGTCCGCCATAGACATTTGAGGTTAAAGTAAATTTATTAGACAAACGGAGATGTGGGTTTTATTAGTTATGAGATCAAAATAAAAACCGTAAATTAATTAGGGGATTAATATACCAAATAAGTCTTACTTAAAATTATAAAAAATTGAGTAATCGGAAGAAAAAAAATCATGAACTATATCATATTTACGGATAAGATAGTGATTTGATTGATGTCGATTCAAAAGCCAACATATTTCATTTGTTGGAGTTTCAAATATTTTGTTAAGTATTAGTCGGACCACTTATGAATGAACCATAATAGTTTTGAAAAGAAATTTAGTAAAGCAAAAACATAACACTCCACAGAAATAATCCTAAACATAAAGAAAACAAAAACAAACATAAAAGTATATAATGAAACCAAATTGCAATATGAATATTCATTCATTCACTCAAATGCCCATGAGGTTTCCTTTCGAACTGCTTCCTCTTCCTCCGGAGTGAAATCATTCTTGATGTTAAATATCTTGCGAACTTCCTCCGGTGTCTTTTCTTTGATCCTGTCCGCCACAGTCCCGCAGCAGAAATCCTGCAAGTTCTTGATATCCAAGTAGTTTGCAGCAAGGAGGATTTCGAAAAGCGTTCCCTGATCAACCTGCTTCACGAAATCAGCATCCCAGTTCTTAAGATCATCATCTGAACCTTTTTCTTTAGAACTCGTTGCAGCGGCAGCCTCGACATGCTTCTTACAGTATTCAAACACCTTCGCCAATATCTTGCCGGTCACGTTAGGAACAGGGATTGCGTTGTCGGCACAATCATCCTCGATCATGTGCTTGATTGTCTGAGATTCAAGTGCCACCGCCTCGGAAACCTCGAATGTTTCGCCATCAAAACTCTTGAGAGTGATCATCTTCTTCTTCGTTGAAGGCATGGTGGTTGGTGAAAGCCGAAAGGTGTGAAATCGCTAACCCTAACTTTTTTTCTTAATTAGAAAATTTGTGAGCTTAAACCTTTTCAATCGTACTTCTCTTATTTATTGGCTATTTTGTTACATATTTTTTAACGAAATATACGATTTTTCCGATTATAGATATATATTTCCTTCGGATTTAAAATTTTGATTGATTTCAAATATATTTAAATATTTTCTCAAAAAAAAGATTAAATAAGTTGATTATCTTTCTCTTTCTCTAATTATGAAACTTAATGTCTACCAAAAATACAATCTTACCCCTTCTTGATTTTTTGACACGTCATCAAAATTATATCATTTTGTGTCTTTTGATTTAATCGCCCTATATTTTTTCTCTTTAAAAACAAATTAAAACAAACTCACCGGATAAAACACACTAATTTAATCTTTTTTAAAGAACAAACAAACTTAATCTTTTATTTTCTAATTATCTATTCTCTATCTCTAATTATGAAACTTAATGTCTATCAAAAATACAATCTTACCCCTTCTTAATTTTTTGACACGTCATTAAAATTATATCATTTTGTGTCTTTTGCTTCAATCTCCCTCTATTTTTTTCTCTTTTAAAAACAAATTAAAACAAACTCACCGGATAAAACACACTAATTTAATATTTTTTTAAAGAACAAACAAACTTAATCTTCTATTTTCTGATTATCTATTCTCTATCTCTAATTATGAAACTTAATGTCTATCAAAAATACAATCTTACCCCTTCTTAATTTTTTGACACGTCATCAAAATTATATCCTTTTGTGTCTATTATTTCAACATCCCCCTATCTTTTCTCTCTTAAAAACAAATTAAAACAAACTCACTTGATAATTAAAACACACTAACTTAATCTTTTTTTAAAAAACAAACAAACTTAATCTTAATCATAATCAAAACAAATTTTTCTATAATTCAACTTCTAAATGTCTAAAGAGTTAAAACTAATTTACAGTCTATTATCTTTCTCTAATTATAAAAGTTAATGACCAGTAAAAACACAATTTTGTCCCATTTTAATATTTTGAGATCTCAACATATATTTACCTTTTTGTGACTTCTGTAACAAAAGATTCTATTTAGCTGAGAGAAAATAAATTTCAAAAGATTGATGTGATTTTGTAACAAAAAATTCCCTTTATATTGTTATAAATTTAAAAAAACCAAGTTCAACAAAAAAAAAATCTAAAAACGTCTTTAAATGAAAAGAGATTATAGTAACTTTTCA
Source organism: Medicago ruthenica (assembly GCA_018208015.1). NCBI lineage: Eukaryota > Viridiplantae > Streptophyta > Magnoliopsida > Fabales > Fabaceae > Medicago > Medicago ruthenica. The sequence continues at coordinate 18,180,306 of CM031377.1, forward strand.
AAAAAATGAAAGAGAGGGAGAAAATAAGTATAAAAAAATAATTCTTTGTGATCGCTAGGAACTCATTTAGAGTCCTTGGGCAATCTAGCTGTACAACCTTCTTCATATCGGTGTTGTGGCGAAGTCCCTTAGAGATAAGGTACTTCTTCATTGTCTCATTTGCACCTTTGACCTGTACAGCTTCTTTGTTGAACCTCTCAATGTAGTCTCTGAGGGGGCTGATTCTTCCCTTGCACAATAGCTTCAAGGGACGCCACAGTTTTTGGTTGGGTCATTGAAGCGGTGAAGTGCGCGGTGAATTCGTGGCACAGATCGTTCCAGGAATCGATAGAGTTCCTGCAGAGACCCTTGTACCACGTCATCGCTCCTTGCCTTAGAGTGGTGACAAAGAGCTTACATTTGACGGCCCCCTGCACTTCTCTGTAGGTGAGGACAACCTCAATGTTCTCTATGTGCTCGTCGGGGTCGGTTGTCCCGTCATACGAGTCCATTTGTGGGGGCTTGTATAGCCCATGTGGAATGCGAGCATCGCGAATACGCCTTGTGAAAGGGTCGTATGCGTGGCGTTCGTCATCAGATGCGGATGCAGATGTCGAGCGTCTTCTTCGCCTAGGTGGAATCCTTTTAGGGGATCGTCTGGAGGATCTCCTGCTAAGGGACCTTCGGTTAGGCGATCTCTTGGTTGGAGATCTCCTGCTGACTGAATGTCTGGGCGACCTTGATCTAGAAGGATGCGGGCTCCCTCCCCTTCTTCTACGCGGTGGAGAGGGAGGCCTTATGGGCGATGGATGTTGTCGTTGCGGACGCTCATTCTCTATCTCCATTAGGCACCGATTCTGCTCCTCGATAATCAACGTTTGATGTTGTACCGTGCGGAGGATGTTGGTCAGCATGGCGTCCGCGGGGGACGAAGTGTTTGCTTCGTCGCTAGGCCGATAGGGACCGTAGAGAGGTTGCTCCTGCAATGGTATGACGTAATGACGGATTTGGTGGTGTGCCTCCTCCCTAGGACTATCTGTAGGGGACGGTGTGGAAGTGTGTCCGTCGCGGTAGACGCGGTGGACCTCACTCCGTATCTGAGATGTAGCACCGTTGGTAGCCATGGTTTATATATATTTATGGAAGCTTTGGTTTTTTGTTGGGTAAAAACGGCGAGAGCTTATATTTCCCACAGACGGCGCCACTGATCTTACCTGATCAGAAATGGGCTACCGGTGCAGTAAAGGACGTAGTTGTGAGTGTTCGTTGTTGGCTGGAACGACAGGGGGGTGTATACCTGCATGCACTCCGACGCTTAAGTCAGTATGAGTGTGAAGAGGGAGGTTAAGAGAGTAAGAAGAATCTAACCTTGGGGACTGCTCAGAGTCCCCGTTTTATAAAGGTGGGTGGTGCAGGAGCCGTTGTATGGCACACGTGTGGCTCGGCGGTTACGAATTCGTAGGAAGTGTAAACGCCGAGGAGAGATTCGCGGGAACGTGCGAGAGACATTACATGACGTTTGAATGAATCTCTGTTTGCTCCGAGCACCCCCTCGTGGAGAGGAGGTGTGTTGCGAGTAATTCTGCCAAATATTAGATCTGGGCTAGTTTGTATTGGGCCTTTGTGAATGGGCCTAATTGCTATTTGCCTACTCCAGAACAATAGTATAAAATTATTTTTGCATGTCTTTTTTTACGGAAATTATCAATTAATTTAAATATATTTGAAATCATTCAAATTTTTAAATCCGAAGCATATCTTTTTCAATTGGAAATGTATATCTGTAATCGGAATAATCGCATATCTCAGTTAAAAAAATATGCATACAAAATAGCCTATAAATAAGAGAAGTACCATTGAAAAGCGTTCCCTAGGTTGGACCCCTGATTAGTAAAAGAATTTAGGATAGATTAGGGTCAATCCACTTGGTCTGATTTATTATGTTATATTCCCATTTTGAGTTGTAACTGAGTCAGGTCTAATACCCCAATCTCTTTATCTATTTTTTTATTTAATATAATTTTTTTTTGACTAAAAAAAAAGATAAAGAAAAAACAAAGGCAAATTATTTTTAGAAAAGAAGCAATCTTGAAAATGTGTAATTTTTTGAAATGTAGGTATATGCCTTGTAATAAATATTTTGTAACTTTCTTGAAGTTATGTTATTTTGTGATTATCAATCAATATAATTGAATGTTTTTTTTTCTTTTTTATCTTCTTAGTGAAAATATTTTTTCAGTGTTTTGTTAGTATCAACGATAATTGTCTCAACCATATTTTGTTATTTTTTTGATAAGTAAAATGTATTTATTAATGTTTTTTTATTAAAATTTATATTTATGAATATTTTTTTAGACTAAATATGTAAACAATTGTCATTTTTCTATTGCATCCTAAAAAAGAAAAAATCATAGGAAGGTAGTTATATTGCATCAAATAGACTCAGTGTGAGTTAAAAGCACATGAACATCATAAAACTTTTTTTTGGTACATTCATAAAACTTATTTTTAATAAATGTAAATTGAATATATGGTTCGCTTTTAATAGAATAAAAATATATTTTGATATTCAATCATTTAAAGATTATTTTTTAGAGATTTTTTGAAAAAGCATAATCAATTTTGTGTTTGTTTATCGTAATAACAATCACTTCTTTGAAAAAATATTTGTTTGGATACAACTATATAAAATGAAGTTTTTGTTACAAAATTATCTTCATTTTTTTATACTTATTTTCTCTCTCTCTCTCTCTCTTACATTTTTTGAAAAGTTAATATAATCTTTTTTCATTTGAAGACGTTTTTAGATTTTTTTTTGTTGAACTTCGTTTTTTAAAATTTTATAACAATATAAAAGGAATTTTTTGTTACAAAATCACATCAATCTTTTGAAAGTTATTTTCTCTCTCATCTAAATAGAATCTTTTGTTACAAAAGTCACAAAAAGGTAAATATATGTTGAGATGTCAAAATATTAAGATGGGACAAAATTGTGTTTTTACCGGTCATTAACTTTCATAAATAGAGAAAGATAATAGATTGTAAATTATTTTTAACTCTTTAGACATTTAGAAGTTAAATTATAGAAAAATTTGTTTTGATTAGGATTAAGATTAAGTTTGTTTGTTTTAATTTGTTTTTAAGAGAGAAAAGATAGGGGGATGTTGAAATAATAGACACAAAATGATATAATTTTGATGACGTGTCAAAAAATTAAGAAGGGGTAAGATTGTATTTTTGATAGACATTAAGTTTCATAATTAGAGATAGAGAATATATAATCAGAAAATAGAAGATTAAATTTGTTTGTTCTTTAAAAAATATATTAAATTAGTGTGTTTTATCCGGTGAGTTTGTTTTAATTTGTTTTTAAAAGAGAAAAAATAGAGGGAGATTGAAGCAAAAGACACAAAATGATATAATTTTAATGACGTGTCAAAAAATTAAGAAGGGGTAAGATTGTATTTTTGATAGACATTAAGTTTCATAATTAGAGATAGAGAATAGATAATTAGAAAATAAAAGATTAAGTTTGTTTGTTCTTTAAAAAAGATTAAATTAGTGTGTTTTATCCAGTGAGTTTGTTTTAATTTGTTTTTAAAGAGAAAAAATATAGGGCGATTAAATCAAAAGACACAAAATGATATAATTTTGATGACGTGTCAAAAAATCAAGAAGGGGTAAGATTGTATTTTTGGTAGACATTAAGTTTCATAATTAGAGAAAGAGAAAGATAATCAACTTATTTAATTTTTTTTTTTGAGAAAATATTAAATATATTTGAAATCAATCAAAATTTTAAATCCGAAGGAAATATATATCTATAATCGGAAAAATCGTATATTTCGTTAAAAAATATGTAACAAAATAGCCAATAAATAAGAGAAGTACGATTGAAAAGGTTTAAGCTCACAAATTTTCTAATTAAGAAAAAAAGTTAGGGTTAGCGATTTCACACCTTTCGGCTTTCACCAACCACCATGCCTTCCACGAAGAAGAAGATGATCACTCTCAAGAGTTTTGATGGCGAAACATTCGAGGTTTCCGAGGCGGTGGCACTTGAATCTCAGACAATCAAGCACATGATCGAGGATGATTGTGCCGACAACGCAATCCCTGTTCCTAACGTGACCGGCAAGATATTGGCGAAGGTGTTTGAATACTGTAAGAAGCATGTCGAGGCTGCCGCTGCAACGAGTTCTAAAGAAAAAGGTTCAGATGATGATCTTAAGAACTGGGATGCTGATTTCGTGAAGCAGGTTGATCAGGGAACGCTTTTCGAAATCCTCCTTGCTGCAAACTACTTGGATATCAAGAACTTGCAGGATTTCTGCTGCGGGACTGTGGCGGACAGGATCAAAGAAAAGACACCGGAGGAAGTTCGCAAGATATTTAACATCAAGAATGATTTCACTCCGGAGGAAGAGGAAGCAGTTCGAAAGGAAACCTCATGGGCATTTGAGTGAATGAATATGAATATTCATATTGCAATTTGGTTTCATTATATACTTTTATGTTTGTTTTTGTTTTCTTTATGTTTAGGATTATTTCTGTGGAGTGTTATGTTTAAGATTATTTGTATTGAGTGACTGTTAATTTCCGGGTAAAAAGCAAAATTGTAGTGATTGATTTTTTTTTTTTATATATAATTTGTAGTAATGACCTATGTTGCAACACTTGCTAACGATCCATTATGGAACCCTCTCTGACATTTCCATTAGAGATTCTCTTTCCATGAAAAGCAAATTAAGGTTATTTGATGGCTAAAACAAATTAAATTAAATTTATTAAATGTCCATGTGTTCTCATCGACTCAAATCTAACTTGTTACATTGTGGACTTTGGTCTCTTTTGGTAGACTCAATTCCCTTTGTGGTTAAAGGAAATTAAAGACATTGGAAGACATATTTATGTGAGAGCTTGAATTGTTTTGGGCTTAGGAGTAGGTTTCCGAATGAAAATATCCAACCTTAGTTACATAGTCGGAACTAGTATTTATAGCGTTGATGCGCTATAAAGGTCGACATGGACCTGCGGGTGTAGGCTTGACGATTTTACTAGTAATGTCTGGATGTTGATTATCTCTTGTTCTTGCATGACGACTTGTCGATCATTCTCTTCTCTTCTACTTACAACCAAAAGCATGAAGTAGTACTATAAAAACCTTAAGTTTAATGCAGGAGAAGATGTACTTTTTCTAGGAGGAGATTACTTTGCTTTATAGTAATAATTACTATATTTGCCTAATTTGAGTTTCTACCATATGAGATGAATGAGAACGATGATGTTGTTGGTAACAAGCGGTGGACCTTTGTGGCATTGAGGTTGAGAAGATGTATGACGTGGTTGTTTCTACTTAGAGGATTTTATCGATACATTCGACTACTAGTAAGGAATTGCAGATCTGGATTTTTTTTCCATGTTACTTCTCTTTGTAAACTCATTCGACTACACACCCAGCTCTTCGAAGACTGTTCTTCCTAACAACGAATCACCTAACAACGGAAAGCGATCTCCTTCATCTCGAACTCGCATCGGATTGCAGATCTGGATTTTTTTTCTTCTTAACGAATTGCATATATGAATTTTTTTTTGTTCTGTCTCTTCTTAACGAATTGCAGATCTTGATTTTTTTTCTTCTTTCTTTTCTATTGAAACGTGAAAAAGAATCATGGAAGGAAAGGAGAAGAAGAAACATTGCACATCTGGATTTTATTTCTTCTTTCTTTCTTATGTTTATGAATTTTTGGCCTGGCATTGTTTTTGGATCAAACATTTGAAATTTGAAAAACTCTAAAACTATCCCTTGCAAAAATAATTTGGGATTTATGAGTTTTTGAGAGAAGAAGAGTTTAAGATTAAGTTTTAAAAAAAATGAAATTGTGATATTAATTTTTTATTTTCTATGTTGGGTTTGAAGATTGATGAAGATGATGAGGTTGTATGAAGAAGATGATAAAGATGAGAGGGAAGAAGATGAAGAAAAAGTAAAAAAACATTAGGTGTTGTTGCTTTACCATAAAATACAATAAACATGCATGATCATACAATGTTCTTTTTTGGGAAAAGATCTAATGGTTAAAATTTTAAAAATTATTAAGGTATATGGTGGACTATCTAAATGTTGGTTCACCATAGACATTTGAGGTTAAAGTTAATGCACGTGGATTTATTTGACAAACGAAGATGAACTTGAGAGACTGAAACGTGGGTTTTATTAGTTATGGGACCAAAATGAAAACTGGAAATTAATTAGGGGACCAATAGACCAAATAAGCATTTAAGTAATGTTCCATGGTGGACCACTTACAAAGATGGTTCACCAAACAACTCATCTATCAACAACTATTCTTTTATTAATTATTATCATTATTCTTTAAGGAATTCATATTGAGTTTCATAGCTACTCGTAGGTGGTCTCACAATGCCACATCATACTTATGTTTCTCATACACATTTTGCTTTAATGGTAAATAATGAAATAATCATGCAACTCTTTAAGCAATCCTCATTTTTTTTGTTTCTACTCGATGTTGTCTCAATTTTAAATACTACTCCAATGATTGAAAAATTAAGATATGGATTCGTCAACCTATGAAACCCTCTATGACATTTCCATTAGAGATGCTCACTTTCCTTCAAAAACATGTAAAGGTTATTTTATGGCTAATACAAATTGGATTCAATTTATAAAACGTCCATGTGTTCGGATCGACGCAAATCTAACTTGTTACGTTGTAGACTCCGGTCTCTTTCGGTAGACTCAACTTCCTTTGAGGTTAAATGAAATTAAAGACATTGGAAGACTACTTAGATTTTATTCTAACTAGACTCTAACTCGTGAGATGCACGGGTTTTGTAGATCTTAATATATAACTATCAAATTGGTTATATTATTACATTCAGTATTACGTTATCAAACTACCTCAAAAAGTAACAAAAACAAAAGATGGACTGCAATAAAAATAACAAATCAAAAGAAAAATATATACAAAAGTCTGCACCAAGAAATTGGTTCTAACCGCAAAAGCGGTTAAATCTATAAAAATGAAAAGGAAAAGAAACTGCTATGTAGTAATCGAAAAAAAATAATAATGAAAAGGAACTGCTATGTGGTAACCGAAAGAAAAAATAATAATAATAAAAAGAAATTGTTACGTGGTAATTGAAAGAAAAAATAATAATGAAAATGAATCGCTAACAATGAAAAGGAACTACAATCAAAAAAGGAATTGTAATGACGTTAGTTGCTTTTAAAAAAAATGACATTTTCATGTGTTACCTAATTCAATTCCTTGCAGACATTTTTTCATATAAATTAATTAGGTTCGTAAAAAAGGGCGGGATTATGGTTATTAGGTTCAATTGCAGGATCGTGAGAGAGATGAAAGTGAGTGAGAAATGATTTAGGGATTGTGAGATTGAAAGAAAGAGGACCCGAGATTTGTGTTCAATACATAACATTGAAGCAATCACATGACATAAAAAACATCAGTACCTTGGTGATAAGTGTTGTGAATTGGAAACATGTGGTATGGCAAAATTAGGGCTAATCATTCGGGTTATGGCAAAATTACTTAACATTTAGTATTACTAGACTTTTGACCCGTGCGACGGGTCTGTTATAGCGTTAGTCATTTATATTATCTATCAGTGTACCATGAAGGTATCTTAGAATATAGACAAATCAAGGACATAAAGTTGAATACAAAAGGTAATTGTATTATTAATCATCATTACGATGATATGTAAACTTAGATTCATATGGATAAACTAAAGTACATTTTGAAATATTTCTTTATCCACCCGTGCGGTAAATGGCATATGAAAAGATATATAAATGTCATATTACATGATGCTATGACAAAAATCAATTAGATATTAAAAAGTACTATTACAATAGAAGGAGCATCACTTTTATAAGTTGCGAAAAACTTCTTTGTAAACCACGTTCGAAGTACTTTTAATGCAAACATCATCTTCGTCTGTTAGTAGTATTTTCAGACCACTCCTAGACGTAACACGTGATGGTCTTGGCACAATTGGTCTTGGCACGACATTGGGCAAATTGACTGGAATAACATTCTTCTCAACGATAAAACTCATTGGTGGAACAAAAGTAGGATAACGGATCGTCTTCCCAAACCTATTCTTCACTCTAATATAGATCAGAGTCTGAAGAACAGCGTCTGAAGATCAGAGTCTGAAGAACAGTGTCTGAAGAACAGCGTCTGATGAACGGTGTCTGAAAACTGGGAGTCTGAAGTACTTGTTTACTTGTAGACTAATCTATTTTATTTTTGTTAAGTTTCTGGATGTTGGTTCTTAAGCTAATCAATCATATCACCCCATTTATTATTATAATTATTATTATTAATTATTATTACTAATATATTTAGGATTTGGGCTTAATCCCACCTTAATCCCACCTTAATACATGTCTTTGATAATTAAGTTCTCCTTAATTACCAAGGCTAGGCATAATGGTCTATAAGATAGGTAATCAATGCATCCAGTTAAAAAGGCAAAACTGACATAGTTAGTTATTGGCTTTAAGACAGTGATTAAATTCACTAATTTCTAGTTTTACCCACTCATTATATATAACACTAATTTCTAGTTTTAATCAAACATCTACTGGACAAAAAATTAAACGACACCATATCAGCTTCTATATGTTCTTATTCAAAATTTAAGCATTTTATCATGAAAATAATAGGCATTCACGCATATTTAGTGAATGGCAGCATATTTTATAAATGGCATATGAAAATATATATAAATGTCATATTACATGATGCTATGACAAAAATCAATTAGATATTAAAAAGTACTATTACAATATAAGAAGCATCACTTTTATAAGTTGCGAAAAACTTCTTTGTAAACCATGTTCGAAGTACTTTTAATGCAAACATCGTCTTCGTCTGTTAGGAGTATTTTCAGACCACTCCTAGACGTAACATGTGATGGTCTTGGCACAAATGGTCTTGGCACGACGTTGGGCAAATTGACTGGAATAACATTCTTCTCAACGCTAAAACTCATTGGTGGAACAAAAGTAGGCTAACGGATCATCTTCCCAAACCTATTCCTCACTCTAATATAGATCAGAGTCTGAAGATCAGAGTCCGAAGATCAGAGTCTGAAGAACAGTGTCTGAAGATCAGAGTCTGAAGATCAGCGTCTGAAGAACAGCGTCTGAAGATCAGAGTCTGATGAACAGTGTCTGAAAACTGGGAGTCTGAAGTACTTGTTTACTTGTAGACTAATCTATTTTATTTTTGTTAAGTTTCTGTATGTTGGTTCTTAAGCTAATCAATCCTATCACCCCATTTATTATTATAATTATTAATTATTATTACTACTATTTTTAGGATTTGGGCTAATCCCACCTTAATTCATGTCTTTGATAATTAAGTTCTCCTTAATTGCCAAGGCTAGGCATAATGGTCTATAAGATAGGTAATTAACACATCCAGTTAAAAAGGCAAAACTGACATAGTTAGTTATTGGCTTTAAGACAGTGATTAAATTCACTAATTTCTAGTTTTACCCACTCATTATATATAACAATAAACGTGTTATCCACAATCCATCCAAATTCTCATTTTAGAAGGTACTATAAGGGATAGCCCAACCAAGCACCAGGAATTTGGATAAAACAGCTAATTTGAGGTCTAAGCAATCAATTGTATTATCATAATAGTTGGAAGGGAAACGTAAATTAACATCATTCTATTTTTTGTGCATAATAAAAATAAATGGAAGGCACTATATGTTGAAAATACATAACGATAATTCAATTGATTGAGAATATTCCATTCAATACAGTTACTACAAAAACAAAATTAGAATGACAAAATACGCTTCTTCATTACGACATAAATCAAAATAGCATGCAGTACAGCTGTTAGGCGTAAAATTTGGTGCACAAGATCAAAGGGTAGATTCGACTGGATCGAAATGGGCCTAGTGGATTACGGCCCAAAAAGCAAAATCCAGACCCAAGGTTTCGAAACTTGGCGCGCGAAAGGAGAAAGTGCTTCGAAGAAGTGGAGAACGTGGGGAAACACGTGGAGGAATCCAGAGCGTCTGATCGAAATGGCGGTTTAAGTTTTGTCTGTAGTATATATAGTGATTTCTTAGAAGAAATCGGGGTCACAATTTTCATATACAAACTTCTCCCAAAAACTTCCGAGTATTCATGCAATCGAAAGAAAGGAATTCCGAGGAAAAGATGTATGATTTGTGAACCATCTTTACTGTAATCTTTTTACATTTAATGCAATTTACTTTCACGCAATTTATATTGTTCTTTCTTTACAAACTCAATTCTTTTCTTTACTACGAATGTTAGTTCAACTTTGAGGCGATTCAGGGTTGAAACATTGTCTCCTTTTAAGTTTTCTTGAACGAAAATCACATAATCTGTTCGTCACTTTGATGAACATAACAAGTTTTCTAAAAAGCAAAGCACAAAATTGTCTTAAGATTTCTAGTTGATCTTGCAAGTGTAAAATACTTAAACTAGCGGTTGTTTACCAAATCCAAGCGTAAACAAATTGGCACGCCCGGTGGGACGGTTTTGTGCATTGTTTCTTTTTCTAAAATTTGTAACTGCTGTTTTGGGGTATGGTTAGAACTGTTCATATTCACAACTCAACGAACGCTCAGAATTCTAGTTCGATGAGTAGCGAGATGAATTCTGGTTCAGGGTCTCCTAATAATACTAGTCCTGGGGCCAGTTCGAGTGGGTCTTTGTCTAATTCAACCACGATTAGTATACCAGTTGTTCCGTCTATAACCAATCCCCAAGTGTCTAGTTCGTTCGAACTTCACACTAGTATACCCACGCCAACCATGGCGTATTCAACAGTGTCTCCTGTAACTTCGGCTAGGCCGTTTAGTTCGAATTTCATTACCAATCCTTTGTATGGGCATATACCTCCACCAACACTTGGTTTCTCGACCATGCCACCGTTCGACCCAAATAGGTATAGTACCTCTAGGATAAACCCTCAAGCTCTAACTAGTTCAACTGTGATGTCCTTGAGACAACAGATGGATGAGAGTAACCATGAAATGGTCAATATGTTGACTCAGCAAATTGGTACTGTATTTAACCCATTAATTCAGAATACCAACGAGAGTTACCAAATGTTGGCACATCAGATGGGTCGAATCGCTGATTTTTTCGGCACACCACCTCCTGCTCCGCCTAGGCTGATCCAGCATGCTCCTCAAGTGATAATGCCTGCCATGTCTGCGACACCCCAGAACCAAGGTCAGGCATTTATGGCTCATGAACAGCCATTAAACCAAGGCCAGGCATTTGTGGCACAGGAGGAGCCTCAGTACCAAAACGATGGCCCTCAACCGCCACAAGTAGTGTTAGTAAATAGAAACCAAGATGCTGATGAGGTAGTTCGAAATGTCCAGAACAATAATTTTGCTGGACATAATAATTTGACTAATCTTGTTGAGACAATTTTAGCCCAGAATGGCCTCAATGTAGGATGTCGAAGGCCAAATTTTGTTTCTGCGTTGTCTGAGTATGTGTTAGAAACTGAGTTACCAAGGGGTTGGAAAGTCCCTAAGTATACTAAGTTCGCTGGGGATACTAGTGAGTCCACTGTCGAACACATTGCTAGGTTCTTAGCTGAGTCTGGTAATTTAGCCAATAATGAGAACTTGAGGATAAAGTATTTCCCTAATTCTCTAACTAAAAATGCTTTTACTTGGTTCACAACTCTTCCTCCTCATTCGATTCATAGTTGGACCCAGTTAGAGAGGTTGTTCCATGAGCAATTTTACATGGGCCAAACTAAGATAAGTCTTAAAGAACTGGCCAGTGTTAAACGTAAGACCCAGGAATCTATCGATGACTACTTGAATAGATTTCGATTGCTTAAGGCTAGATGTTTTACTCAAGTCCCTGAGCATGAACTGGTCGAAATGGCTGCCGGTGGTCTGGATTATTCGATTAGGAAAAAACTAGACACCCAATATCTTCGAGATATGTCTCAATTGGCTGATAGAGTTAGGCAACTCGAAAAGCTAAAAGCTGAAAAGCTTAGAACTTTTAAGTTTCAGAAAAAGAAGGAAATCACCTTTGTCGATACTTATGGTAGTGACTATGAAAATGATATCGAAAATTCTGATTCTGATGATAATGGAATTAATGTGGCTGAGTTAAAGCCAGGGCCTCCATACACTTGTAAATTGTTGAGGCCTTCGAATGGAAAAAATCCAATCGAACCCAAAAATGATAAATTTATTGCAAAAACTTATACGTTTGATGTAACCAAATGTGATGAAATCTTTGATCTATTGGTGTCTGATGGCCAGATAATTGTGCCAAAAGATTTGAAAGTTCCACCAATAGAACAAAGGAAGAAACGAGGTTACTTGCAAATATCATAATTATTTGGGACATGCAACTCATCGATGTAATCTTTTCAGGGATTTGGTTCAAAAAGCGTTGAACGAAGGTAGGCTGAAGTTTGCTGATAAGGCCAAACCTCAAATGAAAGTGGATACAGATCCATTGCCAACTGCTGATGCTACCTATGTCGAAATTTATGACTGCAACATGGTTGATGTGGTTGATCCTGCACCAACGAAGGCTGTCCCTGAAGAGGAATACAACAAGAAAGTTGAAGAAGTCTACCCCAAGGCTGGTAGAAGAGTTGATAGACTTTCTGAATAGGTGTAAAATCAGTAATTCTGAAGTGATGCTATGCCCAAGGTGTAGTGCGGTATGTGATAAGGAGGCCACTGCAGGCCTCAAAAATGTTGTTCCTTATGTTGACAACAAGAGGAAATGGTCGAACACTAAGCAAAAGCAAAAAGGTTGGCCATACCAAAAGGCTGACTGGAACAAGCCTGCTGCTAAGAGTCCTTCGATCCATCAAAGGTTGGGGCCTCAAAATACCTTTAAGCCATCGAACAAAGTGCCTGTGAACAAATGGGTGAGTGGTCAGCATGTGGCTTTTGACAACAGACCGATGGAAAAGGGGAGTTCAAGCAATGTGAGTGTGAAGATCACTGCTGAAACCAAAGACACAAAAGTAATTGCTGGATCTCAAAATGTGGAGGGCAATAAGTATGCTTACAAGAATAACTACAAAGGGAAAAATCCTATGACCCGCACCCAGTGGCGTAGGTTTCAGCGAAAGAAGAAGCTTGCTACTCAAAATGTAAGTGCTGGGGGCAATGCAACTGCAGTGCAGAAGGTTGATTGGGTTGTGAAGCCAGCAAAAGAGAGGCTTGCTCCAATTGCCGAAAGAATAATGGCTGAGGACGGGAAAAATGAGGAAGATTTCATGGATGATGATGATCTCCTTGATGATGAGCCGGACTTTGATGTTCTGGTTAATGTCATATCCATTTTGCCAGCGGAATATGACGTCCCAACTGAAATCAACGAAGAAGAAGATGATTTCGAAAACCCTGACATGGCTAACCATAAGCCAGTTTGCTACTATGTGATGGGAAATGGCTGTGTTGAAGAACATAATGCCATGTTCGAGAGGCCACACCTGGGTATGCAAAGTCATTTAAAGGCCTTATTTATAAGAGCAAAAGTGAATGAGGTAGGTATCAGCAAAGTTTTGGTTGATGGTGGGGCTGTAGTAAATATTATGCCTCATTTCATGCTGAAAAAATTAGGTTTGTTCGACACTGACCTTCATCCCCACAATGTTGTGCTGGCTAATTATGAAGGAAAGACTGGTCACTCCTTGGGTGCCGTTCAAGTAGAGGTGTGTGTTGGGAGTACAGTTCGGAAAACTCTCTTCATGGTTATTGCTGCTAGGCCTAATTACAACTTGCTGCTGGGTAGGGAATGGATTCACGGAGTTGGAGCTGTTCCATCAACCATGCACCAAAGGTTGATTTTGTGGAGAGAGGATGGTTTAGTAGAAAATGTTGAAGCGGATCAGAGTGCTTACATTTCAGAAACTAACACCGTCACTCTTAAAAACTTTGACAAGAATTTGGCGGCCATTGCTCCATGTGGCGACCAATATGCTGCCTTCAATCCAAATAAAGTGGTGTCCGGGAACGTTTACCACTCTGTCAAATTACATCCAACCCATGGTTTCTGCTGGGAAAGGGAAGCTATTGATAAGCCCTTGACAGAGGATGAATTCCCATCACCTCAGGGATGGGATGACCTCGACAGTCATGATGATTGAGTCTTCAGCATGGGGTAGGATTACGGCATATGCTGCCGAAAACAGAATGAAAATGGCTATGGAGGCCATTGAGTTTCAAGAAGATATGGCCATTGAGGCCAATTTGGATTCACAAAAAGAGTTGGCTACAAAAGCCAGTGATTCGAATCATGGCAATAAGCAAAGGTTAGATTGCATTTATGATGATGAACCTTTGGGTTTTGAGAAAGATCCAATTGGTTCGAGTCAGAAAATGAGGGCTCAGGATCCTTTGCAAGAAATTGATATTGGAGATGGCTCTATCAAAAGGCCAACATATATCAGTACCAATATTGATTCGAGCTTGAGAAGTAAAGTGGTCGAATTGCTGAAAGACTACAGGGATTGCTTTGCTTGGGATTATGATGAAATGCCAGGATTAAGCAAAGACTTGGTGGAACATAGATTACCTCTTCGACCAGATAAAAGACCGGTGAAGCAGCTTCCAAGGAGGTTTGCTCCAGAAATCATGACAAAGATCAAAGCGGAAATCGAAAGGTTGCTCAAGTGCAAGTTCATTCGAACAGCCAGGTATGTAGAATGGTTAGCTAATATTGTTCCTGTTATTAAAAAGAATGGATCTCTTCGAGTTTGTATAGACTTTAGAGATTTAAATAATGCTACGCCAAAAGATGAATATTCAATGCCTGTAGCAGAAATGCTAGTTGATTCAGCAGCAGGCCATGAGTATTTAAGCATGCTAGATGGTTATTCTGGCTATAACCAAATCTTCATTGCTGAAGATGATATATCTAAAACGGCTTTTCATTGTCCTGGTGCTCTAGGCACTTATGAATGGGTAGTGATGCCCTTTGGATTAAAGAATGCTGGGGTGTAACACCCTAACCCTTAACCGCCGATTATTAACTTTAATAAAACAAAACGTTAAGGACATAGGAAGTTACAACATAAAGAAAACGCATCTTCATAAACATCAACAGATCAAAACATATTTGATTCACAAAATGCAGCGGAAAAATAACAAAATAACAAAATAACAAAACAGGAGACGATACCCCTTCTAACAGGATACCCCTTCTAACAGGACAACAGGATACCCCTACTAACAGGACAACAGGATACCCCTACTAACTCAACAGCAGGATACCCCTTCTAGCTGATACCCCTTCTAGGTCATACCCCTTCTATAACAATGTTCACAAAACGATTGCATCATCTTGTTTCCGTTTTCAAAACACATTACAACATACCACATATTCATACCAAAGACCAATCTAAAACAAAGACGAGTGAAAAAGACGTAAAACATACATCTGAAAATGCTGTCACAGCACAAATCCACTAAAACCTCCTCTGAGTATTTTCATCATAACTCAAAAACTAAAAGTCATTTTCACGTCAAACCAAAGCCACTGGAAAGCTAACAAAATTATCTAAAACTTTCATGTTTACACCCAAGGCCAATTCTGTACCAATCAATACCAGTTTTCGTTTCAAATACGGAAAAGTCATGCAGAAAATTATGCAGAAAGTTGTGCAGAAAATCAGACCATCAGCCTTAGAAAAATTAACATCCAAATCTACAACAGAGGCCATTGCCAAATTCATGCATACACGTTCGAATACCCAAAGTGGTGTTACAACTATCAGAGCCCTAGACTCTAACTAGGATACAACACCTAGTACCAAAAAGTAAGGATAGCTAAGCTATGCCCTCACCACTACGCAAGCTTCTAAACAGCAAAAGCTACTCCTCGACGATAGGCTCGTCTTCCTGAAAATCTGGATCCCCAAAGATCCAGCACATAACACAAAACAGAGAGTGTTAGTATCACAACCAATAAATATGTATAAGTAACGCATTATTATACATGACTAAAACACAACACATAATCAACAAAACATAAAACTCATCAACCACACACGAAACTCGTCAACCACACACGATACTCATCAACCACACACATACTCATCATCCACACACGATACTCATCATCCACCCACGATACTCATCAACCACACACGATACTCATCAACTACACACGGAAGAACACAGGATTCTCAACAACAATTATCACTTAACAAGCTCTCTTGGATTTCCTTTCGGATAAACTTATATCCTTACCAAGCCCCCTTGGTAACCATGCCCCCATGGATTTCATTCGGATAAACTTATATCCTTACCAAGCCCCCTTGGTAACCAAGCCCCCTTGGATTTCATTCGGATAAACTTATATCCTTACCAAGCCCCCTTGGTAACCAAGCCCCCTTGGATTTCATTCGGATAAACTTATATCCTTACCAAGCCCCCTTGGTAACCAAGCCCCCTTGGATTTCATTCTTTCATCGACTGCACCTCGATCGTGCATATGACCAATAATAATTGGATTTCATTCTTGCTCATAAAGAGCATACATCATACTAAACCAAATTCACAACATTATCAACAACATCATACTAAACCAAACTCACAACATCATCAACAACATCATACTAAATCAAACTCACAACATCATCAACAACATCATACTAAACCAAACTCCAAATAAACATAAATAACACAACTAATTATCAGCTCTCTGATAATTATCACAACAACAACCAACACAAATAACACAACTAATTATCAGCTCTCTGATAATTATCACAACAACAACAAACACAATAACACAACTAATTATCAGCTCTCTGATAATTATCACAAGAACAACAAATACGAACACTAGGCTCTCATGGCCATATCATAAGACACAACATGTATATACCCAACCATGTTCAGCAACCTCAAATAAACCAAGTAATCATATCACACTCTCAAAACACATAAGGGTTTCAAAGGAAAACCCACACACTTTGATAACTTATTCATTCAAACATATTCATCAATACCCACCCTTAGTCTTTAATATTACTAAGTCCAAATCCACTTTCAAAACCTTAGACACCCTCTATTAGTTCTTAACAGCCATTTCAAACATTATATAACTCATACTCACACAACATAATGACCTTAACAAAAACCACCATTGTTAGGGTTTTACTCAAGCTTTTCTAGAACAACAACATCATTTTCGAAATACCCAAACATAGATAACATCATATAACTTCAATTAAACATACCATCAACATCACTAAGCATCAAATGAACATAATATAATCATTAACAGCATTTCTATCAAAACCTAGACAAAGTGAAAGGAAGTTTGGGATGGAGAAATAGACATTCTCCCCTTCTCTATCACTTGTGAATAAGTAATACTACCTCTCTTACCTAGCAATCGATGAATCCACGAAGGTTCCAAGCTTTTCTCCTCTCTCTCTCGCGCCCTAGCTGTTCGCAAGCTTCTCTCTTGCTCTTCTCCCTTCTCCTTCACGTTTTTCTGCCTCTCAAGGATAGTGAATAGTGATGGTGAAAAGTCTTTGTGTTATCTTTTATAACCCAATCAATTAAATCATGGCCATCCATTCTTACTAACTCTCTCATGATCAATCCTAGCCATTCAATCCAATCCAAGCTCACTAAATCTCATCCACTTGATCATTACCACTTATTCATGACCAAGCCCATTACTATTCATCTTCTTGGCCCAATTCGCTCAAAACCTTAAAAACTCGATTACGAACTTACGCTCGCGCTAAATAATTATTTATCGATTACGAGAAAATAATTTTAAAAGCCAAACAATAAAATAAAATATATAAAAATATAATATACGAAAATAGGGTCGTTACAACTCTACCCCCCTAAAAAGAATTTTCGCCCTCGAAAATACCCGAAAACAACTCTGGATAGGAGTCTCGCATCTTGCTCTCGATTCAAACCAACACAAAGGTGTTCTACATCTTCTCCCATACAACGCTTCAAAAGGTGCCATACCAATGCTCGAATGAAAACTGTTGTTATACGTAAACTCAATCAATGGTAAGCAAGCTTCCCAACTCACTTCTTGTTCCAAAATACATGATCTTAACAAATCCTCCAATGATTGAATCGTCCTCTCCGATTGACCATCCGTCTGCGGGTGATAAGCAGAACTCATCCGCAACTTAGTCCCCAACGCCTCTTGCAAACTCTCCCAAAACCTTGAAGTAAAACGGGGATCTCTATCTGATACGACTCCATGCAACCTTACTATTTGTCCCACGTAGATCTCAGCCAACTTCGGTACTAGCATACCGGTCTTGATAGCTATGAAATGAGCAGACTTTGTTAACCTGTCGACAACTACCCAAATCATATTGTTACCTTTCGACGTCTTCGGCAAACCGCTTACAAAATCCATCGCAAAACTATCCCATTTCCATTCTGGAATAAACATAGGTTGCAATAGCCCCAACGGCTTCTGATGCTCCACCTTGGACTTCTGACAAGTCAAACACGCGAAAACAAACTCGGCGATCTCTTTCTTCATCCCTTGCCACCAAAACATTTTCCTCAAATCTTGATACATCTTAGTAACACCAGGATGAATACTTAAGTTGCTTCTGTGACCTTCCTCCAAGATCATCCGCTTCAATTCTGGCACATCTGGTACACATAACCTCCCTTGACATCTCATCACGCCTTTCTCATCGATCTCAACGTTTACCTTTTTCCCTTGCTCGATGAGCGTCTTAAGCTTTGTCAATCTCACATCAGACTTTTGCCTTTCCACAACCTCTTCAAGAAAATCATTCGTCAACTTCAACATTCCTAGCTTCACACTATAAGACGCCCGTTCACAAACCAAACTGAGGTCTCTAAACTCTTCAATCAATCTCATTAACAGACTCCGGCGTTCCCCAATCTTGCACGGTCTCTACCTTAGCAGGATCCACTGCTATACCACCACTTGAAATGACGTGACCCAAAAAGCTAACTTTATGCAACCAAAATTCACACTTAGAAAATTTTTGCATAAAGCTTCTTCTCGCGCAACACCTCCAACACAATCCTCAAATGCTCGGCATGTTCCTCTTCCGTCTTCGAGTATACCAAAATATCGTCTATGAAGACCACCACGAATCGATCCAAAAAGGAATGAAATATACGATTCATATATTCCATAAACACTCCAGGTGCATAAGTAACTCCAAAAGGCATAACAGCGTACTCGTAGTGACCATACCTTGTTCTGAAAGCAGTCTTCGGTATATCCTCCGCCTTAACTCTTATCTGGTGATATCCCGATCTCAAATCAATCTTGCTGAACACACAGGCTCCCACTAACTGATCCATCAAATCATCTATCCTCGGAAGTGGATACTTGTTCTTGATAGTTGCTTTATTCAACTGACGATAGTCGATGCACAAACGCATACTACCATCTTTCTTCTTCTCCAACAGAACATGCACACCCCACGGCGATACGCTCGGTCTTACAAACCTCTTCTCTAACAGTTATTCCAATTGTTCTTTCAACTTTTCAAGCTCTGCAGCTAACATACGATACGGCGCCATCGAAATTGGACTAGTACCAGGTACTACGTCAATTGCGAATTCAACCTCTCTCTCGGGTGGTAAATCCAAAATGTCATCTGGAAAAACATCTGTGAAATCACGCACCACCGGCAACGCATTAATCTCATTCTTCACTTCCATTCTTAACGAAGCAAACATAACAAACACGTCCTCTTGAGCCTTCACTGATCTTACCACTTCTCGACAACACATGAGCTTCGAACACAACTCTGGCTCCAGTCTTGGAAACATAACCGTCCTCTTACCACAGTTGATATGAACACGATTAAATTCTAACCAGTTCATACCAAAGATAACGTCTATTCCGCTCAACGGAATGCAGACTAAATCTATTCCAAAATGGCGACCATACATAGTGACTGAACAGTCAACACAGACTAGAGTAGTCGATACCGAACCACTCGCAGGCGTTTCTATAACCATGCGTCCCATCATATTCTCTACTCTAAGACCCAACCTCTTCACGCAATCCACAGAAATAACGAATGGGTAGCACCCGTATCAATAATAGCAGACAAAGGAGTATTATTGATAAAGCCTGTACCTCTGATCAAGTTGTCCGCCTCCGCATCACCACCATCTAAAGCAAACACTTTTCCTCCAGCCGCTCTAGGCTTCTTACACACGTTGCTCTTATGACCCGCTTCTTTGCAGTTGAAGCACACAATACCCTTCTTGCACTGATCAGCTTTGTGGTTAGGATCACCACACTTGAAACATTTTCCTTCATTCTCCGGGCACTCATAGAAACGATGTCCCAGCTGTCCACACTTAAAACAATTCTTACCACCTCCAGTTTTACCACCACTGCTTCCACCTCCATCCGGCTTCTTTCCCCGGTTATCATAAGGCTTTCCTCTTCCGAAGGCTCTCCTCCTCTTCTCATTCACAGCCTTGTAGTAGTTAGTCTTGGCTTCCTGTGCTGCTCTATCAGCCGTCCTACTCACAGCCTCCTGAACCATGGCATTCGCCATCAATTCCATCGCATCGGCAAATGCTTTCTGCGCCATAACCTGAACCAACACCACGCTCCACGAGTGAGGATACACTTCGTTTCCTCAAAACAGTATAACAGTGTTTTCCTAACACATGTTACACAAAGGGTAATCTACACCTAATTGATCCAATGGATCGACCTGCTCTGATACCACCTATTGTAACACCCTAACCCTTAACCGCCGATTATTAACTTTAATAAAACAAAACGTTAAGGACATAGGAAGTTACAACATAAAGAAAACGCATCTTCATAAACATCAACAGATCAAAACATATTTGATTCACAAAATGCAGCGGAAAAATAACAAAATAACAAAATAACAAAACAGGAGACGATACCCCTTCTAACAGGATACCCCTTCTAACAGGACAACAGGATACCCCTACTAACAGGACAACAGGATACCCCTACTAACTCAACAGCAGGATACCCCTTCTAGCTGATACCCCTTCTAGGTCATACCCCTTCTATAACAATGTTCACAAAACGATTGCATCATCTTGTTTCCGTTTTCAAAACACATTACAACATACCACATATTCATACCAAAGACCAATCTAAAACAAAGACG
The DNA here is from genome assembly GCA_018208015.1 of Medicago ruthenica. Taxonomy (NCBI): domain Eukaryota; kingdom Viridiplantae; phylum Streptophyta; class Magnoliopsida; order Fabales; family Fabaceae; genus Medicago; species Medicago ruthenica. Next base: position 18,201,497 of record CM031377.1, read on the forward strand.
AGTGAAAAAGACGTAAAACATACATCTGAAAATGCTGTCACAGCACAAATCCACTAAAACCTCCTCTGAGTATTTTCATCATAACTCAAAAACTAAAAGTCATTTTCACGTCAAACCAAAGCCACTGGAAAGCTAACAAAATTATCTAAAACTTTCATGTTTACACCCAAGGCCAATTCTGTACCAATCAATACCAGTTTTCGTTTCAAATACGGAAAAGTCATGCAGAAAATTATGCAGAAAGTTGTGCAGAAAATCAGACCATCAGCCTTAGAAAAATTAACATCCAAATCTACAACAGAGGCCATTGCCAAATTCATGCATACACGTTCGAATACCCAAAGTGGTGTTACAACTATCAGAGCCCTAGACTCTAACTAGGATACAACACCTAGTACCAAAAAGTAAGGATAGCTAAGCTATGCCCTCACCACTACGCAAGCTTCTAAACAGCAAAAGCTACTCCTCGACGATAGGCTCGTCTTCCTGAAAATCTGGATCCCCAAAGATCCAGCACATAACACAAAACAGAGAGTGTTAGTATCACAACCAATAAATATGTATAAGTAACGCATTATTATACATGACTAAAACACAACACATAATCAACAAAACATAAAACTCATCAACCACACACGAAACTCGTCAACCACACACGATACTCATCAACCACACACATACTCATCATCCACACACGATACTCATCATCCACCCACGATACTCATCAACCACACACGATACTCATCAACTACACACGGAAGAACACAGGATTCTCAACAACAATTATCACTTAACAAGCTCTCTTGGATTTCCTTTCGGATAAACTTATATCCTTACCAAGCCCCCTTGGTAACCATGCCCCCATGGATTTCATTCGGATAAACTTATATCCTTACCAAGCCCCCTTGGTAACCAAGCCCCCTTGGATTTCATTCGGATAAACTTATATCCTTACCAAGCCCCCTTGGTAACCAAGCCCCCTTGGATTTCATTCGGATAAACTTATATCCTTACCAAGCCCCCTTGGTAACCAAGCCCCCTTGGATTTCATTCTTTCATCGACTGCACCTCGATCGTGCATATGACCAATAATAATTGGATTTCATTCTTGCTCATAAAGAGCATACATCATACTAAACCAAATTCACAACATTATCAACAACATCATACTAAACCAAACTCACAACATCATCAACAACATCATACTAAATCAAACTCACAACATCATCAACAACATCATACTAAACCAAACTCCAAATAAACATAAATAACACAACTAATTATCAGCTCTCTGATAATTATCACAACAACAACCAACACAAATAACACAACTAATTATCAGCTCTCTGATAATTATCACAACAACAACAAACACAATAACACAACTAATTATCAGCTCTCTGATAATTATCACAAGAACAACAAATACGAACACTAGGCTCTCATGGCCATATCATAAGACACAACATGTATATACCCAACCATGTTCAGCAACCTCAAATAAACCAAGTAATCATATCACACTCTCAAAACACATAAGGGTTTCAAAGGAAAACCCACACACTTTGATAACTTATTCATTCAAACATATTCATCAATACCCACCCTTAGTCTTTAATATTACTAAGTCCAAATCCACTTTCAAAACCTTAGACACCCTCTATTAGTTCTTAACAGCCATTTCAAACATTATATAACTCATACTCACACAACATAATGACCTTAACAAAAACCACCATTGTTAGGGTTTTACTCAAGCTTTTCTAGAACAACAACATCATTTTCGAAATACCCAAACATAGATAACATCATATAACTTCAATTAAACATACCATCAACATCACTAAGCATCAAATGAACATAATATAATCATTAACAGCATTTCTATCAAAACCTAGACAAAGTGAAAGGAAGTTTGGGATGGAGAAATAGACATTCTCCCCTTCTCTATCACTTGTGAATAAGTAATACTACCTCTCTTACCTAGCAATCGATGAATCCACGAAGGTTCCAAGCTTTTCTCCTCTCTCTCTCGCGCCCTAGCTGTTCGCAAGCTTCTCTCTTGCTCTTCTCCCTTCTCCTTCACGTTTTCTGCCTCTCAAGGATAGTGAATAGTGATGGTGAAAAGTCTTTGTGTTATCTTTTATAACCCAATCAATTAAATCATGGCCATCCATTCTTACTAACTCTCTCATGATCAATCCTAGCCATTCAATCCAATCCAAGCTCACTAAATCTCATCCACTTGATCATTACCACTTATTCATGACCAAGCCCATTACTATTCATCTTCTTGGCCCAATTCGCTCAAAACCTTAAAAACTCGATTACGAACTTACGCTCGCGCTAAATAATTATTTATCGATTACGAGAAAATAATTTTAAAAGCCAAACAATAAAATAAAATATATAAAAATATAATATACGAAAATAGGGTCGTTACATGGGGCAACATATCAAAGAGCAATGAACTCGATCTTTCATGATTTTATAGAGATCTTTATGCAAATCTATATTGATGACATTGTGGTTAAATCTTCATCTGCTGATGAACATTTAAGTCATCTTAAAAGATCTTTCGAAAGAATGAGAAAATGTGGATTAAAAATGAATCCACTAAAATGTGCTTTTTGTGTACGTGCAGGAGATTTCCTTGGCTTTGTTGTGCATAAAAAGGGCATAGAGATCAACCAAAACAAGACAAAAGCTATCATGGAGACCAAGTCTCCAGCAACAAAGAAACAACTTCAATCTTTGCTTGGAAAAATAAATTTTTTGAGAAGGTTCATTTCGAATCTAAGTGGAAAGGCTCAACCATTCTCTCCATTATTAAAACTCAAGAAAGATGATATGTTTAAATGGGGAACGGAACAGCAAAAGGCATTTGATGAGATTAAGGCGTATTTATCAAATCCTCCGACTTTGATGCCTCCCATTCGAAACAAAGAAATGAAGTTGTACATTGCAGCGTCAGATTCAACCATTGGGAGCATGCTTGCTCAAGAAGATGAAAATGGCGTTGAGAAAGCTATTTATTTTTTAAGTAGAGTTCTAAATGATGCTGAAACTAGATACAGTGTAATTGAAAAGCTTTGTCTTTGTTTGTATTTTTCTTGTACCAAACTCAAGCAATATATAAAGCCAGTTGATGTTTATGTTTATTCCCATTTTGATATAATTAAGCATATGTTATTAAAACCAATTTTGCACAGTAGAATTGGGAAATGGGCTTTGGCTTTAACGGAATATTCACTGACTTTTAAACCTTTAAAAGCTGTTAAGGGACAGATAGTTGCTGATTTCATTGCTGATCATTCAGTAACTGAAACTTCAGTGAATTATGTTGAGTTTGAACCTTGGTCAATATATTTCGATGGGTCCAGACATAGGCAAGGTACAGGAATTGGAATCTTGATAGTTTCGCCATCAAGAGTTCCAACTAGGTTTAAGTATAAAATTAATGGGTCTTGTTCTAACAATGAAGCAGAGTATGAAGCTTTAATTGCGGGTCTGGAAATCCTCCTAGACTTGGGGGCAAGACACATTAAAATAAGAGGTGATTCTGAATTAGTTGTGAAACAATTAACTAAGGAGTATAAATGTGTCCAAGAACATTTGATGAAATATTTCGTCATTGCGTTTTCTTTGTTAAAACATTTTGACTCCTATGATATTCAGCACATACCTCGAATCGAAAATCAAGAGGCAAACGATTTGGCTCAAATTGCTTCTGGTTATAAACTCTCGAAAGAAAAATTCGAAGAGATAATCGAGATTAAAGAGAAGTTAATTTCGAATGAGCCATCCTCTAGTGAATTGTCAATGCCAAAACATTTGGGGGCAGATGAACAAGTTGTTAACGGTCTTGAAGATGTCGAAGATAATTTTCAAAACACTAATCTGCACTTCGATAGTTTTGTAACAGAAATTTTTGCCATTGACAATTTAGTTGATAACGATTGGAGAAAGCCAATTGTTAAATATTTGGAAGATCCAACTGGAACTACCGATAGGAAGATCAAATATAGGGCCTTAAGTTACACTATTATGGGAAATGAGCTATTTAAGAAAACTTCTGAAGGAGTTTTGTTAAAATGTCTTAGTGAAAATGAGGCATATTTGGCCATTACAAGTATACATAGTGGTTCTTGTGGTGCTCACCAAGCTGGCCATAAAATGAAATGGTTATTGTTTCGACAAGGCTTATATTGGCCTTCTATGCTCAAGGATTGCATAGAATACGCCAAGAGTTGTCAAGAATGTCAGAGACATGCGGGTATTCAGCATGTGCCTGCAGATGAACTGCATTCGATTGTTAAGCCTTGGCCCTTTAGAGGATGGGCTTTAGATTTGATTGGCGAAATAAGGCCTGCGTCGTCAAAAAATCAACGGTATATCCTGGTTGGTATTGACTACTTCACAAAATGGATTGAAGCAGTTGCTCTGCCAAATGTGGATCAGGAAGCTGTGATTAGTTTTATTCAAAACAATATCATTTACAGGTTTGGGCTTCCTGAGACTATTACTACTGATCAGGGAACAGTATTTATTGGACGAAAGATGCAAGATTTCGCTGATCAGACAGGGTTTAAGCTGGTAACTTCGACACCATATTATGCTCAAGCAAATGGTCAAGTCGAAGCAGCCAATAAAGCCATCATTGGCTTGATTAAGAAACACATTGCTCAGAAACCAAGGAATTGGCATAAAACTCTAGACCAAGTCTTATGGGCATGTAGGAATTCTCCTAAGGAATCAACTAAGTCAACTCCATTTCGACTGACGTACGGCCATGATGCTGTGTTGCCTGTTGAAGTCATGATGCAATCGTTGAGAGTGCAAAGACAGATGGAGTTACCTACTGATCATTATTGGAATTTGATGTTAGACGAGTTAGTTGATCTAGACGAGGAAAGATTGCAAGCTTTAGATATGTTAATTAGACAAAAAGAAAGAGTTGCTAAAGCTTACAATAAGAAGGTTAAGCCTAAAGCCTTTAACGTAGGGGATCTGGTCTGGAAAGTTATTCTGCCTATGGACAGAAGAGATAGAGTTTTTGGGAAATGGTCACCAAATTGGGAAGGACCATTTAAAGTTTCTCAAGTGCTTTCGAATGGTGCTTATGAAATCGAAGAATTAGCTCCTGAGCAGCGTTCGATTAATATGAATGGTAAGTATTTAAAAAGATATAGACCAATGCTGCAAGAAGTTTGAATAAACCAAGAATAGTTCGAAAGCAAAATATTAAAATGGCAATATGCGAAGATGCCAGTAAAAATAAAAGATTCGAATTAAAATGGCGAGTTTCATCCCTCATCATACAAAGGCCTTGTCTTGGGTTTTTTATCCATCATAAAGTGCTAAAAGTTTATTCGAATTACAGTAGAAGAGTGACGTTAATCTTAAATGGGCCTTCATCCTAAAGAAAGGGTGACACGTTGATCTTGAAGGGGCCTTTATTTCGAATCCACTTCTGAGTCCGATGAACGAAGATACTCTTTGTTTTCATCATAAGTTGAAAGGAACTCTGCCCAATCAGGGTCCGTGCTATTAGACTCTGAGGAAGAAACCTCTGCTTGAGCCTTTGAAGGTGTTTTTCCTTCAGGAGGAGGGGGAGCTCTGCAGGTTCTTGAGCTTTCGCCCTTGGAAGAGGGTTTCTTTGTCTTCTTTGAGGAATCAGCAGTCTTCTTGTTGTCCTTTTTTGCAAACGTTGTCTTCTTCTCATTGGTGTTCTTCGTAATCTGTTTGCCTTTACCCATGATTTTTACTTTCAAATTGGCTATACTATTATGAATTACAGAATAGAGTGAGTAAAACGGATAGAGAATGACCATATATATAGTGGTAAGATCATTATTATTTCTTCAACCGTTTTCCTAATTTTTCTCGGAATTCACGCCATTTCAGTTTGACTGTTTTGGAAACAGACGTTTGACTTGTGTTGAAACTAGAGCCAGTCAAAAGATATGGCTTAAGAGTTACGCGTTTTGTTTTAAGCACAATCTTATCCGTTACTAAAAAGAGGGTTTTAGAGCGCATCACGGAAAAGATCTTCGATATTTGGCGTTTTTTTTTTTTTTCGACATGCTAAATTAGGCAAAGTGCTAACGAGGATGATTATAGCATGAAAATTGGCATAAATATAATGTACAAATTCGAGTACAACTGCCACATTCGAGAATACCGTAAATTGAACAGTGAAAGTGGTTAAATAAAGTTACTGCCAAAAGAGCATTTAAAGTAATATAACCAAATTGTTCAAGAGAATTCGAAAACAACAAAATAATGATGGGTAGAAAAGCAAGTTAATCTGCTGCCGTCTAAGATTTGTTGACTTGTCTGAAGAGGTAGTACTGCTCCTTGGTGTGATCAAGCTTTCGTTGCAAAACATTGCTTTCATTTGTCAAGCGATCGACTTCGCTGCTAACAATTAGCCCATCACTGTAATGTTGGAGGCCTGCATGTGCCAGCTCTTCGATTTTGGACCTAGGGACTTCGACAGCTTGAGCAGCGAAACGTTCTTTCATCTTTTCCTCTTGAGCTATCTTGGCCTCCAATTCCCGGATTTCAGCTTTCCATTTCGAAATATTTTCTTCACAGGCAGCCATCTGCAAGAATGCTCCTGCAGACGCGGCTTTGATTTTAGCAGCTTCTTCATTGTAGTGGGTTGCCTGTTTAAAATGGTCTTGCTGAACAGAAAGTTGGGTGTCTCGAAGCTGGGTACTACTCCTCAAGGCATAAAAATTTTTTGCATATTGCTCCAAGAGAGTTTCGGCCTGAGAAACTTGTACGAACAGGTCTTCAGCAGTTTGTGGAGTTTGAAGTTTGCTGAAAAGAGCTTTGATGTTGAAGTAAATTGTGGGTTCTCTTTCGAAGAGTTCTAACATGTCTCCATCAATTACTTCTCGTTGAAACCTTAGCTCATGCTCTGCCTGTTCGAGTTGAAGAGCCTGTTCTCTGTCAGCTGCTGTGGGAACATACGTACCATGGTTGGACAACAAGGTGTTGAGCGCATCCTCCGGTGCTAGGTGTTTGACGCCTTGTAAAACTTCGACTGGGAGACAGACATTGGGAATGGATTTCGGAGATGAAATGTCCTCATCATTAAGTGAATTATCTGTCTGAGTCGTTTGCTCATAGTCAGCAGTTGAAGTTATCTCAACATTTTTGGCCTTATCTTCCTGGCTAACTGGAGGCTGGTGGTGACCTTCGGTAGTAGAAAATGCACCTTCAGGGATCTGATCATTCTTCTCGCCAGCATTGGGGGCATCGGACATGGCAGCATCAACTCGAACAGGCGTTGTTTCTTCGTCGACTGGCAAAGTTTCAACTTCAGTTGGTAAAACCTGGTCTTCGTTGGTAATGTCCATTCGAGGTGGAGAACTGACCAAGGCTTTTGGAGAGGTCATTGGTAAGGGTTCATTTTTGCCAGCACCAGTCTCATCTGTTTCCTGGTTCTCTTCGATGATTACCTTGTCTTTGCCTTCTTCGTCCCCTAGAGTTTCTTTTTCGGGGGAGGTTGGCTCCAAGTCTTGTTCTTGAGGAAAAAGCTGTTGGCTTAGTCCTTCGAGAACTTGTTTTACTGTGCTGTCTGGAGAAGTTTCCTCCACAATAGTTGACATGGGACGGTCCTGGAAAGTGGAGGAAATAGTCAGATCACATGTGATATACATAAAGGGAACGATGAGAAGGAGTTGGCGAATTACCTTTGGGGGTGAGTCATTTCCAGTTGTGGGGTGTGGCTGCCCAATCTTTTCTTGTTGAAAGGAAGGAGCTTCTGGGTCCGCCTGGCTGGAAGAAGAAGGTTTTCGACGAGTTTTATCCTTTTTCTTTTTCTTCTTGTGCTTCTCAGCAGATTTTTCTTCGGTGAGAGTGAGCGAGGCTTCTTGCTCTTCGACCGTCTCGCCAACAATGGCCTCGTCTTGGCTTTCAGTTTTTTCTTGCCTACTCCTCTTCTTCTTTTTTGCTTTACTTGGCTTACCAGGTTCGAGCGGTTGTTTTGCTTTTTCGATGGTACTGGCCAAGCTTGCTCCAGCCGCGGGTTCTGTTGGTTTGTTGGTGTCCATCGAAGAGGCAGCCACATGTTCTGACTCAGGTTGCACATCAGCAGGTTGGTCCGTTGTGGTCTGTAGCATAACATTCTATGTTAATATAAACGCTTTGAATAACAAAGCTAATTATCGAAGAAAAGTAGATGATCGGAAAGTGTTAACCTTTTCATCATCACTTAGAGCAATCACAGGAGCTCCAAGGTTTGGTTTCTTCGAAGTCCCTTCAGCACATGTTGGGTTGGCCCTCTTCCGAGTGGTGACCTGAAAAGGGCATAGAGTTAAATTGAGTCGCCTGTGTAAATGGTAAGCTCCATGTGAGAGGCCAAATAATAAACTTAAATGGCTTACCATTGGCTCCTTTTTGACCTTGATTGGAGGAGCTTGACTTGAGGCATTGGACACTGCCTTCGATTTGCTTCCTAAAACAGGAAAAAGTTCGAAATAAGTTGATAAGTCAAAAAAGGATAAGTTTGAAATTTCGAAAGAGACGAAAGTTACCTTTAGAAGTCAACTTTCTTTGGATTGCAGCCGCTGCAGACGGGTTAAATCCTTCTCGAATTTTATCCATCAGGAGCTTCTTGTCAACGAGGTGAATGGAATGGTGCAAGTCCCACCATTTCGCAAACTCCCTAGTACAATAGTGGGAGTTATCATACGTGAAAGGAGTGATTTTACAACACCTTTTTCCAGCTTCACGGAGGAAGGAGTGGAAAGTTGGTTCAGTCATCCCATAATACCCTAAGCAAATTTCTTTTTCGTTAAGGTAAAAGCTTTTGGGCAATAGCTGAGTTAGTCCAAATTGTCTTGAAACTAAGTTCGGAAAGTATCCTACTAATCCGAACTCTGAGGACGTAACGCCATAACGACACGAGATAAGGGTGGGGTTGAGATAGGCTAACCAAATGGCAGTGATTTCTTCCTCATTCTCAGGCAGCGGAGGGAATGGGTGAGCAAACCAGTGAGGCCCGACTTTTCGATCTACAAAAGGAGCAAAGCTGCTCTTGAATGTCTTCAAGTTGAGAAAGGCCTCGAAATATTGTATGAAGAGCTGTTCTGAATCGAGGCCTCTCATTCTTGGAATCATTCGAGATAGCCTTGTGCCTTCAATTTGGCGCCCACGAGTCGCCTCGAAACAGGGTTCTGGGAGTATTAAGTCAAGTTCCCGAGGAAAAGTAGCGTTTAACCACAGTTGGAGAAGCCAAAAAGGGCCATACGCTAGGAAAGTTGACCCAGAACCTGTGAGCTTTATATTTTCACAGGCAGACCTCATGGCTTCGTATAGAGCTCCCAGAATAAGGCTTCCCAAGCCGAAAGACTGGCATTCGTGAATTTGGATGGCCATAGGGATGAATTTCTTGGCCACTTGCAAAGACCTTGTGCAAAAGACAAACTGAGACAACCAAAGGGTAAGGAAAGCCACATGTTCCTCGTCGCTCACTTCGCTGTCATCTTTGTGATGTTCGTTGATATACTTCGAATAAGCATTTGACGTATAAGACAGCTTGATATTGTCACTGAGTCGAGTAGGATCGTAAGTGGCACCGTCAGGTCGAAGTCCTGTGATGGCTGCTACATCGAAGAGAGTGGGGGTCATCATTCCACATTCGAAGTGGAAAGTGTTGGTCGAAGACTCGAAGAAATGCAAGGCAGCAATCAGCATTTCTTGGTGATATTTCATGCCAGTTCGAGAAAGTTGGATCAGATCGAAAATCCCGTAGTCTTTCCAGATATCGCCGTAGTTGCTTTCGACCCTGTCCAACCAGTTGAGGTACTGCTGAGTCGCAGAAGGAGCAGACCTAAAGACCTTGTTTGGATACTTTAAATAGTTAAAGTTATAAGGTTCGTCCAAAAAGGCCCTAGGGCTGCAAGGTTTGTAAAGGGGGAAAATGGACATGGTTTGACTATTTCGATTTTTGTCATCTGGTTTAGGACCGCCAAAAGCGTGAACAGTTTTATTGAGGGAATAGGGAAAGATAACCTCAGTTTCCCAGATTTTCTTGTGTTCAAGCTTAAGAGTTGGTTCTGGTACTTGGCCGTCCCCGTAAGTACTGACTGTGAGGTCCGACCATTTCCCAGCCATTGGAAGTGTTTCTTTAGTTCCAGATCCTGACGCCATTAATGGAGCTTTAAGGTTGTGTTCGCAGAAAAGGGTTTGGAATACGAAGGTTGAAATGGAAGAGAAATGGCTGAAAAAGTTGTGAAAAGGTTTCATCAACTTGAATGACTCTATTTATAGGGTTAATAGAGTGTGATTTTTTAATAATAAATCCAGATGAAAAAGTTCACTCTTCAACTTCCGGGTTAGCCACGTGTCCCACTCTTACCAAGAAACCAGGAGGTCATGATGGTTGGAGGAGACGAGACGTTTTGAAAAAGGTCATGATTGTCTTTTCTGACATTATTACCGTCCTTGGAAGCAGTGCAACGGCGAATAAAATAATAAAAGGAAAAAGGGTTTTTCAAAAACGCCATTTTCTTATTCGACAAGTTCAATCGAAAATGGCATTTTTGGGGGGCAATTTGTTAGGCGTAAAATTTGGTGCACAAGATCAAAGGGTAGATTCGACTGGATCGAAATGGGCCTAGTGGATTACGGCCCAAAAAGCAAAATCCAGACCCAAGGTTTCGAAACTTGGCGCGCGAAAGGAGAAAGTGCTTCGAAGAAGTGGAGAACGTGGGGAAACACGTGGAGGAATCCAGAGCGTCTGATCGAAATGGCTGTTTAAGTTTTGTCTGTAGTATATATAGTGATTTCTTAGAAGAAATCGGGGTCACAATTTTCATATACAAACTTCTCCCAAAAACTTCCGAGTATTCATGCAATCGAAAGAAAGGAATTCCGAGGAAAAGATGTATGATTTGTGAACCATCTTTACTGTAATCTTTTTACATTTAATGCAATTTACTTTCACGCAATTTATATTGTTCTTTCTTTACAAACTCAATTCTTTTCTTTACTACGAATGTTAGTTCAACTTTGAGGCGATTCAGGGTTGAAACATTGTCTCCTTTTAAGTTTTCTTGAACGAAAATCACATAATCTGTTCGTCACTTTGATGAACATAACAAGTTTTCTAAAAAGCAAAGCACAAAATTGTCTTAAGATTTCTAGTTGATCTTGCAAGTGTAAAATACTTAAACTAGCGGTTGTTTACCAAATCCAAGCGTAAACAACAGCGAACAAAATATATGACTGAAAAGTTCAAAACACGATAATTAAAAACAACAAAACAAAACGAAAAGGACTACGGACTTGGACACCGGCAACACCACTCAAACTGCATAATCTTTCAAGACTCTTCACTCATCTTGTTCAACCTTCACACGCACCAGCTTTGGGTCTTTTGTTGTGGATTTATGACATCCAGGCACAGCAGTACCGTCCAGTGAATCAACACTATCAACACTCCTCTTTCCCAAGGATTTGCTAGTCGGAGTCACATCAATGCCCACTGTAGCTGCCAGTTTTGGTTCTTTAGTTGTGGATGCATCACATCCAAGAACAACAATATCATCCAACGAATCAGCACTACCAACAGCTTTATTTCCCAAAGATTTGCTGGTTGGAGTCACATCAATATCCACTGCAGCACCTTCTTCCTTATTGCTCGAATCAACACCTTCAATGATTTCCTGAAAGTTACGACACACCATCTTATTAAAAAGTACTTCATTGTTTTGTAGCATATTCTAAATTCATTAAAAAGTAAGAAACAATAAAAAAAAGTGAAATTTGAGAAGTAAACCAACTCAGAGATAAACAACGACAAAGAAGTATACCGATGTGAAACATACGGTTACTGCGAGCTGATATAGGTAATCACCAATGCATAAACTCTCACCGCGAGCTACTGCAACATTGAGCCAATGCAGAAAATCACATGTGTGTAAGCTATCACAGCAAGCTTTCTGCCAACAATATGGATTTTTTAGAAACTTCATTTTAGAGAGGAAATAATAAAAACGAAGATAGATGGAACAATCAAGAAAATGAATTAAAGAAGCAAACTAAATTTGCAGTTTATCAATTAAAAAACTGAAACCCCATTACCGTAAATCGAAGAAGCTGTCACACTCACTCATTTTGCACGCGCAATTCCTCTGCCTCAAATTCTGAAAATAAAATACCCAACAAAAAAGACACAACACAATGAGACAAAAGCTATAAAAAACGAAATCTGAACAACAAAAAGGAAAGAATAAAAAGTGAAATAGCTGAAGGGGAAAAAAACTTGTCCAAGGGTCACCTTCTCATCAAAGCCTCATTCTCCATCATCTTCAACATTTGAACTCAAACCTAGCAGCACCACCATCCATTTGAACTCATATCATCGTCATAGTTTTCTTTCCCATCATAGTTGGCTTCATCAATGGTTAAGGCAGGAGGTGCGCGGAAGATTTCAATTGTTTGATGGAGGATATGGTTGTTGGTGCGGCAGTGGGTGTAATAGGAGGAGATTGTGAGTAACACGGCCATAGCTAGTGGAGAGATTACATGAATGAGGTGGAAGGTTAACAATTCAATGGGGGGAAGAGGTTTATTGTGAGTTCATAACAAAGAGAAAGAGTTTGGATTCATGAGGGAAGAAGAAAGATAGGATCTTGAGTGTTGCAGACAAAAGCATGAAGCAGTCTAGGAAGTCTCCCAATTGTCACTGCATTGAGCAACGCAACCCATTAATTAGGGGTGTTGTTGAGTGGCTCCTCATAATTAAGATGACATTGAGCAGCCCACCTAGTTAACTACAATTCACGTCTAACTAAGCAAGGCAATGGCGTTTTGATGGATGCAATTATGAGGTGCACTGCTCAATGTCATCTTAATTAGCATGTGCTTAAAATGCATTTAGGCAGAAGTTTAAGTGATTTTGGCGCCCAATGGTATATCACACTTAATTAACATGTGATTAAAATCAAAGTAGGGTTGAGTACCGCTTCATAAGGCGGGCTAGGGCTTCACATAATAGCTCATCAGACTTCCTAGGATTTTAATTAAGTATGATAAAGATGTAAAATTTTGACTTAAAAATGTAAATTGGTGATAGTTTAATGGAAAATAAAGACATTGGAAGATGTACTTAGAGGATTTTATCAATACAAATTGGACGAGACTTATTGGTCTCCATAATTCATCGCCTCAAGTGGAATATGTGATGAGGGTGCCAAAGTCTTCAGCTGAGATTGTCACTGAGAAAGACTTGATTTAAGTAGCAGTTAAAGGTATGTATCAAAGTAGAAATTCAAGAGGGATCTAAATTTAGGAGGATAATAACATGAAGGAATGGGTTAAGCTGTTTAAAAGTTTTATTTCATATCTCGAGAGTGGTTTGTGAGCATTGTACAAGTTTTATTTCATCTCTTATTTTGATCATTCATCTATCATTCTCTCTCATTTAGTCTTGGCTATTTTATTTTACATTTTTCCTTGTCAAACATAAGTCTGAGAGATAACTTTTGAAATAAACATACATCTGATAGATAACTACCGCATATGTATTTAGGGGACCTTAGAGATATTGAGGGGTCTAAAGAGAAATGTTTGCGTGTTTAATGATTATTTTAAAAGTTGATGAGTCATATTATGACCCACTGCCATGAGAAATAAGGTAAGCAACTCTTCTATATTTTTACATGCATGGTTTCATATGCTCTTAGTGTATTTATTTAACCTTCCATTAAGAACTATAACTTATAAGCACACAATAGTCTTTTAAAAAAATAATTTTTAGAGATATTTTAGTCTTTATAAGAAAATATATTCTAGTATGCAACCAAAAAAATATATATACTCTTGTAATTTGCATGCAATGTAACCGTCGACACATTACAATCAATCGTGTGTGTGATTTTATATATAGTTATTGTAACACTCATATAAAGATTGCCTAGGATCTTATACGAGTATTAAAATTTCGTATTGGATGCATTAATTTACAATACTGAAAGTTATCTCATAATATTACATCACATAGGTAATAAAACATCCAACTGTTTATACATATCCTTTCTGATAAATATACATCAAAATCAACATCTGAATACAGGTTAACTGAAACAACAAGAAACCAGCACGCTCAATCCAAAGCTTTCTCCTTACCCTTGCTGCGTGCAACCTGTGAACCTGCATCAGAAGGAATGGGATGAGACATAATGTCTCAGTGAGCTCCACCCAACCTACTGTTGGCAACCTCAGGGAACCTAGGGTCGCCATGCCTACTTTTGGCAATCTCGGGGAATCATATGATCGCCAAGCTTTAACCTTACCCATAAAGGGTTTATACCTGCCTGAACCTGATAACTGTATCGTCATGAAAACTAGACTATATCCTGATAACTTGGTGATCGAGGGGATACCTAAGATCACCACCTGAAACCTGCCTGATGGTATTTACTGTCTGATAACATGATAAAGTATAAACTGACAATATTATGTTAGATGTTAGCGTGTAACAAACATTATTATCTGAGTTCATTTTATGGAATGCCCCCGAGTGGAGTAACCCCGAAGCACATTCCCCTGATAACCGGTGAAAATTCCTATAGTAGGCTAATCACCTGACTCCTCTTGCCTGTGTGTGTGGTTATCCTCATGGAAAGTTTCTGCCCGTTTCGGCTGTATCCGAAACCCCCTGTGCTCTAACTAGCGAGAACACATAAGACACACTATAAACTTATGTGTGGTTATCCTCGCGGAAAGTTCCTGCCCTTTCCAGCAATACCGGAACCCCTTGCGCTCTCTAACTGCGAGAACCCAAAAGACACAAAGTTTATCATGATAATTAATTATTCCTTATATATATATATATACACTTTATCCTGATAATAGCCTTGTACCACTAACTAAGGTACGCTATAAACTGCTTGGTTAAGGGTTCCCTGAAAAGCAACCCTTAACTTGTCTGATACAATCTTTACCTGAACCTTGAATGTAATAACACATTCCTATTATCCTGGTATTCTAAACCGAATACACCTCTATTCCTGCTTACCTATCAAAGATTCTTGACATATCGTTATCATATGTCACCCTTAAGAGTCACTAACTTGGTTGTATTAATTTCCTGTTCTCGGACCTTGTTTTGTACTTCCCATACGTTACCTATTCCTTGCTCCTTTATGGGTTTTTGCCTGTTAAAGGCCCTTAGGATGAGTTAAAATCGTGTCCTTTGATTCTATAAAGTTTTTGGAGAAAACGGTTGCGAAAAACCTCGCTTACACGCGCTAGATCACCCGAAACAGCTCAGCTGACCAAGTTGTTTCTAGTGAGCGCGCTGTAGCGACGGATTGGTCGCTATAGCGACAGAGACCAGAATCAAAAATTGGCCTGCTCGCTGTAGCGAGCATGACAGTTCAGAAATTGCTCAGAATCGTATTTTTCACCATTTTAGCTCAATCCAACTTACCCAAGCATCCCAATGATGTTAGGAAGGATTTTCTATTGCAATTTGACTGATTTAAACATGGATTAGCAAGGAATTGACAACAATTAGGATTAGGGCACAAAAGTCAAAAACACTATCTTAGCATAAAAATGAAATACTCAAACAACTCACTCTAGGTGGGTTCTAAAAACCCTAGGGAGCTCACCTAATACTGGTGATGATCTTGCTAAGCTTCAAATCCAAAACCCCAACTTGAGAAATCTTCCTCTTACTTGGTTTTCCTTAGCTTTCTCTTGTTCTAATCTCCCAAAGCTAGTTTGCTTATGATTCAAGAAGTTAGGAAGGAAGGAAGATGATGGATGGTGGCACAAGGAGAGGATGGGCGCAAGTTTAGAGAGAGGGAGAGGAAGTTTCAGCTTCTTAGAGAGAGAAAGGAAGTGTTACAATGAATAACAAAGCCTTGCCATAAACTTATAGCCCCTTACACTCAAAATTACGCTTATACCCTTACTTACTCGTAATCTCTCTGACACTGATAAAAGTTACGCCTACGCGGGATATTACAGTTATGATAAAAATCAAATGTTTATAATGATCTAATGGTTATGATTGATTGACTGTGTAATTATTTTTTGCACCAACAATGAATATGAATTAAATTCAAACTATATTCACAAAATCTAAAATTTTCGAAACCAAATTAATACTTTTTATCTAGCTGGTCTCTATGTCTTCTACTTAAAGACTAATTTGGACCTTTAGGTATAAGAAACGTGCAAGTAACTCAACCGAGAAATGCTAAATTCATATGATGAAATGAAATATATATATATATATATATATATATATATATATATATATATATATATATATACAAATTTTTGTTTTGTTTGTGGTGTTATATCTACAATTCTAATATATATGATTCATTTAGATTGGTGACTCTATGAAATCACAATAAGAACTTCAGACATGTAAATTCTTTTTAATTGTTGGGATTTTCTCTTGGTAAAATCTCTAGAATCCAACTCACCAAAATTTATACTCGCTCGAGTTTTGAATATAAACAAAAGCTCAATAGTATTTGATTTAATATGAACCAAATATTTTTAACAACTTGTTTATATTTAGATTAATTAATATCAACAACAAACTCTTTTTGTGGTAAAGTATACCGGTGATAAGAAACTTACTTTTTAATGTGAATAAGTGGATGTCCAGGGTTCGAACCTCCTGTCATATATATATATATATATATATATATATATATATAACTAAACTAAATTTATGGAGACCAACAACAACTCTTTAACACACATTTGTCAACACCTTCTCTTTGATTGATTAAATTTGACATGAGTTCCACCAAATTTGTATAGAAGCCACATGATTTAATAGGATCGATGTGAACTTTAATCAATCGAATAGAGTGTGATAGAAAGTGTGTTGCTACGGGAAGTAGTTTGTAGAAGAAGAAAAATTAATTTTAATTGATGCACAAATAGGAATTAGGATTCTGTTATTCATTATTTAAGCACAACAATATTCGAGCAAAAATAAAAGTCTAGCATGACTAGCAAAGTGCTGTAGTATGAATTTTATTTTATTTTTCCTTCTTGTTATGGTGTGTGCAACTTAAATTCTGGAAGTATTGCGAGTTGTATTCCACCAGAAAGACATTAATTAACAATAATATGACATTCCCATACAAAAAAAAAAAAAAAACAAAAACAAAAATTGAACCATGTTTCCTAGCTCCTACATAGGAAACTAGCATGATGTGATTGTGAATTGCAAGTTGTAAATGAACTTTGTATATTTCCACAAGTCTTTCAAGAATCCGATACCATCTACCTGTTCCTTTGAAAACCTGCATCTCTTAATGCTTTTCTTTTATTAAGCCGCCATATTTGGCAATTAAAAAACCATCATATTGTATTAGTTATAAATATGCTTGTTAATTCATTTAGAAAAAATCTCATTATGAAACTCAAGTTCTACCTAATATAGCATCTTCTAATACAATTCAAAACACTTTATTTTATTTTTATTTCTTTCTAGTAGTTCATAGTTTTTCCATCTTTCCATTTATACCCCTCCCTCATAAAGAAACACTATAAAACAAGCTTATTGCACCTCTTTCAAATTGCACTTAACCCTATAATCTTCTTAGCTTCTTTTTTTAATCACCCATAATCTTCTTAGCTTAAACCATTTTGTTAACCATTATAAAAATTTCAAATTCTTTATCTTGCAAAACCAAATCTCTGTCTCCATCCATGGGTAACAAAAACTCATCAAACTCAAAAGTACAATATGACAAGACAACAAAGGTTGTTTCACTCGAACAACATGTTCCAAGACAAAAACTGATGAATTTTCCAACAAAAAAAGGTCATAGAATCAAAGGTAATACAACTACAACATTAAGAGATGATGAATATATAGGGAAATCCAAGTTAGAGACACCACTCGATAACGATGAAACATTCAACAATTTCATTAAACGTGCTAAATATAAAATCAGAACCGTCACAATGTCCAAGTCCAACATTGATAGGGAGCAGAGTAACAACACTGCACCTGCAGCAGCAGATCATGAAGCTAATGGTAACAACAGTTATAAGGAAAATTACCAAAGGGACCAGTTTGATGATTTTATTCAGATTGCTAAGAAAAAAATGAGAGCTACATCAAGCATTCGAAACAACAGTTTCTTGAAGAAGCCATGATAATTGTTGAATTAATTGGTGAGCCTCAAAGATTATGAGTTAGCAATGTTTGGCGTTGACTATGTGCTTTGCTTCTGATCTTCAGTGTTGAGAGTACTGTAACATGAAATAAGGTCCCAGTATTGGGGCATGGTTTGATTCTTTTTTATTTGAAGTGTATGATATGAAATGTAGCTAGAGAAATAATTTGGGTTTTATGGCTGTAAGATTATAATTCATATTGATTTGTGTAAAATACGTATATATACATTGAGGTTTTAATTAAAATTGATTTACGTAATAATTTTATTTTCGCTATTATCTGAGGACACTTCGGGCAAAAGAAATTAAACAACGGCCTGAAATCTAATAACAGTGACATGAAAACTAGCACTAATGATTATGTGATGCTGTTTCTATTGGTTTATATGATTGTTTGAAAAGGACAAGTGTGAGACCGACCTAACACAATTGATCTTGACTGGGTTGAAGAATCCAAGAGTTTGTTTGTACATAAAAAAACCCATGTAATTTCAACGACAAACTTTACTGGTCAATAATCTACATATCCTACTTATGTGTCACTTTTATATATGAGAAATATAGTAAAAGGTATTTCCTCTCTTGGATTGCGACATCATTTGTCACTTTGTCCCTCCGTGTTTACGTTTGTCGTCTTACTATGTGTGACGTTGGCTGGTTCATCATTTTGGTGCGATCTTATTTTACATTTTTGTTTTGTTGTGGTGTTCATTAGGTTTAAATTGACAAAATAGTTATGACTTAGTGTAGATTCAATCAATGATTTTGACTTCTTCAATGTTACAAATTTATAAGTATGAGAATTTCAGTCACTTTAACTTCATCATATTCGTAGACTTTGTCATATTTGTAGGCATTTTGTCTTAGTGTGGGTTTTGCCGCATCATTCACATATTCATCTTTTTTCGATTTTAGCAATTCCGAATTTTGTTGTGTATTTTACCAACTTAAATGAATGAAAGAAGGGATGAATGAGGGACTTTTTAATAAAAAAAATAAATAGGATTTGGGTTCGTTTTTATGCACATCAATCCAAAGTCTAAAGAAATATATAACGGATTATTCTCTTTATATGGACAGGAACATTATGGGCTTTAATTTCAACATTTGAGTTGTTTCCCACCAGAAACCCATGACCATTCATACACAACACGTGATTCATGCAATGTAACGGATACTTCTCTAATACTACAAAGTCTTTGTTGAATCCAATACCCTGCCTGTGTTTCTCTTTTCTTCTCCGTTCTTTATAAATAAATCACCAAACGTTGTAAGTATCAATGAATTTGATATCTAAAAATTAATAAAATTATACTATAATTTTTTTAAGGATGATTATACTATATAATTTTAAAAAAAAAATATCTTATCACATTAATCCTTTAAACAAAATTATACTACTTAAGAAAAATCTCTTTCCACTTTTATCGATAAAAATAGTCGTGATTGTGAAATTTTATTCAATTATTTAAAAAAATTAAAGGATAAATTGGTAGAACAAAATGTTACACCCAACCGCTAAACTTCTCGTTCCAGGTTTTTGTAACTGCTTCCTTCCTTTTTTTTTGGTTTGTTAACCATCTAGTTTCGAGGTAAAAGGACCCCTAATAATCTAGAGTTCGGTTAAGAGGTAAGTAAACTCTGATCAACAATTGTTTCCACTAAGAATCAAACTTGAGTTCTCCGAAAGGACTAATTCTTTCCCTTTAAAATAGTGGAATTCATTAAATAAAATTATAATAACTATCTCCTTAGGAAGGGTAATATTGGAAAAGTAAAAAAACCAACTCAAAAACTTGTATCCTCATTATATATTGTTATAGATTTAATAAATTAGATTGTCCAAAATAAAAAGACTAATATAAAAAATAAAAATAAAATTGTTAGTTATAGAACTAATTTTATCGAACATCTCAAATTCAAATATTGATTAATAAAATAAATTAGCAGAGGGTTATTGTAATTAAAAATTGAAATATTGATTAAAAAATATTTATATAACATGAATTAAACCGATAATTTTATCAAACATCTCAAATTCAATCAACTAATTTATCTTCTATCGATACTATCACTTATCTAACTATTATAAACTCATTCGCGGTCATGTAGCTCATTATCATCCACAACTTTTACCAAACATAGCTTAAATTGGTGATTTACTAGTATTTTCTATAAAAGGACTAATCAACAAACATATGGGGACAAAACGCTGGAGATTCATACAAAAGTTAAAAGTCATAACGTGAATAACGTGACTTGTTAGTTTCGAGTGTTGTATGGGACAAGAAGGAATTGATCCCTGCTTCCGTAGAAAAATTGAGAAAAAAAGCTTTATAATTAATAGCTGTTTGGAATCTTACCCAATTAATGGCTTCTTCAAATTCAATTATTTCCACCGTTCAAAGCAATGTTCTATTTCTTTCTCCTTTTAAAATCCTCCCAAGTCATTTTCACACTCAAATAATTTGCACTATATAAGACAACCCTCTTGCTAATCACACTTAACCAATATAAGAATATAACCAATAACCAATAGTACTCTTTTTGTGTTCTAAGTTTGAGTCATTTTCAATGGAAAAAAACAACACAACCTCAAACTTCTCAATATGTAGAAAATTTCGTCAAGCACTTGCAACCAATCTTACTTTCAAAACCATTCATCGAATGAAGCAACAAAACCAAGAACTTAAGCCTCAACATATCAAGATTGTTAACATAGAAGGAGGAAGCGGAGAAGAATCAATCCCGATCACTTTTGATCATTCAATTGTACATGGCAATGCTTCAAAAGTTGCTTCACCCCATGTTGGAATATCGGAAAGAAAGGGAAGGTTGGCCCAGTCTGAAACAGTTGTCAAGGTTGAACCTGACGATCGAAATGTAAATATAAAGCAAGGGATGATAGGTAAAATTTATAATGGGAAACCTATGAAGGTTGGGTTGGTGAACTTGGAGAAACAAGATAAGAAATCATTAGATATTAATGATGCTTTTAGTCAATTCATTGAACGTGAAAAGAACAGAATTAGAACAATGTCAAACGTTGGTAAGCCGTAAGGGGAAGAACAACCCTGTTCTAGATGAGGCAAATTCTTTTAACAAGATGGAAAATCAGAATGACCATTTTTCAGAGGATTAGAACTACATCAAATTTTGGAAAGTCTGGTTCCTTGAAAAGAGGTTAAGATGTGTGTATAGTGTGAACATTCGTTGGTGGTTTTCATTTTCAATGTGTTAGGTGTCTAATATTCGTTTTGAGTGGATTGGATTGAAAAATAAGGTCTATAAGGATATATGTTCTGTTTATATATATAGTTTTCCTATCAGCTTATCCAATTGAAATTGGAAAGCGTGATGGTAACTATACTAGGGAGAATAATTTGGTTTTATTGTTCATATATATAAGATTATAATGATTTCTTATGTTGAGATCTTAATATTCTGTTGTTCCCCTGTTCAGTTTTATGGTCATTTTAGCTGTGATGATAAATTGATATATATTAACTTCGTAATTAAAGATGGAATGAAGCTTTCAGCGTCTACTCAAAACAATCTAGCTAACAATAGTTAAAATGTATTCGGTCGAAATTTAAATAAAATACATTTTGACTTTTGTTTATATTTAAGATAGTAAGGTGCATCTGAGTATGTTTCCTAAAGTAAAGAGCGAGTTATATAATCATGTTACATACTTTTAAAGTAAAGAGCGAGTTATATAATCATGTTATATTTAAGAGCACGGTGCATCTAACTTATTCTTAATAAAATTGGTTGGTAAAGTGAACAATGTGTGTCTTTATATATTCTTTTTAGGTTATTTTATCATGTACAAATTTACATATGTTAATAAGTTTAAAATAGTAAGTTTGTATTGGAACATATGCATTTTATATTAAATATATAACTTTTTGATAAATAATTATTTTCTTTCAATAAAAAATTGTTATTTTTAATTCCTTTAATATGTGTAATATTGCACTTATTAGATAAACTTATTATTTTCATGATTTATCTTCAGCAAAATATGGCATTTTAACTGTTATACGAATATTTTTCAACGAAAACTTGACAATATTCCCTTGCTCCCTTAAAAAACAAGACAGTATGTCTTTACTGGATCCACTGTAAGGGTAGATGTCGTTCCTATGTTATTTTAGCTATATGGCGGCAAAAGTTGGTTTTAAATGCATTGATTTTAGTTCAAATGAGTTTCATTAAGGTTATTTATGTATTTTTTTCAGGAATAATAGTCATTTTGATCCTTGAATATGTAATGAGTAGTCATAATAGTCGAAACACGTATATAAATTTTAATACTTATTTTCTTTTTAATTGCTATGAGATATTATAATATAATATATTGTTTGTTGGTTTCTAAATATATCAAAATTCTAAAATAGTCTCTGATTGTATATTCTGTTAGTCAAAATAATCTCTGGTGCTAAAATAATTTCTCAATGCTCACAATAACTCTTTTCAATAAGGACTGATATGACAATAAGTAAGTCTATTGAAGGACTAATATGACAATATTAATAAAGCATTTTAACATCAGAGACTATTTTGACTAATGAGTTGCACAATCAGAGACTGTTTTAAAAATTGTATACATTGAGGGACCATTGTTACTACTCATTACACATTCAGGGACCAAAGTGATTATTATCCTTTTTTTAATTATGAAAAAAATTATGCATTTCCCTGTTGTTACAGCATAGTAATTGGGTAGTTAGAATATTTTATGCGGAATTTCGGGTTTGAATCCAAGGTACCACATTCCCCCTCTTCATCTGTGTGTTTATTTGAATGTGTTGGCCACTAGGACAATAGCTAAATACAAAATTCTAAAAAAAAATTGATTTCTACTTAAAAATATTTATTGAATAGTCACTTTGATCCCTAAATATGTAATGAGTCGTCACAATAGTCTCTTAATGTATCAAAATTTAAAAATAGTCTCTGAATGTGTAATCTATTAAATATATATTTATCGAAAGTGAGTTAAGTAATCGTTGACACTAAAATTACTTTCTTTTTAAAGAATCGAAACATCTTAAAGTGAGTTGAATAAATGTTGACACTAAAAAACTATCTCCAACTCTAATATTGAAGTCTCGTATTTTTCAACATTGACTCTTACACTCCTTTTTTGCTATATAGGAGTGTACCACAAACAAAAGAGATTTTCTAAGAGTAATTAAAATATGGAAAATGCTAAAAAAGAACTCTCTTACACTCCTTTAATATAAAAAAAAAAAAAACTGATCATTGAGCGTAGAGTCACAAATTGTTGGATGATGATTATCTTTGTAATTATGTTTTTATGTTCATATTAGTAAAACTAATTTGAGACTAAGGGACATTTATCATCATGACCATTGGAATTTCTCCTTCATTTGACCAATCTAATGCTCTATCTTTTCCATTAAAAAGGGTACTAAATACACCATTCACAATAAACCATTCATAGTTTATCATACTCAATGAGATGTAAACTTTTGGAGTGTAATTTATACGACAAATTAGACTTTGAAAATGAAAGCAATGTGAACAAGTTAAGAACTTAAGATGTGAAGGGCTATGGGTTAAGATTTTCTTGTATTGGATTGGATGAAATTCGCTACTAGTTACAAACAAGGATCACATTTCTTATTTATTGCGATTAGCAATATTTGCATATTCTCTTCCAAATGTTTCTTATTGTTACTTACGAAGAAAACACTCATAAGCCATCCTAATTAAACAACCATCCATAGTACTCCTTTGTCCTTTTTTATATGAGTAGTTTACAAAAATCATGTGTATTAAGAAAAATTGTTGTAGTAATAAAGTTGTCTCAATTTAATGTTAACTTTTCATATACCAAGACAAATTGATAGTATTAATAAGGGGTATATTTGGAAAAAGAGTAATCAATGCATCTAGGAATTTGTATATGATCTTATATTTAGGGACAAAACTTTTTTGTAAACTACTCATATAAATAGGGACGGAGGGAGTATAGAAGTTCAAAGATAAACGATTACTAATTTAGTTATAACTAACACTAGTCAATGTACTCAAGCCTTAACTTTATAAACAAGTTATGAATAGGTTTACTTGGAAACCGGATCCCTTGCAGCATGGGCGGTTCTGGAATTGTCTCTTTGGTGTGGCTAAATTTTATTCATTTCAAAAACTTCAAATGATGATATTGGACTCAATCGTAAAACACACGGTAAAAGCTTAGTATTTTCTTCATCAAACTTTTCATTTAACCCTTCTCAATTCAAATAAAGTCGATTAAAGAAAAATAAGAAAATAATTAATAGTTAAAAAATATTTTATCAAATGATTTTATAAAGAAAGTTGTTAATTTTTTTGTGGTGAAAGAAAGTTGTTAATTTAATATAATTAGAGAATTTTTAAATTAATTTAGCATTATTTACTTAATTACTATTGTGCCTTTATGAATAAAAGAGCTCAAACTAATAAATTGGGCCTAAACTAGCCCATTATTCTACTCAACTAACATATAGAGCTCTAATATTTCATTTTATACTCAGTTGCTTGCCTCTTTCAGCAACAACGCTGTTCATCTTCTTCTTCTTTCCTCTTTCAAAGACATCCACAAACAATGGGATCAAGATATTTACACAAAATCAGCAACACCATTGCTCTTCTTCTCCTTCTTCTCTACTCCTTTGCAGAGCTACACTTAAAAAATTTGTAAATTCTAAAATATCAACCATAAAGTATAACATGAAGAAAAAAATGGGGGAAAAATCTGGTGTGGCAATAGCCACACTGTGCCTTACTCAGATCCGCCCCTGCCTTGCAGGTACCATGAAATCCCAACCCTTAAAAAAATAAATGCATGAGAATTTAAATATTAAAATTAGAAGATCTAAAAGGATTAATGGTGTAGATCCTCACATTAGAGAAAACTCGAGAGAATATCATTGGGGGAAATCCATCTCATTTTACTTGATAACTTTCTCACAAAGGTGTTACGAGTGATGCTATATAGTACGGATCTCTCGCGTACGAAAATTCACGAACGCTACCTCCCATGTGTGTTAGGTTTGACTCCTATAAAAGAAACGACAGATTTTAAGTTAAATAATAAATAAAAAATATTAAACCGACTCAGTTCTTGCTTTACATATTGAGTCATAGAAAGAAGAAAAAAAACAATCAAACGATGTGTTTCTTTTCTCGGCACCGTTTCAGTTTGGAATTCGAAATCTTATTCAGGCACAAACGTGGTGGTTTATTAGGGGACCATTCCAAAACTGCATAATACTTCTGAGCTTGTTTGATATGATTTCACCTAGCTTTATCATATAATGAGTTGATTTCACCAAAAAAAAATATAATGAGTTGATTTTATACATGGTAATAGAATGAGATGAGAATCAATTAATCAAAATGAAATTGTGATGGGATTTATCAGACCAACATTAATATGTGATGCAGGAGAGATGGATTTACTTTTTCAAATATGGAGTTTGAGAAGGTGATCGGAGTTTGAGTAGTTTGAGAACATACGTAGTAATGTAATATGTGGGCCACTGTTTTGATTTTATTGAAATTAATCATTCGTGAAATTTCGTGGAAACATTACCCCGTACCATTTAGCATTTTCCTTGACAGAATCTTCTCTTTTTTTCTCCTCTCGTTCTCATGTCTCTATCAATTATCAACACTCACAAATACAATGCGACGTCCACGTATATCTTTAGAAGCTCTTATCAATTGTAATGATGAGTGGTTTGCATATTTATTATTGTTTGTTACGTGTCCAAAATGGATTCTTTGTTAGGTTTGTATTTTTTTTGAAGGATTTGTTAGGTTTGTATTAATATTAAGTTCTTATTTTTATTTTTCTCATCCTTAATTTACTTGATACTTTATGAAGCCCCAAACTTTTCTAAAATAGATTTTACTTGAAGCCCTCCTCCTCCAAAACGGATTCTTTGGAGAACGATTTTAGAGGGATTTTTAAGGGTTTTGATAAATTCTTTATATTTAATTTATATAGTTATAATACTTCTATTATTAAAAACTATTTTTTAATAAGCCAGAATGGAATATTTAATTAAAGAAAACTCATTATATCTAGTACAAGATGTATCAGAATAGAACACTAAAGTTTAACATTATTATTATTTAAGGGTTTTGATAAATTCTTTATATTCAATTTATGTTGTTATAGTACTTATTAAAAAATAATAATCATAAACATCAATTCATTTATCATTATTTACATAAATAATCTCTCAAAAAGGCGAAAGATTTCTCTATGATTTCACCTACTCCCCTCCCCTCCAAAGTTCTCCCATCTCTTCCCCTCTAAACTCACAAATAGAGTTTAAAGAAGTTTTTGATCTGCTAAAAAAATAAGAGATTGGCAAGACAACTTCAATTGTATTATATTTGGTTGTTAAATTATTCCTCAAACTATTGACAAATTAAAAGGGTGAGGGAGTGGGTTAAAACTGAAATTTTGTCACTAACTAAACCATAACATAACTTTTTGTTCTAATTAGTAGTTGTCTAAAATACCAAAATAATTTTTTACTTGCCAAACATCGTACAAGTGAAAAAGTTATTCAATATCTTAAAAGTTTGTGTTGTGTTTCTGTCTTGTGTTGTTCTGTTTAGTACTTGTCTTTTAATACATCAAACGAACGAGTTAAGTCTAGTTTAATGAGGTAGACTCTAATGACATAAAATGATTTTTTAAAAAATGCTACTACTAAAATAGATTTAGAAAAACTAAAAAAAGTGTCATCTTTGTATTTTCCTTGGCTCTCCAACAGATAACTTATCAGTCGAACCACTTTTTAAAAACATGCATATATGTGTGTATATTTAAAATAGGTTGAAAATGAGTTTTGAAAACACTAGAAATATATATATATATATATATATATATGATAGGATCTGTTGACACCACGTGTCAAACTTTAGTTTGACACTAAATTTCAACCGTCAATATATTTTAATCAAAAGCTAATAATAGTTTTTAAATTGACTCACGGTAATGTATCCTTACTTTTGATTTTGAAAGCACACTATACTCATTATTAGGGGTGGGCATGGTTCGGTTCAGGATGAAAACTGAACCGAACTGAACCGAACTGTTTGATAAATTTAAAATAACTGAACCGAACCGAACTGTTTCGAACTGAACCGAACTGTTATTATTGGTACCATTGAAAAAAATATAAAAAACCAAACAAAATCGAATTTTAGAAGGTAAAACCGAACCGAACTGTTTTGAACCGAACCGAACTGTTTCGAACCGAACCAAACTGTTTTGAACTGAACCGAACTGTTTCAGTTCAGTTCTAGAACAGTTAGTAATGGTTCAGTTTTTTTTTGGTTTGGTTCGGTTCAGTTCAGCAGTTCGGTTCGGTTTTTTGGTTTTTTTGCCCACCCCTACTCATTATTGCTTCTGGACAATTTATCTAAATTTCATGAAATCAATTGGAATTAGAGGAAGCTAGTGAATCTAAGGTATTTTGGATGGCTTCATCACTTTGATCGGTGGGATTTTAGGTGTGAAAGTTAATTTTTGAGAAGAAAAATGTTATTAACAAATAAGGTTAGTAATAGAAAAATTAGAATCATGATTAAGTGAAAACAAACATATACAAACAACCTTTTAAGCTAAGTAAAGCATATACAACCACTTGATTGTTGGTTACAGTGACGAAAATTCACCAAATCTCAATTAAAATTGCAAATAAAAAACAATAAAGGACCTGCCAAAGAACAACAGAGCTTGAATGCAAGTAACACGCTTCAATAAACCAAAGCTAAAGACTCGTATGTAAAAAGGCTTTGAGTTAAAGCGTATCAACACCTATTCATTGTAGGGAGAAACATACAAATTTAGGTAATTGATAGCATGAAAGTTAAAAAATGTA
Organism: Medicago ruthenica; assembly: GCA_018208015.1. Lineage (NCBI taxonomy): Eukaryota > Viridiplantae > Streptophyta > Magnoliopsida > Fabales > Fabaceae > Medicago > Medicago ruthenica. The sequence continues at coordinate 18,229,603 of CM031377.1, forward strand.
TATAGCTCGTAATTAAAAACCATGAAAAATAATTAAGAATGCTAAATTGCGTAATGAGAAAAGGAAGCAATGAACTATATGAAGAGACAAATAATTTGTGTGTAGATATCAATAAACAAATAGTAGTGAAATCGGTACCTTGATAACTAATTGAATATTCTTCTTTTTAGTGTTTTTGGCCATAAGCAACATGAGGAAGAAATCCAAGTTTAGTGTTCAACTTGACGGTGACGAAGTTTCTGGTAGTGTCAATTTGAATTGGATTTCAGAGGTGACGGAGAAACACGATGTCGTAGCTGTCATTATTAAAGAAGAAAAAAAGGAGATCTAAGAAGTACCTGCTCGAAAATGAAGGATATACTAACAAAAGATGAAGGAATGAAGGAGGGAATAGATGAAGGAATGCACAAAACAAAATGGTGGATATCCATGTGTCTGCGTTCGAAAAATTCTTTGGGAAATTATTGGACTTCATTAAATGTGGTTAGACTCACGAAAAAAAATTGAGGCAGCGCTAGTTATTATCTTTATATTTACTATGCAAAGTTTAGTTAGCGAGATGCTATAATTATGATTAGTTGAGGTTTAATTAAGAATGATGTGGGCCAGGGTTAAAGCAAAATGGCGGGTTAGGGTTTCATAAGTGCTTATTAGACTGCTTAAGCTTTTAATTAAGTAAGAGTAAGATACATCGAAGGTACCCCTTAAAGTTCCCTCTAACTAAGTTCAAATTTCAAATTCGATTTTTCCCTTCTAATCTCTGCATTAAATGATAATTACTTATCCCCTCACTACTCTCCCCTCATCAGGTCATCCTCCAATCTTCCAAAGTCTCATCTCTTCCTCTTCTATTAGCATTAATAGCACCACACTTTGAAAGTTTTTAATTAGTTGCCTTGCAAATTTACAAAGTATTAAAATTTGATCAGTTTCCAAATAGGTTGAAAGGTACACACGGCTCAATACACAGTCTCTTTCTCATATGTTCCTCTCTCTTTGTCTCTCTCCATCTCTCATTTTACCTAGATTCCAATTTGTAGCGAAATCTTATTCCTCTCAGGACACGCGGCAGCCTTCCCTGACAAGCTGGATCCCGCTCCCCACGTGGTCGCCACGTGGGCGTGGTCAAAGCCCCGTTGTAACATTTTGGATAGATGAAGGGCCCCGATAGCACATCTGGGGCGGGCTGTCCACGTAGAAACCCGAACTAACGGTCCTATTTGGACCCGTTTGCTAAGTCTCCCCCCACGTTCCCATCGTGGGCCGAAATCCCCGAGGAGGAGGACCAAGTCACAGCACCAGGTGGCTTGGGAATCCCAAAAAGATCGCCCCACTTCCCTTAGGTCAAGGCAAGCATAAAAGGAGCATGAAACGCTCCCCCAATCCATCACATTCATTATACAGAAAAACCTAGAACCAAGCTCTTGAGTTCATCGACTACTCAGGGGGTTGGTACCATTGTTCTCTTAGCTGGAACAGTTGGCGCCCACCGTGGGGCCCGATAAAACATTCCTAGGCCTCAGTTTTCCCAACCTAACATTCAGATAAGCCAAACCGTCCAATTCATAATGGCCGGATCCCGAAACAACGCCACCGATCCAGACGCCGTTGCCGCTATGCAGCTTCAGCTAGAGGAGCTGCGTCAACAGAACAAGGCACTTCAGGCCTCCGTCCAAACTCTTCAGCAACAACAACATCATGAGCAACAGGACGACCAGGAGGGTCCGGAATTAGAGGACCCCCAGCCTCTATCCGTCGAGATTTAGAACGCACCTATTCCGAAAAATTTCAAACCCCCACATCTCGCTTCATTCGATGGGAAGTCAGATCCCACCGAACATTTGACGGCGTTCAACACCCAGATGGCGATTATAGGAGCGGCGGACTCCTTGAAATGCAAGATGCTCGCGGGAACCCTCAAGGAGGCGGCCCTCAGGTGGTATATGGGCGTGCCCCGATTTTCCATAACCAGCTATCCCGATTTCGCCAGGCGGATGGTACACCAGTTCACAGCAAGTAAGCACCGAAAGGTCCCAACCACCAGCTTGTTCAACGTCCGGCAAGGACATCAAGAGTCATTAAGAGAGTACCTCGCCAGGTTCAATGAAGCCACAATCAAGGTCACCAACCCCAACCAGGAGATCTTCGTCGGCGCCTTCCAGAACGGGTTGAAGGCCGGCCAGTTCAACGAGTCCCTGGCCCAAAAACCAGCGGATTCCATGGAGGAATTCCTGGCGCGGGCGGAATGCTACATTAAGGGTGAAGAGAGCAATGCAGAGAAAAAGGCCCGAGATGCTAGAGAAAGGAGTTCTGGGGGAAATGAATTTCACAGCCCCAGAAACAACAACTATCTTCAGCCAATGCGAGGGTCTTTCAAGTCCCCTGCAAGGAGACCGCTAGAGAACTTCACACCCCTGAACCAGGGAAGAGAGCGCATTTTGGAGGAGGTTCTTCATACGGGGCTAATTCCTTGTCCACCGGCGTCGAGGTTTGAAGTGATGGGAAATGACCCAGAGAAGTGGTGCAAGTACCACAAGACGAAATGATGAACACTATTTTGTGAAAATTGTTCATATTTGACTTTTAATTATGAATTGATAAAAGTTGCTTGTTGGAAAACTAATTATGGATGCAAAACACAAGAAATGGACTGAAAATATTGACAATGAAATGAGGTGCAAAAGGAAAACGAAAATGATGTATTAGGGGTTAATTTTGACAATGATTTGAGTTGAAAAAGTTTGGTTGTGAATTGGTGTAAAGGCTGATTTGTGGTTTCAAACAAGAAATGGAATGGAGGTTTAGGGACGCCACACTTTCTAATCCTAGAAAATGATAAGTCTGTGGGAATGAAGATCACCACAAGAAAGGATTCTTGATATGATCAATACAAGGTCCAATCCAGAACCTAAAGAGCAATAACTCACTTTTTTTTAACAAAATTCAACTATCTTACATCTCATTTTCGTGCTCTATTTATATGAGCTTGTGATATGATTATTCTGATTCTAAAACTCCTAGAAAATGAAGGAAAATGCAGCCACTAATTGCAATAATGTCTTGGCTGCTGAATTGTTACAAAAGGTTACAAAATGATTGCAAAAATGAAGAAGAATGAATGGGAGTGGCTGCTTGTTGCTTTGCTGAAGGTTACACTTTAATTGCATCATTAAAAGATTGAATATCTGCAATTGATTGCTGGATTCTGGTGAGGTCCTTCTTTCCATATATGATGCACCCCCACATCTCCTATTTAATCACAATATCTCTTTTTGCACCCTTTCTTGTTTCAGCATTTTATTTGCATAAGAAAAAATATTATTGGCCTTAATTAAAACAAGTCTGGACCAATTATTATTGTAAATAAAAATAAACCATAAAACTAAGTAAAATGGGCAGCAAGAGATGTGCCCCACCCCTCCTCCAATGGTTTGATGCACATAACCATTTTACCCTCCATGTTCCCTAGTGTAGGTTTGAACTCCAAGGCTTTTACCACCAATTGAGTTAGTGCTTCCTTAACTTGCTTAGTCCTTGCCCTTGTCATTGGTCCTCCTAGCCCTTGAATTGAAGTGTTTGTGTCATGGACAATCATGCCTTCATCATCCCCTCCCTCTTGAAAGGAATTCGTCCACGAATTGAGATCACCATTACCTACATCAAAAGAAGCTAAGTCAGCAACATTAAAAGTAGCACTTATATCATACTCACCGGGTAACTCAAGCTTGTAAGCATTGTCATTGATCCTTTTTAGCACTTGAAATGGTCCATCACCCCTTGGTAGAAGTTTTGACTTCCTTTGACTAGGAAACCTTTCTTTCCTCATATGCACCCAAACCCAATCACCTGGTTCAAAAATCACCCTTTTCCTCCCTTTGTTTGCATGTTTAGCATACACTTCATTTTTCTTTTCAATTTGCAACTTCACTTGCTCATGCATTTTCTTCACAAATTCAGCTTTGTCCTTTCCATTTTTATGCTTCAAAAGAGAATTGTTAAGCAAAGGTAACAAATCAAGTGGAGTTAGTGGGTTAAAACCATAAACAACTTCAAAAGGTGACATTTTTGTAGTACTATGCACCACACGATTGTAAGCAAATTCCACATGGGGTAAACATTCTTCCCACATTCTCAAATTTCTTGTAAGAACACTTCTAAGAAGAGTAGAGAGAGTTCTATTTACCACCTCAGTTTGACCATCTGTTTGGGGGTGACAAGTTGTTGAAAAAAGTAACTTTGTTCCTATCTTACCCCACAAGGTCCTCCAAAAGTGACTTAAGAATTTTGAGTCAAGATCTGAAACTATGCTCCTTGGAATTCCATGAATGCGCACAATCTCCTTGAAAAACAAATCAGCCACATGGCTTGCATCATCTACCTTTTTGCATGCAATCAAATGTGCCATCTTGGAAAACCTATCAACAACAACAAAAATAGAATATTTCCCATTCTTTGTTCTAGGTAAACCCAAAACAAAGTCCATTGAAATGTCAACCCAAGGAAATTCAGAAGTTGGTAACGGTGTATAAAGATCATGAGGCAAAACTTTTGATTTGGCCTTTTTACACACTATGCATCTTTCACACAACTTTTGGACATCAACTTTCATATGGGGCCAATAAAAATGCTCTTGCAGCAACTCTAAAGTTTTAACAACCCCAAAGTGTCCCATTAATCCCCCCTCATGCGCCTCTTTTAAAAGCAAAGTTCTTATGGAACATTTAGGCACACACAATCTTTTTTCTTTAAACAAATAACCATTGTGCCTAAAATATCCATTAATGGCAGCATGTTCACAAGCAAAAAACTTTGAAGAAAAATCAATATCACTTTCATATAAACTTTTAATATGCTCAAGCCCAAAAACTTTAGTTTCAAGAGTGGAGAGTAAGACATACCTTCTTGAAAGTGCATCTGCAACCACATTAGCTTTACCTCTTTTATGTTTAATCACATATGGGAATTGTTCAAGAAACTCAACCCATTTGGCATGTCTCTTGTTCAACTTACCTTGCCCTTTTAAATGTTTCAAAGATTCATGGTCACTATGAATGACAAATTCTTTGGGCAGTAGGTAATGTTGCCAAGTTTGCAATGCTCTAAACAAAGCATACAATTCCTTATCATAAGTGGAGTAATTAAGGAAAGCACCCTTTAACTTCTCACTAAAATAAGCAATTGGATGTCCCTCTTGCATCAAAACAGCCCCAATTCCAACATTAGAAGCATCACATTCAATTTCAAAAGATTTGGAAAAATTTGGTAATGCTAAAATTGGTGCTTTGGTGAGTTTTTCTTTAAGTGCAGCAAAAGCTTGCTCTTGTTTTTCACCCCATTTAAAAACAACATTTTTCTTAACAATCTCATTAAGAGGTGCAGCAATGGTGCTAAAATCTTTCACAAACCTCCTATAGAAACTTGCTAAACCATGAAAACTTCTTACCTCACTTACATTTTTGGGTGGTGGCCAATCCTTGATTGCTCTAACCTTTTCTTCATCCACATGGATTCCCTTGGAGCTCACAACAAAACCTAAGAAAATTACATGATCCGTGCAAAAGACACATTTTTCCAAATTTGCAAACAAATGTTCTTTCCTTAAAACTTCTAAAACATCCCTTAAATGACCACAATGTTCTTCTAAATTTTTGCTATATATCAAGATATCATCAAAATACACAACAACAAATTTTCCCAAAAATTCCCTCAAGACATGGTTCATGAGCCTCATTAATGTACTAGGTGCATTAGTTAATCCAAACGGCATAACCATCCACTCATACAAACCATATTTTGTTTTAAAAGTAGTTTTCCATTCATCCCCCTCCCTAATTCTTATTTGGTGATAGCCACTTTTCAAATCAATTTTAGAAAATAAACATGCACCAAACAATTCATCAAGTAAGTCATCTAGCCTAGGAATTGGATGCCTATACTTAATGGTAATATTGTTAACAACCCTACAATCAGTGCACATTCTCCAACTACCATCTTTTTTTGGAACTAAAATAACAGGGACAGCACAAGGACTTAAACTTTCTCTTACCCATCCTTTACTTACCAATTCAGCAACTTGATTTTGAATTTCTTGAGTTTGTTGCGGATTGCTTCGGTAGGCTGGACGATTTGGTAAAGATGCTCCTGGAATGAGGTCAATGTGATGTTCAATACCTCTTAAAGGTGGTAGCCCATTTGGTATCTCCTTAGGGAACAAAGCCTCAAACTCCTGCAAAAGAATTTCAACACAACTTGGAAATTTTTGATTGTTAGGAGTGTTAGTAAACAAAGCCACCTCTTTGCAAAATAGAAAATATAGGGGCTGCTTGGTAACAATGGCATTCTTTATTTCTCCTTTTTTTGCCATGAAAGTTTCTTTCTTTTCTCTTTCTTTTTCTTTTTCTTTTTCTTTTTCTTGCGCATATTTTTCTTTTTCTTGCGCATATTTTTCTTTTATTTTCTTTTGATCTTCTCTTACATCATTAGGACTCAATGGTGCAAGAATAATATTTTTTCCAAAGTGCATAAAGGAATACTTATTACTTCGGCCATCATGTTGAACTCCTGTATCAAATTGCCATGGCCTTCCCAACAACAAATGACAAGCCTCCATTGGTACTACATCACACATAACAACATCTTCATACTTCCTAATTTTAAAACAAACCTCTACTTGTTTGTCAACAAGCATTTCTACACTTTCACTAAGCCATTGAAGTTTGTAAGGCCTAGGGTGAGGTCTTGTTTCTAATTCTAATTTGCCCACCATGTGTGCACTAGCAACATTAGTACAACTACCTCCATCAATAATTAGAGAACATACCTTTCCTTGCACTAAGCATCTTGTATGGAAAAGGTTTTCCCTTTGATTTGACTCTTCCTCCTTGGCTTGGTTTCCCAACATCCTCCTAATCATGAGAAAGTCACCATTTTCACCATCCTCCTCCTCTTCTCCTCCTTCATCATTCACGACATACTCCTCCTCCTCCTCAAGGTCCTCATTCTCTTCAATTAACATAATTCTCTTTGTTGGACATTGAGAAGCTATGTGTCCTAGACCTTGGCACTTGAAACACTTGACAATTTTGTTAGTAGAAACATTTTGAGATGAAGTAATGTTTTTACCTTTAGGATCACTCATAGCCTCCTTAGGTGAAGATGTACCCTCCTTCTTTTGCTTGTCCTTCCAACTTGAAGAATTGAAAGGAGAAGTAGAGCTTCTTCTCAATTGACCCTTCCTTTTGAGTTGTTGTTCCACCTTGATGGCTTGATGGACTAATTCCTCCAAAGACATGTAATGATGCAGCTCCACAATGTCACTAATGTCACGGTTAAGTCCATGAATAAACCTAGCCATGGTTGCTTCGTGATCTTCCACCACATTGGCTCTAATCTTCGCCACCTCCATCTCCTTGGAATATTCTTCAACACTTTTGGCACCTTGAGTGAGTCTTTGTAATTTGTTGTGCAAATCCCTATGGTAATAGGATGGCACAAATCTTCTCCTCATGATTCTCTTCATCTCCTCCTAAGTTGCAATTGGTGGTTCATTATACCTCATCTTCTCTTTGACCATTTGGTCCCACCATATTAGAGCATACTCCTTAAATTCAATGGACGCCACCTGCACTTTTTCAACATCAGAATAATCATGACAATTAAAAATTTGTTCCATCTTGGTCTCCCATTCTAGATAGGCCTCCGGATCATTTGCACCCAAAGATGATGGTACTTTGATCTTAATACCCCTCAACCTATCCTCCCTTGGCCTCTCATCCCTCCTTCTACGCCTACTTCCATCCTCCTCCTCACCACTTCCATCACTAGTTAAATTAGTTTTTAACTCATTAATTTGTTCTTGAAATTGTTCAGCTTGCTCTAGCAACATGGCTTGAAACCTTGTTGTGAGTGCATCTATTAGTAACTTATTTGGACCTTCCTCGGCCATGATTCCCTAAAACTAATCCTCACAAGTGTTTACACTCACTCAAATTGGCTTTTTTTTATAAAGTGTCACTCTTGCCTTTTTCAACTCAATTGCTCTTTTGAGTTCTTTAGAGAAACCAAGTAAATCAAGGTAAGAAAACTTTCAAAATGGTGAAAATCAAAACTCAAACTTAACACAATGCAAGGAATGAAAAAAAAAAAAGGTTTGGAAATGGTGTGAACAAGGAATAAATTCAAATTCTGAAATGACAAGGTAATAGAAAAACAAGAAAAGTGTGGCAATTAAAACACAAAAACGAAATTGATGAACACAAGCAACAATTCTGACTTTTTTTTTATGCAACAATTCTGATTTTTTTTTATATATATATATATATATTTTTTTTTTTGATTTTTTTTTTTAAGATGAAAATCAGAATGATGAACAAGAAGAATTTGATACCTTTGGACTTTTGGCCCTTTTAAAAGGAACCTTGCTTTGATTACCACTTGATGAACACTATTTTGTGAAAATTGTTCATATTTGACTTTTAATTATGAATTGATAAAAGTTGCTTGCTGGAAAACTAATTATGGATGCAAAACACAAGAAATGGACTGAAAATATTGACAATGAAATGAGGTGCAAAAGGAAAACGAAAATGATGTATTAGGGGTTAATTTTGACAATGATTTGAGTTGAAAAAGTTTGGTTGTGAATTGGTGTAAAGGCTGATTTGTGGTTTCAAACAAGAAATGGAATGGAGGTTTAGGGACACCACACTTTCTAATCCTAGAAAATGATAAGTCTATGGGAATGAAGATCACCACAAGAAAGGATTCTTGATATGATCAATACAAGGTCCAATCCAGAACCTAAAGAGCAATAACTCACTTTTTTTAACAAAATTCAACTATCTTACATCTCATTTTCGTGCTCTATTTATATGAGCTTGTGATATGATTATTCTGATTCTAAAACTCCTAGAAAATGAAGGAAAATGCAGCCACTAATTGCAATAATGTCTTGGCTGCTGAATTGTTACAAAAGGTTTCAAAATGATTGCAAAAATGAAGAAGAATGAATGGGAGTGGCTGCTTGTTGCTTTGCTAAAGGTTACACTTTAATTGCATCATTAAAAGATTGAATATCTGCAATTGATTGATGGATTCTGGTCAGGTCCTTCTTTCCATATATGATGCACCCCCACATCTCCTATTTAATCACAATATCTCTTTTTGCACCGTTTCTTGTTTCAGCATTTTATTTGCATAAGGAAAAATACTTGAAATTTCTGGCTTTAGCAACTGGTAGGAGTTATTAACTGGTTCAGATTAATAGCTGGTTCTGAACCAAACAGGTTCTGAACTTGAAACTTAGCACAATTTAAACAGTTATGCAACAAGCAATAAAAAGTGCAGAAATAAAAGAACACAAGGTTTGTTAACCCAGTTCGGAGTAAACACCTCCTACTCTGGGGGATACCAATCCAGGAAGGAAATCTACTATTGGAATTAATCCTTAAGACTCAGACACTGACTCCCAGTTCCTATCCTAAGCAATCAACTTCCACCTAGTCAGACTTCTACCCACGCATGAGTATTAGAGTCCACTAACTTCCTATTCAAGCAACTGCAACCCAGCCACTTGAACAACCCTTGAACTAAACCCAGTTCTGAAACAAAACAACCCAGTTTTTTAAGACAACTTCAATACACAAAGACAACACTCATACCTACAGGCTTAGAGTGATTACAACTCAAAACAAACCTAAACCAACTCTAACAGAGTGGTGCACAATAAAGCTAAAAGCTTAAAAATAACAAAGACTCAATTCTCTGATTTTTTAACTCTCTAATCGTGTGTTGAATAGCAGCAGCACTCCTCCTTAAATAGTCTTCAGTCATGTAGCATAAATAACAAACTAATCTTCTGAATTGATTTGTTACTGAAATAAGGATGATCCAATAATGTAACAAATAAAACTGCATTGAATCTTTTAAAGATTATAACAGGAAAATACGAATTTCATATCTTTGAACCAAATCTTTAATAAAATATTCTCCAAAACAAGCAGCATTCTAGAAGCAATTATCCAAAAATAATTCCTTGTTAAATCTCCCAACATACGCGCAAAAACAATTCTGAAAACCCAGCTTCTGATGAAGTCAACAAAAGTCAACGTGGGCATCAGAACCTGAATCAGCTTCTGAAGTGCTACAGTGCTTCTGATGAAGCATTCAGCTTCTGAAGTCATTTTGAGCTTCTGAACAGCTTCAAAATGAAAAACTTCCAACTGAAGAAATGTTCTAGATAGGGAGATGCTTCTATTCAATACTTTGGTTTTGCCAAAACATGCAGCCAACACAAAAGACTCAACAATACTATTGGCCTTAATTAAAACAAGTCTGGACCAATTATTATTGTAAATAAAAATAAACCATAAAACTAAGTAAAATGGGCAGCAAGAGATGCGCCCCACCCCTCCTCCAATGGTTTGATGCACATAACCATTTTACCCTCCATGTTCCCTAGTGTAGGTTTGAACTCCAAGGCTTTTACCACCAATTGAGTTAGTGCTTCCTTAACTTGCTTAGTCCTTGCCCTTGTCATTGGTCCTCCTAGCCCTTGAATTGAAGTGTTTGTGTCATGGACAATCATGCCTTCATCACGAAAGGCCATCACACCGACGACTGTAGAGTCTTGAAAAGGGAGATCGAGAAATTGATACATGAAGGACATTTAAAAGGCTGCATAAGAGGAGGACAAGGTTCCAACCAGAGAGGGAGCCAGCAATCTGCACGCCCGCGTAACCATCAACACCATTGCAGGAGGATTCGCCGGTGGTGGCGAGACCAGCTCATCTAGGAAAAGGTATGCCCGCCACGTGATGCACATAGACAGTTACAAGGGCATGGAGGTGCCCCTCCCAGAGGTTAATCCTGAGCTCACCTTCTCTAAGAAGGATTTTGCAGGGATCCTCCCCCATGAGGATGACCCCTTGGTGATCAGTTTACAACTCTTGAACTGTGTGGTAAGAAGGGTGTCGGTAGATCCAGGAAGCTCGGCGGACATTCTGTATTACGACGCCTTTGAGAAGTTAAACCTGGGTACTGAGTTATTGCAGCCATTCAAGGGATCCCTAGTCGGATTCGTAGGAGAGCAGGTACAGGTTCGCGGATATATTACCATGAGGACAATGTTCGGTGAGGAGGAGAGCGCCAGGGCCATTTCGGTTAGATACTTGGTGGTCAGTGCGCCCTCGTCCTACAACATAATCTTAGGGCGTCCTTCACTCAACCAGTTGTCGGTGGCATTATCAACACTCCATCTTACCATGAAGTATCCGCTGCCCAAAGACAAGGTTGAAGTGATCAAAGGAGATCAGAGGACGGCAAGGAAATGCTATCAGGACAGTCTCAGAATTAGAAGGCGGGACCATTCATTGTTTGGACGGGATCCCAACCCCTCAAACGCCTAGGACGTCAACTTTGTAGATTTGGATCCACGAGAGGAGTACGTCGAGGAAAGGCTGACCCCCATAGAGGACCTGAGGGAGGTACAGATTGGCCCGCAGACCTCTCAAACAACAAAGGTCGGTGCGGCTTTGACAGAGGTCGAAGAAGGGGAGATTGTTCATCTTTTGAGGAGGAATTTGGATTTGTTTGCATGCAGCCCGTCCGACATGCCCGACATTGATGTAAATGTGGTATGTCATCGTTTAGTTAAATACATCATGGTATTCACTTACAGTCGTTGATTGTTTGCTCTATTATCTACCCATTTATTATCGCCATATAGTGTGTGACCTGATTCCAATTATTTTTGCTGTACAATATTTTGCCATGCTCACATCACTATTGAGTGTCCAGGTCCTATGGTCGTACCACACGACACCCCACTCATCGCTAAAAGAAACGCCGTTCAGAATGGTGTATGGGGCGGAGGCAATGTTGCCCGTTGAAGTGGACACGCCTACATGGCGTAGGGAAAACTTCAGTGCGGAAGGTAAAGGTGCGAACTCTTGGCGTGAATATTTCGCCGAGAGAATGCCTATTATATGCATACTGACATGATTTGTTTCTTGAACTAACCGAGGAACCTTTCAACTAACAATGTCTGTTTTTGAAGATAATGAGATGGGTCAGGCATGTGACTTGGATATGCTAGATGAGGTAAGGGAGGCCGCCCACATCCAGGAGTTCGCTGCAAAACAGAGGGCCGCTTGAAGATATAACTCGAAGGTGGTCCCCAGAGACATGAAAGAGGACGACCTAGTCCTCAGACAGGTCGTGGCGCCAACTAGGATGGGAAAGCTACTCCCAAACTGGGGGGGCCATACAAGGTTCGAGAAAAACTACCCAATGGCGCCTATAAACTTGAGGAGTTGTCAGGAAGCCCAGTCCCGAGAACTTGGAATGTCGTCCATTTAAGGCACTATTACAATTAGTTTATTTTCTGATACATTTGCAAAGTCGGGGCGTTTTCCCGCATGGTTATTTTGTAACATTACATTAATTTCGATTTTTCAATAAAGATCTGGGGTGGCACTCTTTTCCTCTGCAAGGGCAGGGGTTTTTAACGAGGCGCCTCATTTCTACATTAAACGCGCTTATATGTTATGTAATTCTTTCCTATTATTTTAAGGTGATAAGACCCCTGTGACACTAAGACCTATTATTTTAAGGCGATAAGACCCCTGTGGCGCTAAGACCTATAATTTTGAGGCGATAAGACCCCTGTGGAACTAAGACCTATTATTTTAAGGCGCTAAGACCTCTGTGGTACTAAGACCTATTATTTTAAGGCGGTAAGACCCCTGTGGCGCTAAGACATATTATTTTGAGGCGATAAGACCCCTGTGGCGCTAAGACCTATTATTTTGAGGCGATAAGACCCCTGTGGCGCTAAGACCTATTATTTTGAGGCGATAAGACCCCTGTGGCGCTAAGACCTATAATCAAACAGCGACATGGCCCTATGCCACTGGACTCGCCCTAGTATGGTCAAAATTAAAATCGGCATACCTGCTTTGTGTTTAAAAAGTTCTCGGCGCACCAACGTTTCGCCCCTATAGGGCTTAAACTGGGCATATACGCCTGAGCTATTAGCACCAATTACCTCGCCAAGGATAATGGCACGGCTTACAGACATATTATTAAATTTATGCAGCCTACAACCGATTCAAGAATGTGCAAAATTTTACGAAGTTAAAGAAGGTAGCCACCAGTCGAACTTGATACTTGAAGAAAACGCCTGTCGCGGTGATTTTCGGAGATCAAGCTATTGATTAACGTTGACTCACTAATTTTAATTCACGACTGAACTTTTAATTTTTTTTAAATGAAAAGTGGAAAAAAGTTCTAAATTACCACAATTTTAAAGATTAAGGGTTCGGGGGTTAGTTACGTTTAGGGAAGGTGTTAGCACCCTAAACGTTCGTAGTACTCTACGAGAACCTCTTGATTTATTTTATTTATTTTGGTTATAACTTGCTTATTTTTTAAAAGAAAAGAATGAATTAGAGTAGTGAGAAAAAATAAAAATGTTTTTTTTGTATTTTTTATGATTTGGAAGGACAATGTCCTTTGCCTACGTACCCGTGAGGGATCAAAACCTCGTAGTTCGGGGTAAAAATGACGATTGATTTGTTTGATATTTTTTATTGGTTTTTTAAAAAAGGTTTTAAAGATAAAATAAGGGCCAAGTGGCAAAATGAGATTGGTTTGTGTTTTTTAATTTTGAAAATGATTGAAGTGTTATTAAAGTAGATTAATGGTTATTTAAAGAAAATAAAAGAGAAAAAGGACACTTGATTGAAAATCAAGGTTTGTTTATGAAAATATTTTTTGTGATTTTTGATTATTTGCATGTTTTTGTTTTTTTTTTTTTTGAATATGGACTAAGACTAAAAATATAAACGCGAGGAATTTCCGTGGTGACGTTGGATCACCACGAAATCCTTTTGAAAATTAAACTAACCTAATATTTTTTTGTATTTTTTTTTTATAAAGCGAAATAAATAAAAAAGACGTAAAGCAAAATAAATAAAGTGCGAGTGTCGGTGCATATTCTCATTTATATTTACATTGTTCCTAAGTACATTCTAAAAAATGGCTAAAAAATAAATAAGAAATAAAAATTACAAATGCACTAAATATAAGTAAATATGCTAAGAATAAAAATAACATGAAAAATGCATGAAATAAAAGAAAAATAAAAATAAAAATAAAAATGCATGATGTGCTAAAAATAAAGGCATTGAAATAAAATGCATGGGAATAAAAGGACTAAAATAAAATGCAAGGAAAGAAATAAAGGGAAAAATAAAAAGAAAAAAAAATAGAGGAAAAAGGGGGTGTATAAGCAAGAACGGGTGTGCAGGTAGCAAAAAGAAGGCCAGAAAGGAAAAGGAATGGTGGGCTGCGCTGGGCTTAAGCTTTGGGCTTGGCATTGGGTTACTATAAAGTTAAAAAAACAGATTTTTCACTCATTTCTACTCCTCATCTTCTCTCTCTACTCTCTTCCTCTCCTCTCTTCCTCTCCCTAAATCTGGAAACAGCCTGGCCGGAATAGTTTTCCGGCGCGGTGGCCGCCGGCCTAGACGGCGGCGCCACCGTGCCGGAAACAGAAAAATTTATTTTTTTTTAAAAAAAATTGGTTTTTCTAAAATCCTTTTCTCTCCTCTTCTCTAAAACCAACTTAGATTTTCCAAATTATTTTTTAAAAAGAGGGGATCTAAATTTGAAAATTTTTTGAAAAAAAAAAAGAACTACCTTTCTTTTGTGTTTTTTGATTCGGCCACGGCTTTTCTGTGTTGGTTCGGTTTGGTTGCGGCTTTGTGGGTGGTTGTGTACGGCGTTGGGGTGGTTGGCCGTGGGTTGTGGTTGTGTTTGAGTGGAGGCCGTGGAGGGCTGTTTTGTGGTGGCTGTGCGGCTTTGTTTGGTGTGGGGGGTTTGGGAGGTTGTGTGTGGTAAGAGGGCGGTTTTGGGTGGGGAAGGCCGCGTGTATAGTGGTGTGGTTAGAGGGGGTTGTGTGCGTGAGTAGTGTGGTTAGAGGGCTGGGTTGTTGACTGTTTGTGTTGGTGTGAGGTGGTGGTGTGTTTTGTAGGTGGTAAGGGAGGTTGATGGTGCGTGTGGTGTGTGTTGTGTGAGGGGGAGGGGCGCCGGATGTGTGGGTGGTGGTTTGTGGCCGTACGAGTGTGGGAGTGGGTAGGGAGGAGGTTGGATTTTTTTGAGTTAATTCTGATTGAACTCTCTGTGTTCTTTTTTGATTACTGATTCCTCCTCCTTTCTGTGCGTGAATTCCCTCTGTTAAATACTAATTGCCAACACTAATCATAAAGAATTTGTTGACAAATTAAAAGACAATAATACTCAATAATGGACAAATTAAGACAAATTAAAAACACAATGAATATTAACAAAGTCTCCTCTACAATAAATGAAAAAAAAGTCAGCTGTTTTAAAAAAGTAAGTAAATAAAAAGGAAGAAAGAAAAAAAAAATATATAATAAAAATGCTAAATAAAGTAACAAATAAAATATTTAAAAGAATAAAAATAAAGATAAAAACAAAAAGACGGACCCGAACGATATTAAAAAAATGAGGTATTTTAAAATACCTCTCTGTCGAAATTTCGTCTGAGACGACGAAAAATTCCGAACTAAAAAGACGAGTAAAAAATAAATTTTAGGTCAAGAATTGGGGTATGACAGATGCCCCTATTTAAGTCTCTTCGCCCGGAGATCTGAAGAAAAAATTTTGGATTCGACGGGTCGAAGGGACTTAAATACAGAGTACGCCAATTTTGGACCTAAAAAGAAAAACTGTGAGATGCTCGTGATGCAAATGCAAATGCAAGACGGCGAAGCTGACCCGACTGGGGGTAAAACAAAACCAAAGGATACCCGAGTTTGTTAAAACAAGGGATCCGACTCCACTGGGGGATAACATAGTTTCACTGGGGAAGGATTTGTCTACTATCAACAAAGATGACAGCTTAAAGAAGACAGATGAGATGTATTACCTACTATCGTGTATTGATAGCTTAAAAGAGGTAATATAAAAGGAGACACCGTCTACTATCGTTGTATGGATAGCTTAAGGAAGACAGATGACATGTATTACCTACTATCGTGTATTGATAGCTTAAAAGAGGTAATATAAAAGGAGACCGTCTACTATCGTTGTATGGATAGCTTAAGGAAGACAGATGACATGTATTACCTACTATCGTGTATTGATAGCTTAATAGAGGTAATATAAAGGAGACACCGTCTATATCGTTGTATGGATAGCTTAAGGAAGACAGATGACATGTATACCTACTATCGTGTATGATAGCTTAATAGAGGTAATAAAAAGGAGACACCGTCTACTATCGTTGTATGGATAGCTTAAGGAAGACAGATGACATGTATTACCTACTATCGTGTATTGATAGCTTAATAGAGGTAATATAAAAGGAGACACCGTCTACTATCGTTGTATGGATAGCTTAAGGAAGATAGATGACATGTATTACCTACTATCGTGTATTGATAGCTTAATAGAGGTAATATAAAAGGAGACACCGTCTACTATCGTTGTATGGATAGCTTAAGGAAGACAGATGACATGTATTACCTACTATCGTGTATTGATAGCTTAATAGAGGTAATATAAAAGGAGACACCGTCTACTATCGTTGTATGGATAGCTTAAGGAAGACAGATGACATGTATTACCTACTATCGTGTATTGATAGCTTAATAGAGGTAATATAAAAGGAGACACCGTCTACTATCGTTGTATGGATAGCTTAAGGAAGACAGATGACATGTATTACCTACTATCGTGTATTGATAGCTTAATAGAGGTAATATAAAAGGAGACACCGTCTACTATCGTTGTATGGATAGCTTAAGGAAGACAGATGACATGTATTACCTACTATCGTGTATTGATAGCTTAATAGAGGTAATATAAAAGGAGACACCGTCTACTATCGTTGTATGGATAGCTTAAGGAAGACAGATGACATGTATTACCTACTATCGTGTATTGATAGCTTAATAGAGGTAATATAACAGGAGACACCGTTCTACTATCGTTGTATGGATAGCTTAAGGAAGACAGATGACATGTATTACCTACTACGTGTATTGATAGCTTAATAGAGGTAATATAAAAGGAGACACCGTTCTACTATCGTTGTATGATAGCTTAAGGAAGACAGATGACATGTATTACCTCTATGTGTATTGATAGCTTAATAGAGGGTAATATAAAAGGAGACACCGTTCTTACTATCGTTGTATGGATAGCTTAAGGAAGACTGATGACATGTATTACCTACTATCGTGTATTGATAGCTTAATAGAGGTAATATAAAAGGAGACACCGTCTACTATCGTTGTATGGATAGCTTAAGGAAGACAGATGACATATTTTACCTACTACCATTGTGAGGGTAGCTTAAAGAAGGTTGTCATACCCCATTTTTGACCCACTTTCAATTCGTTTTTTTCCGTATTTTGAGCCAGAAATTTTCGTCGTTTCAGGCGAAATTTCGGCAGGGAGGTATTTTAAAATACCTCATATTTTGTTCCGAAGGCGACCGTTTTATTTATTTATTTTGTTATTATTTATTATTAGTTATTTTTTTCTTTTTATTATTTATTTTATTCTTTTCTTAATTTCTTTTATTATTAGTGTTTCTGTCTTTTTATTTATTTTCGTTTTTATTAATTATTACTATTTTTATTTTACTGTGGTATTTATTTTTTCTCAAGTTTTTATCCAATTTCAGTCCAGGGGCAATTTTGTCCAGTTTTTTTTCATCAAACCCTAGTTTTGGTCCTTTAAATAGTGCACTTAATCACAGTGCCAAAAGAGAACAGTGAGAAAAACAACAGTGAAAAAACAAACAGTAATTTCGGCCACCACCCAGAAACCCTAATTTTTTTCTTTCCTTTCCCTCATTCAAAATCCACACACACAGAGCCAACCCACCACCACCACACATACACGGCAATCTCCTTCAACACACTCCCTCACACACCACACGGCCTCCCTCTCCTTCAACAGTAACACACCAGCCCTCTCCCTCACACCCTCAAAACCACACATACACAGCCCTCTTTCTCCCTCACACGCGGCCATCAGCATAAACCCACTCTCATCACCAACACAAACTACCCCCTAACACTAACTCAGCCCAACCAACACAACACAGAACACGCACACCACAACCCACACGAACCCAGCACATACACCTAAACACACACAAACGCGCACAACAACAGCACACACGCACGCAAGAAACAACAGTACACACGCACGCAAGAAACATCAAGCCATACGCGAACAACAAACAAAGCCGAAGCCAAGCTTAAGGTAGATTCCAGTAGCTTTTTCTTCAAAGAACAAAAAGGAAAGAAAACTTAGATCTAGTCTTTATGTGAGTGTTTGTGACAAAACCGACCTCGGATTTGAGTAGGAGATGAAAAAGGATTTTTAAAAGTATAAATTTTTTTTAAAAAGGACGAGTTCGAGACACTCCGGCACGGTGGCGCCGCCGGCGGCCGCCGCGCCGGAGATAGTTCTGGCCGTGTAATAGGTTAGAGAGAAGGGAGAGCATTTTTGCTTTAGAGAGAGAGTGAGAATGAAGAGAGAGGGAAGGAAGTGGAAAATGAAGAGAAATTTTCAGATTTTTGATTTTAAGCTAAACCCAAAACCGGCCCAGCTTAAGGCCCAGCGCGCGGCGCATAGCTTTCTCCCCCTTTCTCTTCTGATTGCTTCTTGTCCCCCTTTGTTTTGCTCCTACACCCTCCTTTTTCTTTTGTTTTATTTTCTTTGTTTTCTTCATTTTTTTCTTGCATTTTTTTTTATTTCATTCATTTTATTCTTGCACCTTACTTTTCTTACTTACTTCTACATTTTCATGTCATTTTATTTTTGCTCTATTGATTTTTTTTATTTTGCTTTATTTATTTATTTATTTTTATGTCACTTTTTCTTTATAACTTAGATTTATTCCAATGCATTTTTCTTTTCTTTTGTAGTATAGTTTATTTTTATTATTTATTTTGGCACTTTTATTTAAATGTCCAGCATACCATGCATTCTTACTTTTATTCTTTTACCTATTTATGCAACATATTGATTTAATGCCTTGCACAACATGCATTTTCATTTTTTTATTTATTATTATTTTTATTTATCCCAATGCAACATATTTATTTTATGCCCAACATTTCATGCATTTTTATTTTCTTACTTTTACTTTATGCAACATATTTACTTGATGTAAAATCCATCTCATGCATTTTTTTATTTAGTTTTGTGTATCTTGCATATTTATTTATTTTTATGCACTTGCAATTTATTTTTTTTTATTTATTGCTTTATTGTTCTTATTCCATTGTTGATACTTAGAATGTATTTAGGGACAATGTAAAGAATATAAATGAGAATGTTGCACCGACACTCACGTTTATTTATTCCGCTTTATGTTTAAAACGTAAAAATAACGAACGTATCCGAGGAAAAAGGGATCTCACTTTGATTCAACGTCTTTGTGAGAAAACCCTCGCGTTTAGTTTATTTTGACCACCGCTTAGTTTATTTTTGTTAATTAGCTTAATCAAAAATCAAAAAACATTTCAAATAACAAAAAGCCAAAAAATCTTTTCCCAATCAAGTTTCATTTTCAAGTCAATTAATTCCTACATTTTCTTCAAAAACAATTTCAATCAATTTTAATTATTTCAAACCTTTTTTTTTCAAATTAAAATCAATCAAACTCATTTTCTTTTTATCCTTCTATGCCTTTACGGCCTCTTATCTTTCTTAAACTTTTTTTCAAACTTTAAAATCAATCAAAACAAATCACTCGGCTTTTTACCCCGAACTACATCGGTTTTGATCCCATTTGGGTATGTAGGCAAAGAACTTTGTCCTTCCAAACCAACCAAACAAAAATCAATAAAAATAACAAAAACATTTTCTTTTCTTTTAAACTCATCACTTTAACCCTTTCTCGCACTTAAGCATTTATTCACAAACAAATAATCAATTTAGCATAAAGATAAATAAAAGACAAGAGGTTCCTATAGAGTACTATAGACGTTTAGGGTGCTAACACCTTCCCTTTGCGTAACCAACCCCCGGACCTTGATCTCTTAAAAAAATTAGGGTTTTTCGAACTTTCCCCCTTTTCCTCGGAAAATAAAAGATCGGTGGTGAACTAAATTTGTGAGTCAATGCTAATTAATAGCTTGATATCCGAAAATCACCGCGACAAAAATGGCGACTTCACTGGGGATCAAAATCCTAAGTGGGTTAAACCTATCTTGCTTTTCTTTATCTTTATGCTTTATTATTATTTGTAATTGTAAATATGTGCTTAAGTGTTTATCTTTTTACGTGAGTGGTGAGATAAGTCCTACACCCGGACTTGAGGGAAACATAAGATAGGATGGTGGTATAATCATAGTGTCTTTCCGAGAGTGAGTTTCGGATGTGACACATGTGATAACCCCGCTCAATGGAGGGATCTTGGAAGTATTATTTTGTTGGCATGAGTAGTCGTGTTCGGCATTGATATTTTCAAGTGACCTATGAAGTTGAGGACCTTTAGTTACCTTTAACCCATCTTGGCCTTTTAGGACGTAGTGCGGTGGCTAATCAAGAGTAGTCTTGAATTGGTTGATATGCGATACTACACTCAAACGAGACTTTCCTACGAACATTGTTGGACCGGGAGTCAGTTCCGTAATCCGACAATATTCGGAAGTGGTCAATGACTTTGGGAACTTGGTAGAACCCGTGATACAGGTACACATGAAACCATAGTCCTTACCAAATGGCGTGTTTACCCTCGGCTCCAACACTATGGACTTAACCTCACCATGTTTTCTCCGCTCTTTAGCATAATCATGCATACATGCATTCATTCATAAACATTTTTTTCATCAAGTATGAAAGGACTTAGACAAGTTTTGTTGTAAACATCGTAGGGATGAACTTCACAAAGAGAAACACTCAGAAATACAATTTCAAAAGCCCAGATTTGACAAGCTTAAGGAAGCTAGGATCTTTAATGACTAGTCCAGAGGATTTTCTCGAACTCGTTATGGGAGATCATTCGGCCTCCTCAAGTTTGAAATATCGGGGCCCTTTTAAGGTTTCTATTGATGAACTTCTGAGCATATCCCTTGGCTTTGTTCCTAAAAAAGGGATTGTTTGTAATATTTTAAGTGAAACATTCAAAACTATGGTGTTTACAATTACTTCGACAAGTCCTTCGATAACAAAACTTTTTTGCATAAGCATAATCATGCATCATCCTACATTCATAGTTTCCAATCGAGTCTTACATTTTGATTCACCAATAAAAGGTTAATCTGTCGCCGTCAAAGAAAGTGGCCCGACATATTCATTGCAAGCCTACTCGCGTTCACAACACTCGAGCACATCAGAGAAAAAGAATGGATATGTTAGAGCAAGAAAACCAGAACCTCCGGGAGGATGTAGCTAATCTCCGGGAAGGGATGGAGAAGTTGACCTCCATGATGAATGCTCAGTTGGCTTCCCAAGCCCAGACGTCAGTTCCTCAGCCTGCTGTTACTACTCTTGAGCAGCCAATCTTATTTGCTTTACCAACTTCTACCATACTTGCTCCACCGCCCGGCACGTCTAGAGCTTACCCATGGGGATGTCATTTCTATCAGACGAAGGTTTTCAACCCACTTCTTTCGAAATCCCAACTTCGGCTATCCAGAAACCAGCTCCAGCCCCAACAAAGGCCTCAACAACAACATCAACAACAACCTCGACAACAGAATCGGGTTCAGCGGATATCCCATTTTGATCCAATCCCCATGGCATATGCAGAGTTGCTCTCTGTTTTGCTTGATAAAAATCTTGTTCAAACTAGGGCACCTCCTAAGATACCTGAAAGGTTGCCACAGGGGTATAAACCTGATCTCTCTTGTGCTTTCCATCAAGGGGCACCCGGTCATGACGTTGAGCATTGTTATGCCTTGAAAGCCGAAGTCCATAAGTTGATCCAGGCCAACATCTTATCCTTCAAAGGGTCGAGTCCCGATGTGCAAGCTAATCTACTACCTGGCCATGGGACCCCATCTGTTAATTTGGTGCAAGATTGCTCAGAAGCTCACCCTGGTGAAGAAGGTGGCAGTGAATTTTGTAACACATGGCAGAGGTTACTGCAATTGGATCGTTGTTGACATTCCCTCAGCTACTCATAGGTCCAAGTAATGTGTTTTGTTGTCTTGTCTTTTCAAAAAAAATCCTTTCGTTCCGCCCGAGACGAAAGTGAACTTGTTTAGGGTTTTTGTTCCATGCATTCCCATCATCAAATAAGAAGTCGTTTTGTTCCCGACTATGTTTTTTATTATTCTTAGCTTTTTCTGGAAAATGGTAACACAAAAAATCCAAAAATATTTCATTTTTACTTTTATTTCCAATCAATTTCAAAAAAATCTGCATTGTTCACTCATTTTCTCAAACTAATCATCAATCATATGTAAATCTAAACACCAATAAACCCGTTGAACACTGTAACCCTATGCTCTCTCCCGACTTTGAGTTCCCTGTTTACGAAGCTGAAGAGGAGGAGGATGAAGAGATTCTCGAAAAGATCTCTCTGCTACTAGAATATGAAAAAGAACATCATTCAGTCTCATGAAGAAGCACTGAAAGTGATTAACTTGGACACTACAGTATTCCTGATCAAATCCCAGATGAATGGTGCCATTGAGGCTGCAAAAAAAAACAACAAAAAAAAATCAAACAAAAAAATCAAAAGCAAAAAATACATCAAAAAGATAGTGCAGAAGATGGTAACCACCTACAAGGACATACATGAGATGTTACAAAGTGTTTTTACATGGATATCGTACTTCAGTGCGTACCTCAACAGGGGCAACCCCCTTCTCTTTGGTATATGTCACAGAAGCAGTGCTCCCCGTAGAGGTCGAGATCCCATCAATGAGAATTCTATAGAGGCCAAATTATCAGAGGCTGAATGATGTCCAAACAAATATGATCAGTTCAAACTTGATTGAAGAGAAACGCATGAATGCTTTGTGTCACGGGCAGTCCTCGTGTGCTCCGAGAAGGAGGTCTTGCAAGATCCAATCTTTTCAACCCAATTCCAGGGGCAAGTGAACGCCTAACTATGAAGGTCCATATGTCGTCAAGAGAGCTTTCTCTGGTGGTGCACTGACTCTTACGACTATGGATGGTGATGAGCTCCCTCGTCCTGTGAATGCTGATGCAGTCAAGAAATACTCTGTCTAGAAATAAAAGAACAGCTCGGTAAGTCGAAAACCCGAAAGGGCGGCTTAGGCAAAAATGAGCGTCTCGGTGGGCTGAAAACCCGAAAGGGCGGTCCAGGCAAAAATTAGAGACATAAAACAGAAAAAACAGTCATCCTGATAGGTCAAAAACCCGAAAGGGCGATCTATGCAAAAATTAAGGAACAAAAGACAAAGTAACTGCATCGGGTTAGCCATGACTCACTCGGGGCACATTAGCTGTCAAAGAAACTCTGAATCTGAAGCATCTAAACGGTGGAATTCAAAGTTGTCAGGGAGAATAGCGGTTATTGTGTTCAATGTACCTTCCCCTTATATTTACCATTTTCCAAACTTTTTAAGATTTGTGGAGCCATGCCATTGGCGGGTCACCACCCCTTCAAATAAATTTGAGCCTGTTGCCTGTCATTTGGAATTCTCATTTATTCAGTTTATAAAACCTTTTCTATTTTTGATGGTAGTACTTGAAACAAAATATTTTTTTCAAAATCATAAATATTTTTCATGTCTTTTTGAAAAGCACAAACAACAAACACATTTTCTTTGAACTCCTGAATAAGTGAAGGGTGTGTCAACAGCTATCCTGAGAACGGATAAACTCTGCAGTGCTGAACATGGTCAATTGCTTTTAAAAAAAAAAAAAAAAAGAAATATATGAAAAGAGAAAAAGAAAGAGCTCGGTAAGTTGAAAACCCGAAAGGGCGGCTTAAGCAAAAGTGAGCGTCCCGGTGGATCGAAAACCCGAAAGGGCGGTCCAGGCAAAAATTAGGGGCATACAAAAGAATACATTCCCGGTGGATCGAAAACCCGAAAGGGCGGTCCAGGCAAAAATTAGGGATTCAAAAAAGGCAAAACAAAAATAAGCATGACCACAGAAGCACCAGTTCTTCTACCATGGTTTTTGGATTGGCACGCTCTCCCCAGGAAGTGTCTACTCCCCATCAGTTGTTGCATATGTCGGGCTTTACCTCATCATTGTTTTGATATGCCCCAGTGGCATCGTCCCCATTGAAGATTACCAAGTGTTTGTGATGCGACGTCGGGTCACTTTCCATCTTATCCGTCCAATCTTGTCTCATCAAGTCAGTCCTTCATACAATCATACCCGTCAATCCTTCACACAATCGCACCAGTCAATCCTTCACACAATCACAAGTCAATCAGTCATGCCAGTCATACAACTTATGTCGTCATTCATGCACTCAATCATTCATGCCTTCATACATTCATGCATATACACATTCATGCATAAACAATAAAGACAATTTCATTCATACATGGTTGCATTAACCATCTTGAGTCTTGCCTCAATTATCTTTTCTTATCAATCAATCATGAATAACTGGTAACCCTCTCTTTCCCCAAGTGTCGTCCCCAGTGTGTCTGGTCCTGAGATCTCACCCTCTTTTCGCCAAGTGGCAGCTCTTCAATGAACATCTTGCATCTTCTTATCCAGGCTTTTGTCGTCAGTGGCAAGTTCGGCAACAGCCCGAACAGCTGACATTTATCTTTTATCTTGTCGTCAGTGGCAAGTTCGGCAACAACCCGAACAGCTGACATTTATCTTTTATCTTGTCGTCAGTGGCAAGTTCGGCATCATCCGAACAGCTGACATTTATCTTTTATCTTGTCGTCAGTGGCAAGTTCGGCAACAACCCGAACAGCTGACATTTATCCTTTTATCATGTCGTCAGTGGCAAGTTCGGCAACAACCCGAACGGCTGACATTTATCCTTTTATCATGTCGTCAGTGGCAAGTTCGGCAACAACCCGAACAGCTGACATTTATCCTTTTATCTT
The DNA here is from genome assembly GCA_018208015.1 of Medicago ruthenica. Classification (NCBI taxonomy): domain Eukaryota; kingdom Viridiplantae; phylum Streptophyta; class Magnoliopsida; order Fabales; family Fabaceae; genus Medicago; species Medicago ruthenica. The sequence goes on from CM031377.1 coordinate 18,254,655, forward strand.
GTCGTCAGTGGCAAGTTCGGCAACAACCCGAACAGCTGACATTTTATCCCTTTCATCATGTCGTTCAGTGGCAGGTTCGGCAACAACCCGACAGCTGACATTTATCCTTTTAATCATGTCGGCAGTGGCAAGTTCGGCAACAACCCGAACAGCTGACATTATCCTTTTATCTGTCGTCAGTGGCAAGTTCGGCAACAACCCGAACAGCTGACATTTATCCTTTTAATCATGTCGTCAGTGGCAAGTTCGGCAACAACCCGAACAGCTGACATTTATCCTTTCATCATGTCGTCAGTGGCAAGTTCGGCAACAACCCGAACAGCTGACATTTATCCTTTCATCATTGTCGTCAGTGGCAAGTTCGGCAACATACCCGAACAGCTGACATTTATCCTTTTATCATGTCGTCAGTGGCAAGTTCGGCAACAACCCGAACAGCTGACATTTATCCTTTTATCATGTCGTCAGTGGCAAGTTCGGCAACAACCCGAACAGCTGACATTTATCCTTTTATCATGTCGTCAGTGGCAAGTTCGGCAACAACCCGAACAGCTGACATTTATCCTTTTATCTGTCGTCAGTGGCAAGTTCGGCAACAACCCGAACAGCTGACATTTATCTTTTATCTTGTCGTCAGTGGCAAGTTCGGCAACAACCCGAACAGCTGACATTTATCCTTTTATCTTGTCGTCAGTGGCAAGTTCGGCAACAACCCGAACAGCTGACATTTATCCTTTTATCATGTCGTCAGTGGCAAGTTCGGCAACAACCCGAACAGCTGACATTTATCCTTTTATCATGTCGTCAGTGGCAAGTTCGGCAACAACCCGAACAGCTGACATTTATCCTTTCATCATGTCGTCAGTGGCAAGTTCGGCAACAACCCGAACAGCTGACATTTATCCTTTTATCATGTCGTCAGTGGCAAGTTCGGCAACAACCCGAACAGCTGACATTTATCCTTTCATCATGTCGTCAGTGGCAAGTTCGGCATCATCCGAACAGCTGACATTTATCCTCTTATCATGTCGTCAGTGGCAAGTTCGGCAACAACCCGAACAGCTGACATTTACCTCTGTTTCTTGTTGTCAGTGGCAGTTCGGCATTAACCCGAACAGCTGACATCTATCCCCAGTGAAACCATTTTATCCCCAGTGGAGTCGGACCCCGTTTCTTTTAACAGACTCGGGTATCCTTTTGTTTTGTTACCCCCAGTCGAGCCATCCTCGCCGTGTTGCATTCATACTTGCATCGCGAGCATTCATAACATTACATGCATAGCATCCATGCATAGGATTGCATTCATAGCGTTTTGCAGTAGAAATTGGTCAAAAATGGGGTACTCTGTATTTAAGTCTCTTCGACCCGTCGATTTAAAATTTCACTTTTCAATCTCCGTAACGAAGAAACTTAAATAGGGGCATCTGTCATACCCCATTTTTGACCCACTTTCAATTCGTTTTTTTCCGTATTTTGAGCCAGAAATTTTCGTCGTTTCAGGCGAAATTTCGGCAGGGAGGTATTTTAAAATACCTCATATTTTGTTCCGAAGGCGACCGTTTTATTTATTTATTTTGTTATTATTTATTATTAGTTATTTTTTTCTTTTTATTATTTATTTTATTCTTTTCTTAATTTCTTTTATTATTAGTGTTTCTGTCTTTTTATTTATTTTCGTTTTTATTAATTATTACTATTTTTATTTTACTGTGGTATTTATTTTTTCTCAAGTTTTTATCCAATTTCAGTCCAGGGGCAATTTTGTCCAGTTTTTTTTCATCAAACCCTAGTTTTGGTCCTTTAAATATTGCACTTAATGCACAGTGCCAAAAGAGAACAGTGAGAAAAACAACAGTGAAAAAACAAACAGTAATTTCGGCCACCACCCAGAAACCCTAATTTTTTTCTTTCCTTTCCCTCATTCAAAATCCACACACACAGAGCCAACCCACCACCACCACACATACACGGCAATCTCCTTCAACACACTCCCTCACACACCACACGGCCTCCCTCTCCTTCAACAGTAACACACCAGCCCTCTCCCTCACACCCTCAAAACCACACATACACAGCCCTCTTTCTCCCTCACACGCGGCCATCAGCATAAACCCACTCTCATCACCAACACAAACTACCCCCTAACACTAACTCAGCCCAACCAACACAACACAGAACACGCACACCACAACCCACACGAACCCAGCACATACACCTAAACACACACAAACGCGCACAACAACAGCACACACGCACGCAAGAAACAACAGTACACACGCACGCAAGAAACATCAAGCCATACGCGAACAACAAACAAAGCCGAAGCCAAGCTTAAGGTAGATTCCAGTAGCTTTTTCTTCAAAGAACAAAAAGGAAAGAAAACTTAGATCTAGTCTTTATGTGAGTGTTTGTGACAAAACCGACCTCGGATTTGAGTAGGAGATGAAAAAGGATTTTTAAAAGTATAAATTTTTTTTAAAAAGGACGAGTTCGAGACACTCCGGCACGGTGGCGCCGCCGGCGGCCGCCGCGCCGGAGATAGTTCTGGCCGTGTAATAGGTTAGAGAGAAGGGAGAGCATTTTTGCTTTAGAGAGAGAGTGAGAATGAAGAGAGAGGGAAGGAAGTGGAAAATGAAGAGAAATTTTCAGATTTTTGATTTTAAGCTAAACCCAAAACCGGCCCAGCTTAAGGCCCAGCGCGCGGCCCATTGCTTTCTCCCCCTTTCTCTTCTGATTGCTTCTTGTCCCCCTTTGTTTTGCTCCTGCACCCTCCTTTTTCTTTTGTTTTATTTTCTTTGTTTTCTTCATTTTTTCCTGCATTTTTTTTTATTTCATTCATTTTATTCTTGCACCTTACTTTTCTTACTTACTTCTACATTTTCATGTCATTTTATTTTTGCTCTATTGATTTTTTTTATTTTGCTTTATTTATTTATTTATTTTTATGTCACTTTTTCTTTATAACTTAGATTTATTCCAATGCATTTTTCTTTTCTTTTGTAGTATAGTTTATTTTTATTATTTATTTTGGCACTTTTATTTAAATGTCCAGCATACCATGCATTCTTACTTTTATTCTTTTACCTATTTATGCAACATATTTATTTAATGCCTTGCACAACATGCATTTTCATTTTTTTATTTATTATTATTTTTATTTATCCCAATGCAACATATTTATTTTATGCCCAACATTTCATGCATTTTTATTTTCTTACTTTTACTTTATGCAACATATTTACTTGATGTAAAATCCATCTCATGCATTTTTTTATTTAGTTTTGTGTATCTTGCATATTTATTTATTTTTATGCACTTGCAATTTATTTTTTTTTATTTATTGCTTTATTGTTCTTATTCCATTGTTGATACTTAGAATGTATTTAGGGACAATGTAAAGAATATAAATGAGAATGTTGCACCGACACTCACGTTTATTTATTCCGCTTTATGTTTAAAACGTAAAAATAACGAACGTATCCGAGGAAAAGGGGATCTCACTTTGATTCAACGTCTTTGTGAGAAAACCCTCGCGTTTAGTTTATTTTGACCACCGCTTAGTTTATTTTTGTTAATTAGCTTAATCAAAAATCAAAAAACATTTCAAATAACAAAAAGCCAAAAAATCTTTTCCCAATCAAGTTTCATTTTCAAGTCAATTAATTCCTACATTTTCTTCAAAAACAATTTCAATCAATTTTTAATTATTTCAAACCTTTTTTTCAAATTAAAATCAATCAAACTCATTTTCTTTTTATCCTTCTATGCCTTTACGGCCTCTTATCTTTCTTAAACTTTTTTTTCAAACTTTAAAATCAATCAAAACAAATCACTCGGCTTTTTACCCCGAACTACATCGGTTTTGATCCCATTTGGGTATGTAGGCAAAGGACTTTGTCCTTCCAAACCAACCAAACAAAAATCAATAAAAATAACAAAAACATTTTCTTTTCTTTTAAACTCATCACTTTAACCCTTTCTCGCACTTAAGCATTTATTCACAAACAAATAATCAATTTAGCATAAAGATAAATAAAAGACAAGAGGTTCCTATAGAGTACTATAGACGTTTAGGGTGCTAACACCTTCCCTTTGCGTAACCAACCCCCGGACCTTGATCTCTTAAAAAAATTAGGGTTTTTCGAACTTTCCCCCTTTTCCTCGGAAAATAAAAGATCGGTGGTGAACTAAATTTGTGAGTCAATGCTAATTAATAGCTTGATATCCGAAAATCACCGCGACAAAGGTACAATGTAAATGTCAGCTATTCGGGATGTGGCCGAACTAGTCAACTGACGACAAAAGACTGGATAGAAAAATGCACAAACTATTCGTTAAAGAACTGCCACTGACGACAAGGAATAAAGGATAAATGCCAACTGTCCGGGTTGTTGCCGAACTGCCATTGACGACAAGGAATAAAGGTAGATGCCAACTGTTCGGGTTGTTGCCGAACTGCCATTGACGACAAGGAATAAAGGTACGCACAAGCTGTTCGTTAAAGAAACTGCCGCTTGGCATAAAGAGGATGACATCTCTGGACCAGACACACTGGGGATGACATTTGGGGATAAAAAAATGTTCATGACCGATTGGTATGAAAAACAAGACTCAGGGTGGTTAATGCAACCATGTATTGAATGATGTTATGTGCATGTTGTGTATGCATGAATGTATGTAAGACAATACGATCCGTATGACAGTATGGAGGATTGACTTGTGGTATAGTATAACTGATGGACTTGATGAGACAAGATTGGACAGGTAAGATGGAAAGTGGACCGACGACGCAGTACAAATACTCAGCAATCTTCGTTGGGGATGATGCCATTGGGGCATATCAAGACATTGACGGGGTAAAGCCCGATGTATGCAACAACCGGTGGGGAGCAAACACTTCCTGGGGGAGACGTGTTAATCCATAGACCTGGCAGAAGAACTGGCGTTTTTGTGATCATGCTTTTTTGTTCTTTTTTCTTTTTTGAATCCCTAACTTTTGCCTGGACCGCCCTTTCGGGTTTTCAGTCCACCGGGAATATATTCTTTTGTATGCCCCTAATTTTTGCCTGGACCGCCCTTTCAGGTTTTCGATCCACCGGGACGCTCATTTTTGCCTAAGCCGCCCTTTCGGGTTTTCGACTTACCGAGCTCTTTTCTTTTTCCTTTCTTTGTTTTTTTTTTTTTAAGCAATTGACCATGTTTAACCTGCAGAGTCTACCCGTTCTTGGGACGGATGTTGACGCACACTTCACTTATCCATGAGTTCAGAGAGAATGTGTTTGTTGTTTATGCTTTCCAAAAATATAAAAAGATTTATGATTTTTTTGAAAAATATTCTGCTTCAAGTACTACCATCAAAAATAGAAGAAATTTTATAAACAGAATAAATAGGAATTCCAAATAAAAAGCACAGGCTCAAATTCATTTAACAGAGTGGTGGCCCGCCAATGGCGTGGCTCCACGGATCTCTCAAAAGTTTGGAAAATGGTAAATATAAGGGGAAGGTACATTGAACACAAATAACCGCTATTCTCCCTAACAACTTTGAATTCCGCCGTTTGGATGCTTCAGATTCAGAGTCTTTTGGACCGCTAATATGCCCCAAGTGAGTAAAGATCAGACCAATGCAGTTACTTTGTCTTTGGATCCTTAACTTTTGCATAGATCGCCCTTTCGGGTTTTCGACCTATCAGGATGATTATTCTCTGTTTCATGTCTCTAATTTTTGCCTGGACCGCCCTTTCGGGTTTTCAGTCCACCGAGACGCTCATTTTTGCCTAAGCCGCCCTTTCGGGTTTTCGACTTATCGAGCTGTTCTTTTATTTTTTTAGACAAAGTATTTCTTGACTGCATCGGCATTCACAGGACGGGGAAGCTCGTCACCATCCATAGTCGTAAGAGTCAAAGCGCCCCCGGAGAAAGCCGTCTTGACGACATATGGGCCTTCATAATTAGGCGTCCATTTGCCCCTGGAATCGGGTTGGAAAGATTGGATCTTCTTGAGCACAAGACCTCCTTCTTGGAACACACGGGAACTGCCCGTGACACAAAGCATTCATGCGTTTCTCTGATCATATTTGTTTTGACATCATTCAGCCTCTGATAACTTAAGTTCCACTAAAAACCTCATTGATGGAATCTCAATCTCCACAGGGAGTACTGCTTCCATGCCATACACTAAAGAGAAGGGGGTTGCCCCTGTTGAGGTACGTACTGAAGTGCGATGTCCATGTAAAGCATACGGTAACGTCTCATGCAGGTCCTTGTATGTGGTTACCATCTTCTGCACCATCTTTTTGATGTATTTTCTTTCTTTCTTTGTTTTTTTTTGATGTTTTTTTTTTGTTTGATTTTTTTTTTTTGCAGCCTCGATGGCACCACTCACCTGGGACTTTATCAGGAATACCGTAGCAGCAGTTTCTCGGAACCCAAGTTTAGTGCTTCCAGTGCTTCTTCATGAGACTGAATGATGTTCTTTCCATATCCTAGTAACAGAGAGATCTTTTCGAGAATCCCTTCATCCTCCTCCTCCTCTTCAGCTTCGTAAACAGGGAACTCAAAGTCGGGAAAGAGCATAGGGTTACAGTGTTCAACGGGTTTATTGATGTTCAGTCTACATTCGATTGATGATTGATTTTAGAAAATGAGTGAAAAATGCAGACCTTTTGGAATTGATTGAAAATAAAATAAAAATATATTTTTTTGGGTTTTTTGTGTTACCATTTTCCGGAAAAGCAGTAAAATAAAAATAAAAAGTCGCGGAAGAAACGACAATTTTTCATTGATAGTGGTAACTTGAAGACAAAAGTAGAGCCCTGCATGATTTCACTTTCGTATCGGGCGAAACGAAAGGATTTTTGAAAAGATAAGACAACTAAAACACATTCCTTGGACCCATGAGTAATTGAGGGAATGTCAACAGCGACCCAATCGCGGCAAATCCTTCCTTGTGTTTGCATGACCACATCCATTTTCTCTCTTTTGTCTGCACGAGTGTTGTAGGTGCGAGTGGATTTGTAGTGAATGCGCCGGGCCACTTTCTTTGACTGCGGCAGATTGACCCTTTTGTGATGAAACAGAGGATGAGACTCGGCTTGAGAAACTATGAATGCGATATGATGCATGATTATGCTTATGCAAAAAGAAGAAAGATTTGTTATCGAAGGACTTTGTTGAAGTAATTGTAAACATCATGGTTTGAACATTTCATTTGAGCATCAAGGCATTACAAAATAGTTCTTTTTTAGAAACCAAGCCAGGGGACCAATTCAAGAGTCCTTTAGTGGAAGCTAGATTTTTTAAAAGAAATCTAAAGACTCCTAGCTTCCTTAAATTCAACAAATCAGGGCTCTTGAAGGTGTACTTCCTAGTGCTCCTCTATGATGTTTAAAAAAACTTGTTTAAGTCCTTCGGTAATTGGATGAAAAAATGAGTTTATGCATGGATGCATGCATGCATGATTATGCTAAAGAACGGAGAAAACATGGTGAGGTTAAGTCCAATAATGTTGGAGTCAAGGGTAAACACGCCATTTGGTAAGGACTATGGTTTCATTTGTACCTGTATCACGGGTTCTACCAAGTTCCCAAAGTCATTGACCACTTCCGAATATTGTCGGATTACGGGACTGACTCCCGATCCAATAATATTTGTAAGAAAGTCTCGTTTGAGTGTAGTATCGCGTATCAACTAATTCAAGATTACTCTTGGTTAGCCACCGCACTACGTCCTAAAAGGCCAAGATGGGTTAAAGGTAACTAAAGGTCCTCAACTTCATAGGTCACTTGAAAATATCAATGCCGAACACGACTTACTCATGCCGACATAGTAATACTTCCAAGATCCCTCCATTGAGTGGGGTTATCACATGTGCCACATCCGAAATTTACCCTCGGAAAGCCACTTTGATTATACCACCATCCTATCTTATGTTTCCCTCAAGTCCGGGTGTAGGACTTATCTCACCACTCACGTAAAAGGAAAAAAACACATAGGCACATATTTACAACCTTATTTTTATTTTAAGCAAGTTATAGCGCAAAATATTTAAATAAATTCAAGTTAGGCTCAACCCTCGGTTTTATCCCCAGTGAAGTCGCCATTTCTGTCGCGGTGATTTTCGGAGATCAAGCTATTGATTAGCGTTGACTCACTAATTTTAATTCACGACTGAACTTTTAATTTTTTTTAAATGAAAAGTGGAAAAAAGTTCTAAATTACCACAATTTTAAAGATTAAGGGTTCGGGGGTTAGTTACGTTTAGGGAAGGTGTTAGCACCCTAAACGTTCGTAGTACTCTACGAGAACCTCTTGATTTATTTTATTTATTTTGGCTATAACTTGCTTATTTTTTAAAAGAAAAGAATGAATTAGAGTAGTGAGAAAAAATAAAAATGTTTTTTTTTGTATTTTTTATGATTTGGAAGGACAATGTCCTTTGCCTACGTACCCGTGAGGGATCAAAACCTCGTAGTTCGGGGTAAAAATGACGATTGATTTGTTTGATATTTTTTATTGGTTTTTTAAAAAAGGTTTTAAAGATAAAATAAGGGCCAAGTGGCAAAATGAGATTGGTTTGTGTTTTTTAATTTTGAAAATGATTGAAGTGTTATTAAAGTAGATTAATGGTTATTTAAAGAAAATAAAAGAGAAAAAGGACACTTGATTGAAAATCAAGGTTTGTTTATGAAAATATTTTTTGTGATTTTTGATTATTTGCATGTTTTTGTTTTTTTTTTTTGAATATGGACTAAGACTAAAAATATAAACGCGAGGAATTTCCGTGGTGACGTTGGATCACCACGAAATCCTTTTGAAAATTAAACTAACCTAATATTTTTTTGTATTTTTTTTTTTTATAAAGCGAAATAAATAAAAAAGACGTAAAGCAAAATAAATAAAGTGCGAGTGTCGGTGCATATTCTCATTTATATTTACATTGTTCCTAAGTACATTCTAAAAAATGGCTAAAAAATAAATAAGAAATAAAAATTACAAATGCACTAAATATAAGTAAATATGCTAAGAATAAAAATAACATGAAAAATGCATGAAATAAAAGAAAAATAAAAATAAAAATAAAAATGCATGATGTGCTAAAAATAAAGGCATTGAAATAAAATGCATGGGAATAAAAGGACTAAAATAAAATGCAAGGAAAGAAATAAAGGGAAAAATAAAAAGAAAAAAAAATAGAGGAAAAAGGGGGTGTATAAGCAAGAACGGGTGTGCAGGTAGCAAAAAGAAGGCCAGAAAGGAAAAGGAATGGTGGGCTGCGCTGGGCTTAAGCTTTGGGCTTGGCATTGGGTTACTATAAAGTTAAAAAAACAGATTTTTCACTCATTTCTACTCCTCATCTTCTCTCTCTACTCTCTTCCTCTCCTCTCTTCCTCTCCCTAAATCTGAAAACAGCCTGGCCGGAATAGTTTTCCGGCGCGGTGGCCGCCGGCCTAGACGGCGGCGCCACCGTGCCGGAAACAGAAAAATTTATTTTTTTTTAAAAAAAATTGGTTTTTCTAAAATCCTTTTCTCTCCTCTTCTCTAAAACCAACTTAGATTTTCCAAATTATTTTTTAAAAAGAGGGGATCTAAATTTGAAATTTTTTTGAAAAAAAAAAAAGAACTACCTTTCTTTTGTGTTTTTTGATTCGGCCACGGCTTTTCTGTGTTGGTTCGGTTTGGTTGCGGCTTTGTGGGTGGTTGTGTACGGCGTTGGGGTGGTTGGCCGTGGGTTGTGGTTGTGTTTGAGTGGAGGCCGTGGAGGGCTGTTTTGTGGTGGCTGTGCGGCTTTGTTTGGTGTGGGGGGTTTGGGAGGTTGTGTGTGGTAAGAGGGCGGTTTTGGGTGGGGAAGGCCGCGTGTATAGTGGTGTGGTTAGAGGGGGTTGTGTGCGTGAGTAGTGTGGTTAGAGGGCTGGGTTGTTGACTGTTTGTGTTGGTGTGAGGTGGTGGTGTGTTTTGTAGGTGGTAAGGGAGGTTGATGGTGCGTGTGGTGTGTGTTGTGTGAGGGGGAGGGGCGCCGGATGTGTGGGTGGTGGTTTGTGGCCGTACGAGTGTGGGAGTGGGTAGGGAGGAGGTTGGATTTTTTTGAGTTAATTCTGATTGAACTCTCTGTGTTCTTTTTTGATTACTGATTCCTCCTCCTTTCTGTGCGTGAATTCCCTCTGTTAAATACTAATTGCCAACACTAATCATAAAGAATTTGTTGACAAATTAAAAGACAATAATACTCAATAATGGACAAATTAAAACAAATTAAAACACAATGAATATTAACAAAGTCTCCTCTACAATAAATGAGAAAAAAGTCAGCTGTTTTAAAAAAGTAAGTAAATAAAAAGGAAGAAAGAAAAAAAAAATATATAATAAAAATGCTAAATAAAGTAACAAATAAAATATTTAAAAGAATAAAAATAAAGATAAAAACAAAAAGACGGACCCGAACGATATTAAAAAAATGAGGTATTTTAAAATACCTCTGTCGAAATTTCGTCTGAGACGACGAAAAATTCCGAACTAAAAAGACGAGTAAAAAATAAATTTTAGGTCAAGAATTGGGGTATGACAACGCCACAGAATTAGAAAAAGCTGAAAAAGAGAGCACGATGGCTAAATACAGGAAACGTCAAGGGCATTACAAAACGCCGAAAGGGCATTACAAAATAGCAAACCTAAACCCTAGTGGTTGACAAATAAAGAGAAACGTCTAAAGCTAATCCTCGTCCACAATCTTCCCGTCCATAACAGTCCGGAAGAGGCCGATCTCTTCAAGGGAGGCGTCTGGATATAAGCAAGCCACCTGGGCCTTCGCCCGATCAAAACCTTTCTCCTCGGCGAGGATGCTTTCTTCTTCCGATGACTCCAGCTTCGCCTTCAAGTCTGCTACCGCCGCTTGATGAGCCTCAATCAGCGCGGCTTTCTCTTCGGACAAAACTCTAGCCGCTTCTTCAGCCTTGGTCTTGGCGCTCTCAACCATCTCCAGCTCCTGGCGCACGGAGGCGAGTTTCTCCTCCGCCTGCTTCCCTTTCGCCTCAGACGCGTTGGGGGCGGCTTGCATCTGCTTCAGTGCGCTCTCGTGCTCCGCCCTCAGGGTTTTCTCCGTCTGCTGGAGGATGGAAAATTCCTCGGTCATCACCTGGCCCAGCAGGGCGCCCTTTAGGAGATGGACGCCCATCATCTTCTGCACTTGAGAGAACGCCATAGTTTTCAATCTCTTCTTGTCATACTCGAAATCGAAATTCTCCCGTATAAACCCCTCATAGTTGAAATGGGCATCCCATAGCGAAGAAGGGGTATCTGTAACAAGGTCAGATAGCAAAGCTTAGGCAATAGCAAAATACAAGAGGAAATTAAGGCGGAATAGCAAATTTTTGACTTACCAGTTTCGGACTCCTGGGAAGTTCGGGGTTGGCTATGGTGATCCTCCGCAGCCCGATTCCTTTTTTCTCTTGGGCGAAACTGTGGCGTCTGCGGCAGCCACGACACGGATAGGCACGGCATCAGCAACGTTCGCCATCCCTGTTGATGCGGTGTCACCAGTTTCCCCTGCCTTGCGCATCTCCCGCATCATCAGGCCGGCGGGATTGCTCTTCCCGCGAGTGTCGCCCTCATCAGCCCTTTTCTTTTTTGCCCGCTCCAGAGCCAATTTCTTCTCCGCAGCTGATTTCAGCGCCATTGAATCTGCAGAAAAGATCATAAAAACCTGCGTTAGCAAGACATAAACTTGACTGTAAAAGGCATCGCCTTCGGTAGATACGAGTGTTACCTATGTACTCCCCAAGAGCCATAGGGTCGTGCTCTTTGTTGATGAGTTCCTTCACGCTCAGAACTTCCATTTGTTCCAGAAAGTCGACCACACCCTTCTCAACATCACTCAACTTGTCGTAATCATACCCCGAAACCGACAGGGGCTCGCCAGACCAGTACAAAGGAAACCCCTCGTCGCCGCCTTGATCCATAAAGACGGGGATAGAGGCGTCCAAACCCCTCACTTTGAAAAATTTTCTCTTCCAGTTTTTGTAATTGTTGGCGAAGAGGGCGAAAAGGCCCCGCCCTTGCTGGGAGTTGATGGACACCCACGTGCCTTTCCTCACTCCCTTGGTGCAGTAAAAAGAGAGAAAAGCGCCCACAGTTGTGATAAGTGCCATAAAGTGGTTAAAATGCACATTTAATTTAGGCACTTATGTTACTTGTTTTACAAGTTATCATAGGATAAGCTCATCAATTATGATTAAATGCCAAATTTGTGATCCTATGTCTTACCCCATCTAATTATGCAGGAATTTAATGCTTGGACCTGAATTGAGCAGAGAACTTGAAGCTTTGAAAATGCTTCATCGCTTCAAGCGCAAGCTTCCTCGCTACAAGCGAGCTTAGGCAGGGAAATTGGAGAGTTCATCACTACAAGCGATGGACCGGTCGCTTCAAGCGACCAAGGGAGGTTTAATGCTCCATGCTGACGTGGAGCTTTCCCATTGGTCAAGAATCAGCTGTCGCTACAAGCGACCAGCTCATCGCTTGTAGCGAGCGTGCAAAATCTCAGTTTTATAAAAGCATTTTTAGCTCACTTTTCAAATATAACTGGATCATTGACTACTTCCATTTGGGGATTGCTTTTTAATTCAGTTTAGTAATAGTTTTTAGATAGTTTTAGGGCTAGAAGCTATGATCTTCAACGAGCAAAAGTGATTGAATTGTGGAATCAACCAAAGGCTTTGGGAAATCAAGACTTAGGCTATGATCTTCATCTTTCTCTACTCTTTTGTATAGTTGTCATGAAAATGAACAACTAACTTCCCTTTGTTGGGATTGGAGGTATTCTTTCTAGCTTAGATGTAATCCATGATTATGTAAATATATGATTTTAGCAATTTATGTGTTTTTGAAGTTATTCTTGATTTTCATTCTCATGCTTGATTCAATTGCTATTGACAAATACTTTTGAATCTATGTTTAGAATAATCTTCTATCAAAATAAGAAAATCTAGAAATGGATTTGGGTTTTGATAATCGCACAAAGTTTCGGATCGTAATGCTTTCGGATCGTTTGATTGATTGGGAAATCGTCGATTAAACGATACGATCGATCTCACGATGTCATTTGGGAAATCAATGACGTTGTCGAGCGATACGTGATATTTTCGCTAAAACGCTAAAATTCATATGCATGATTTATAGATTATATTCGATGCAAGATTGATGAACTCTGATTCCAACGCTTTGATACCCTATTATTTGTCGTTTTAATTCTGTTTTTAAGTTCAATTAGCTTATGCAACCAAGTAAAGAAACCCTTAACTCAAAGCAATACCGATTGTTGAACGGTTCGAAGTAGCGCACCTAATCCCTGAGGAGACGATAATTGAAAATACTTACTTTTGTTACTCAACTAACAAGTTGGCGCCAAGCCCAAACCTTGGCACAATACTTCGAAGCCCCTCACATACGCCCAGTCGTTAGGATGAAGCTGAGAGGGCGCCACGTTTATTGCTTTCAAAAGCGCAGCTACGAAGGGTGTGAAGGGGATCCTCACCCCCAAATCCGCTATGACGCAGGCGTACATACAGAACGCCTCGTTTGGCACCCCTCGAGAGCGCCTCATATAAACCTTTTCCCCTTGAACGCAGGGCTCCGTGACGATATCCGCCTCATCACCCGAAGAGGATACCGCCTGCGCCTCCCGAAACTCCCCCACTCTCTTCGCAGTATTGAATAAAAAGGATTGGGCGGCCACAGTCTCGTCCACCCATCCGACGCTCGTTTCGGACTCCGCCATTTTCCCCTCTCGCTCACCGGATCCTGAAGAAAAGAGAACAGCTACATCACTATCATGGCTACAGTTTTTAGAAGCACTCAAGAGATGGGCAGCACCATCGTCGCTGTCAGAGCTAATCTCAGAAGTGACGAGGGGGTGTTCAAAGTAGTGTTGGTCCATAAGCGCCCAATCTATTTTCCCATCCGCCCTTTTGGCGGTTCGAATGGCAGCGTTCCACACCTTACGTCGCTTTTCCAGGGGGGAGAACCCACCGGATTACCCTCACTGTCGCATTCCCTTATCACTACCATTTCTTTAGAGCGTAAACGAAAATGAGGAGAGGGCGAGGGAGTTACATGATTTTAAGTAGGAAGTAGGTTGCTGAAAGCGCCGTTGTGTTCGCAAAAGCAGTTGAAGCAAAATTCGTGATAGTGCCAAAACTGAACAAGTAACCCTTATTTATGGGTGTGGGAACCTCGAGTTACGTGCATGGTCTGAAAAAAGCGCGAGATCAGACGATTCAGGAGTCCTAACTTTTCAGTCCTGAGTGGTTGGGATGACAGTAAAGCAGGAAAAAGCAGAGAGATCCTTAGCCGTTCAGATTGTACTACGAACAGTCACTACCGGACAAACTGTTGGATCCAGCTTAAGTGCCAAAGCGCTACTGAGGTACCTGTATCCCCAGGATGTTATGCTGGGGACGCCCACATAAGCGGCCAGCAGGTTGCCAATTCCCGCTACGGGCTAACTTTCACCCCGCCTTGAGACGTATGTTCATTCAGTCCGGCAAGGGGGCTCTGGGGGGTCACCCACAACGCCAAAACCATACACCTCGTTCAACTCACTTCGCCTCTTTGAGCCTCGTGCTTGGGGGGATGTGTACCGATATCTCCCTGGCGCCCTCGACGGAAGACCATGTCATTAATCACTTCGCCTCTTTGAGCCTCGTGCTTGGGAGGCTGTGTACCGGCATCTTATTCCTCTCAGGACACGCGACAGCCTTCCCCGACAAGCTGGATCCCGCTCCCCACGTGGTCGCCACGTGGGCGTGGTCAAAGCCCTGCTGTAACATTTCGGATAGATGAAAGGCCCCGATAGCGCATCCGGGGCGGGCTGTCCACGTAGAAACCCATACTAACGGTCCTATTTGGACCCGTTTGCTAAGTCTCCCCCCACGTTCCCATCGTGGGCCGAAATCCCCGGGGAGGAGGACCAAGTCACAACACTAGGTGGCTTGGGAATCCCGAAAAGATCGCCCCACTTCCCTTAGGTCAAGGCAAGCATAAAAGGAGCATGGAATGCTCCCCCAATCCATCACATTCATTATACAGAAAAACCTAGAACCAAGCTCTTGAGTTCATCGACTGCTCAGGGGGTTGGTACCATTGTTCTCTTAGCTGGAACACAATTGTTAACAGCCTCTCTCTCTCTCTCTCTCTCTCTCTCTCTCTCTCATGGATATGCATCGCAAAAAACTTTGATACGGCAACGCAACGTGACGAAGCTGAAGCGAAGGAGATCGAGTAATGTTTGGTCGGATTTTTTTAAGGTTTAATCAGAGGGAGCGAAGAGAGGGGAAGAAGGTGATTGTTCAACTGAGAAGAGAAATCAGAGGGATTTAGAAAATTCATTGGAAGGTGATTATCATGATCCTTGATGATCTAGATTGGTATACTTATCGGTTTGATTGTGTATCTCTCCCTCTTCTTCTCCCATCTAATTCTTTTTGATTTTTTTTCTCCCCATTTTTTTCTTCACCTTTGTAGAACACGCTTTTTGGTTGGACTGCGTTTATTGAGGGATGTATGGCTTGACTGCAATACTGATGTAGAACAAGAAGAGGTATTGGAAAAAGCTTTGAATTACGTGCAAGATTTAATGAATCAATTTTGGTTTTGTGGTCGTTATCTCATGATTTGTTCAAGATCCATCAACTAGGTTCAAGATTAGGGGCAAGATACATCAACCATTGGTGAAAGCTTCGCAGTCCTTGATTGCTTCGATATAATCATGCAAAACAAAAGGAGTGGAGTACTAATGTAATAGTTAATTAATCTCGACAATACAATAAATTACTATCAGTTTTTTTACTCACTAAATTTGCAAAGATGATTGGAGTTTATGTATGATAGCTGGGCAAGCTTATTGGAGCATTGCCCACGAATTCTTTACTACTTTCCTCTTTTTATTTATTTTTATTTTTCCCTTTATTTTTGCTTCTTATTATTTTATTTCAACTATATCTTTAATTTAAGTTGAATGATTGTGACCACAAGTGGGATTGAACACTTCAATTTGTTTGTGAATCATATTTGCATTTCAAGATTTCAGTTTGTTTGTGAATCAGATTTGCATTTCAAGATTGGCTGTGACCGTTGGCAGATTTGTATTACATAGAGACTTTTGGATGGACATCAATAATTGGTGGAAAATGATACCATGCATTCAACTGTATTCATGGATTGTGTTTTTGATCCTTTATATTTTCTTTTTATTGTTATGTTAAAATTTGTTTGCCACCAAATATTAATTGTGTGTCTTTTGTATAGTGATTTATGATATTAGTATGTTTGTATTTTTTGAAACTCAGTTAATAATAATGATAGATTTTTTATATTAATATGTCTGTAATTTTTTTATAACACAGTTAATGATAAAAGGTGGATCTTATTGTCTATTACATATGTGTTTGGTTTGGCGGAGAGAATTGATTTTTATAGAATTGAGTTTGAGAAAATTGACTTTCGTTAAAAGTAAGTTTGATGTGAATTGATTTATGTTTGGATACATTCACCAAATTATTCTTTTGAAGTGATTCTTATGAGTTATGATGTTTGGATAGTTTGAATCAAACTTGATTTTAAATGTACGATGACCAAATTATTCTTTTGATTCTATTTAAAACTAAATATGTCAATGCTCATTTGGGATACTTATTTCAACTTATCTAAAGTTATAAATGCATTTTTATTGGTTCATAAACCCATTGCTTTCTCCCCCTTTCTCTTCTGATTGCTTCTTGTCCCCCTTTGTTTTGCTCCTGCACCCTCCTTTTTCTTTTGTTTTATTTTCTTTGTTTTCTTCATTTTTTCTTGCATTTTTTTTTATTTCATTCATTTTATTCTTGCACCTTACTTTTCTTACTTACTTCTACATTTTCATGTCATTTTATTTTTGCTCTATTGATTTTTTTTATTTTGCTTTATTTATTTATTTATTTTTATGTCACTTTTTCTTTATAACTTAGATTTATTCCAATGCATTTTTCTTTTCTTTTGTAGTATAGTTTATTTTTATTATTTATTTTGGCACTTTTATTTAAATGTCCAGCATACCATGCATTCTTACTTTTATTCTTTTACCTATTTATGCAACATATTTATTTAATGCCTTGCACAACATGCATTTTCATTTTTTTATTTATTATTATTTTTATTTATCCCAATGCAACATATTTATTTTATGCCCAACATTTCATGCATTTTTATTTTCTTACTTTTACTTTATGCAACATATTTACTTGATGTAAAATCCATCTCATGCATTTTTTTATTTAGTTTTGTGTATCTTGCATATTTATTTATTTTTATGCACTTGCAATTTATTTTTTTTATTTATTGCTTTATTGTTCTTATTCCATTGTTGATACTTAGAATGTATTTAGGGACAATGTAAAGAATATAAATGAGAATGTTGCACCGACACTCACGTTTATTTATTCCGCTTTATGTTTAAAACGTAAAAATAACGAACGTATCCGAGGAAAAGGGGATCTCACTTTGATTCAACGTCTTTGTGAGAAAACCCTCGCGTTTAGTTTATTTTGACCACCGCTTAGTTTATTTTTGTTAATTAGCTTAATCAAAAATCAAAAAACATTTCAAATAACAAAAAGCCAAAAAATCTTTTCCCAATCAAGTTTCATTTCAAGTCAATTAATTCCTACATTTTCTTCAAAAACAATTTCAATCAATTTTTAATTATTTCAAACCTTTTTTTCAAATTAAAATCAATCAAACTCATTTTCTTTTTATCCTTCTATGCCTTTACGGCCTCTTATCTTTCTTAAACTTTTTTTTCAAACTTTAAAATCAATCAAAACAAATCACTCGGCTTTTTACCCCGAACTACATCGGTTTTGATCCCATTTGGGTATGTAGGCAAAGGACTTTGTCCTTCCAAACCAACCAAACAAAAATCAATAAAAATAACAAAAAACATTTTCTTTTCTTTTAAACTCATCACTTTAACCCTTTCTCGCACTTAAGCATTTATTCACAAACAAATAATCAATTTAGCATAAAGATAAATAAAAGACAAGAGGTTCCTATAGAGTACTATAGACGTTTAGGGTGCTAACACCTTCCCTTTGCGTAACCAACCCCCGGACCTTGATCTCTTAAAAAAATTAGGGTTTTTCGAACTTTCCCCCTTTTCCTCGGAAAATAAAAGATCGGTGGTGAACTAAATTTGTGAGTCAATGCTAATTAATAGCTTGATATCCGAAAATCACCGCGACAAAGGTACAATGTAAATGTCAGCTGTTCGGGATGTGGCCGAAACTAGTCAACTGACGACAAAAGACTGGATAGAAAAATGCACAAACTATTCGTTAAAGAACTGCCACTGACGACAAGGAATAAAGGATAATGCCAACTGTCCGGGTTGTTGCCGAACTGCCATTGACGACAAGGAATAAAGGTAGATGCCAACTGTTCGGGTTGTTGCCGAACTGCCATTGACGACAAGGAATAAAGGTACGCACAAGCTGTTCGTTAAAGAAACTGCCGCTTGGCATAAAGAGGATGACATCTCTGGACCAGACACACTGGGGATGACATTTGGGGATAAAAAAATGTTCATGACCGATTGGTATGAAAAACAAGACTCAGGGTGGTTAATGCAACCATGTATTGAATGATGTTATGTGCATGTTGTGTATGCATGAATGTATGTAAGACAATACGATCCGTATGACAGTATGGAGGATTGACTTGTGGTATAGTATAACTGATGGACTTGATGAGACAAGATTGGACAGGTAAGATGGAAAGTGGACCGACGACGCAGTACAAATACTCAGCAATCTTCGTTGGGGATGATGCCATTGGGGCATATCAAGACATTGACGGGGTAAAGCCCGATGTATGCAACAACCGGTGAGGAGCAAACACTTCCTGGGGGAGACGTGTTAATCCATAGACCTGGCAGAAGAACTGGCGTTTTTGTGATCATGCTTTTTTGTTCTTTTTTCTTTTTTGAATCCCTAACTTTTGCCTGGACCGCCCTTTCGGGTTTTCAGTCCACCGGGAATATATTCTTTTGTATGCCCCTAATTTTTGCCTGGACCGCCCTTTCAGGTTTTCGATCCACCGGGACGCTCATTTTTGCCTAAGCCGCCCTTTCGGGGTTTTCGACTTACCGAGCTCTTTTCTTTTTCCTTTCTTTGTTTTTTTTTTTTTTTTAAGCAATTGACCATGTTTAACCTGCAGAGTCTACCCGTTCTTGGGACGGATGTTGACGCACACTTCACTTATCCATGAGTTCAGAGAGAATGTGTTTGTTGTTTATGCTTTCCAAAAATATAAAAAGATTTATGATTTTTTTGAAAAATATTCTGCTTCAAGTACTACCATCAAAAATAGAAGAAATTTTATAAACAGAATAAATAGGAATTCCAAATAAAAAGCACAGGCTCAAATTCATTTAACAGAGTGGTGGCCCGCCAATGGCGTGGCTCCACGGATCTCTCAAAAGTTTGGAAAATGGTAAATATAAGGGGAAGGTACATTGAACACAAATAACCGCTATTCTCCCTAACAACTTTGAATTCCGCCGTTTGGATGCTTCAGATTCAGAGTCTTTTGGACCGCTAATATGCCCCAAGTGAGTAAAGATCAGACCAATGCAGTTACTTTGTCTTTGGATCCTTAACTTTTGCATAGATCGCCCTTTCGGGTTTTCGACCTATCAGGATGATTATTCTCTGTTTCATGTCTCTAATTTTTGCCTGGACCGCCCTTTCGGGTTTTCAGTCCACCGAGACGCTCATTTTTGCCTAAGCCGCCCTTTCGGGTTTTCGACTTATCGAGCTGTTCTTTTATTTTTTTAGACAAAGTATTTCTTGACTGCATCGGCATTCACAGGACGGGGAAGCTCGTCACCATCCATAGTCGTAAGAGTCAAAGCGCCCCCGGAGAAAGCCGTCTTGACGACATATGGGCCTTCATAATTAGGCGTCCATTTGCCCCTGGAATCGGGTTGGAAAGATTGGATCTTCTTGAGCACAAGACCTCCTTCTTGGAACACACGGGAACTGCCCGTGACACAAAGCATTCATGCGTTTCTCTGATCATATTTGTTTTGACATCATTCAGCCTCTGATAACTTAAGTTCCACTAAAAACCTCATTGATGGAATCTCAATCTCCACAGGGAGTACTGCTTCCATGCCATACACTAAAGAGAAGGGGGTTGCCCCTGTTGAGGTACGTACTGAAGTGCGATGTCCATGTAAAGCATACGGTAACGTCTCATGCAGGTCCTTGTATGTGGTTACCATCTTCTGCACCATCTTTTTGATGTATTTTCTTTCTTTCTTTGTTTTTTTTTGATGTTTTTTTTTGTTTGATTTTTTTTTTGCAGCCTCGATGGCACCACTCACCTGGGACTTTATCAGGAATACCGTAGCAGCAGTTTCTCGGAACCCAAGTTTAGTGCTTCCAGTGCTTCTTCATGAGACTGAATGATGTTCTTTCCATATCCTAGTAACAGAGAGATCTTTTCGAGAATCCCTTCATCCTCCTCCTCCTCTTCAGCTTCGTAAACAGGGAACTCAAAGTCGGGAGAGAGCATAGGGTTACAGTGTTCAACGGGTTTATTGATGTTCAGTCTACATTCGATTGATGATTGATTTTAGAAAATGAGTGAAAAATGCAGACCTTTTGGAATTGATTGAAAATAAAATAAAAATATATTTTTTTGGGTTTTTTGTGTTACCATTTTCCGGAAAAGCAGTAAAATAAAAATAAAAAGTCGCGGAAGAAACGACAATTTTTCATTGATAGTGGTAACTTGAAGACAAAAGTAGAGCCCTGCATGATTTCACTTTCGTATCGGGCGAAACGAAAGGATTTTTGAAAAGATAAGACAACTAAAACACATTCCTTGGACCCATGAGTAATTGAGGGAATGTCAACAGCGACCCAATCGCGGCAAATCCTTCCTTGTGTTTGCATGACCACATCCATTTTCTCTCTTTTGTCTGCACGAGTGTTGTAGGTGCGAGTGGATTTGTAGTGAATGCGCCGGGCCACTTTCTTTGACTGCGGCAGATTGACCCTTTTGTGATGAAACAGAGGATGAGACTCGGCTTGAGAAACTATGAATGCGATATGATGCATGATTATGCTTATGCAAAAAGAAGAAAGATTTGTTATCGAAGGACTTTGTTGAAGTAATTGTAAACATCATGGTTTGAACATTTCATTTGAGCATCAAGGCATTACAAAATAGTTCTTTTTTAGAAACCAAGCCAGGGGACCAATTCAAGAGTCCTTTAGTGGAAGCTAGATTTTTTAAAAGAAATCTAAAGACTCCTAGCTTCCTTAAATTCAACAAATCAGGGCTCTTGAAGGTGTACTTCCTAGTGCTCCTCTATGATGTTTAAAAAAACTTGTTTAAGTCCTTCGGTAATTGGATGAAAAAATGAGTTTATGCATGGATGCATGCATGCATGATTATGCTAAAGAACGGAGAAAACATGGTGAGGTTAAGTCCAATAATGTTGGAGTCAAGGGTAAACACGCCATTTGGTAAGGACTATGGTTTCATTTGTACCTGTATCACGGGTTCTACCAAGTTCCCAAAGTCATTGACCACTTCCGAATATTGTCGGATTACGGGACTGACTCCCGATCCAATAATATTTGTAAGAAAGTCTCGTTTGAGTGTAGTATCGCGTATCAACTAATTCAAGATTACTCTTGGTTAGCCACCGCACTACGTCCTAAAAGGCCAAGATGGGTTAAAGGTAACTAAAGGTCCTCAACTTCATAGGTCACTTGAAAATATCAATGCCGAACACGACTTACTCATGCCGACATAGTAATACTTCCAAGATCCCTCCATTGAGTGGGGTTATCACATGTGCCACATCCGAAATTTACCCTCGGAAAGCCACTTTGATTATACCACCATCCTATCTTATGTTTCCCTCAAGTCCGGGTGTAGGACTTATCTCACCACTCACGTAAAAGGAAAAAAACACATAGGCACATATTTACAACCTTATTTTTATTTAAGCAAGTTATAGCGCAAAATATTTAAATAAATTCAAGTTAGGCTCAACCCTCGGTTTTATCCCCAGTGAAGTCGCCATTTCTGTCGCGGTGATTTTCGGAGATCAAGCTATTGATTAGCGTTGACTCACTAATTTTAATTCACGACTGAACTTTTAATTTTTTTTAAATGAAAAGTGGAAAAAAGTTCTAAATTACCACAATTTTAAAGATTAAGGGTTCGGGGGTTAGTTACGTTTAGGGAAGGTGTTAGCACCCTAAACGTTCGTAGTACTCTACGAGAACCTCTTGATTTTATTTATTTATTTTGGCTACAACTTGCTTATTTTTTAAAGAAAAGAATGAATTAGAGTAGTGAGAAAAAATAAAAATGTTTTTTTTATTGTATTTTTTATGATTTGGAAGGACAATGTCCTTTGCCTACGTACCCGTGAGGGATCAAAACCTCGTAGTTCGGGGTAAAAATGACGATTGATTTGTTTGATATTTTTTATTGGTTTTTTAAAAAAGGTTTTAAAAGATAAAATAAGGGCCAAGTGGCAAAATGAGATTGGTTTGTGTTTTTTAATTTTGAAAATGATTGAAGTGTTATTAAAGTAGATTAATGGTTATTTAAAGAAAATAAAAGAGAAAAGGACACTTGATTGAAAATCAAGGTTGTTTATGAACATATTTTTTGTGATTTTTGATTATTTGCATGTTTTTGTTTTTGTTTTGTTGAATATGGACTAGACTAAAAATATAAAACGCGAGGAATTTCCGTGGTGACGTTGGATCACCACGAATCCTTTTGAAAATTAAACTAACCTAATATTTTTTTGTATTTTTTTTTTATAAAGCGAAATAAATACAAAGACGTAACGCAAAATAAATAAAGTGCGAGTGTCGGTGCATATTCTCATTATATTTACATTGTTCCTAAGTACATTCTAAAAAATGGCTAAAAAATAAATAAGAAATAAAAATTAACAAATGCACTAAATATAAGTAAATATGCTAAGAATAAAAATAACATGAAAAATGCATGAAATAAAAGAAAATAAAAATAAAAATAAAAATGCATGATGTGCTAAAAATAAAGGCATTGAAAATAAAATGCATGGGAATAAAAGGGACTAAAATAAAATGCAAGGAAAGAAATAAAGGGAAAAATAAAAAGAAAAAAAAATAGAGGAAAAAGGGGGTGTATAACGCAAGAACGGGTGTGGCAGGTAGCAAAAAGAAGGCCAGAAAGGAAAAGGAGGTGGGCTGCGCTGGGCTTAAGCTTTGGGCTTGGCATTGGGTTACTATAAAGTTAAAAAAAACAGATTTTCACTCATTGCTACTCCTCATCTTCTCTCTCTACTCTCTTCCTCTCCTCTCTTCCTCTCCTTAAATCTGAAAACAGCCTGGCCGGAATAGTTTTCCGGCGCGGTGGCCGCCGGCCTAGACGGCGGCGCCACCGTGCCGGAAACAGAAAAATTTATTTTTTTTTTAAAAAAAATTGGTTTTTCTAAAATCCTGTTCTCTCCTCTTCTCTAAAACCAACTTAGATTTCCAAATTATTTTTTAAAAAGAGGGGATCTAAATTTGAAATTTTTTTGAAAAAAAAAAAGAACTACCTTTCTTTTGTGTTTTTTGATTCGGCCACAGCTTTTCTGTGTTGGTTCGGTTTGGTTGCGGCTTTGTGGGTGTTGTGTACGGCGTTGGGGTGGTTGGCCGTGGGTTGTGGTTTGTGTTTGAGTGGAGGCCGGTGGAGGGCTGTTTTGTGGTGGCTGTGCGGCTTTGTTTGGTGTGGGGGGGTTTGGGAGGTTGTGTGTGGTAAGAGGGGCGGTTTTGGGTGGGGAAGGCCGCGTGTATAGTGGTGTGGTTAGAGGGGGTTGTGTGCGTGAGTAGTGTGGTTAGAGGGCTGGGTTGTTGACTGTTTGTGTTGGTGTGAGGTGGTGGTGTGTTTTGTAGGTGGTAAGGGAGGTTGATGGTGCGTGTGGTGGTGTGTTGTGTGAGGGGGAGGGGCGCCGGATGTGTGGGTGGTGGTTTGTGGCCGTACGAGTGTGGGAGTGGGTAGGGAGGAGGTTGGATTTTTTTGAGTTAATTCTGATTGAACTCTCTGTGTTCTTTTTTGATTACTGATTCCTCCTCCTTTCTGTGCGTGAATTCCCTCTGTTAAATACTAATTGCCAACACTAATCATAAAGAATTTGTTGACAAATTAAAAGACATAATACTCAATAATGGACAAATTAAAACAAATTAAAACACAATGAATATTAACAAAGTCTCCTCTACAATAAATGAGAAAAAAGTCAGCTGTTTTAAAAAGTAAGTAAATAAAAAGGAAGAAAGAAAAAAAAAATATATAATAAAAATGCTAAATAAAGTAACAAATAAAATATTTAAAAGAATAAAATAAAGATAAAAACAAAAAGACGGACCCGAACGATATTAAAAAAATGAGGTATTTTAAAATACCTCTCTGTCGAAATTTCGTCTGAGACGACGAAAAATTCCGAACTAAAAAGACGAGTAAAAAATAAATTTTAGGTCAAGAATTGGGGTATGACAACGCCACAGAATTAGAAAAGCTGAAAAAGAGAGCACGATGGCTAAATACAGGAAACGTCAAGGGCATTACAAAACGCCGAAAGGGCATTACAAAATAGCAAACCTAAACCCTAGTGGTTGACAAATAAAAGAGAAACGTCTAAAGCTAATCCTCGTCCACAATCTTCCCGTCCATAACAGTCCGGAAGAGGCCGATCTCTTCAAGGGAGGCGTCTGGATATAAGCAAGCCACCTGGGGCCTTCGCACCGATCAAAACCTCTTTTCTCCTCTGCGAGGATTGCTTTCTTCTTCTGATGACTCCAGCTTCGCCTTCAAGTCTGCTACCGCCGCTTGATGAGCCTCACTCAGCGCGGCTTTCTCTTCGGACAAAACTCTAGCCGCTTCTTCAGCCTTGGTCTTGGCGCTCTCAACCATCTCCAGCTCCTGGCGCACGGAGGCGAGTTTCTCCTCCGCCTGCTTCCCTTTCGCCTCAGACGCGTTGGGGGCGGCTTGCATCTGCTTCAGTGCGCTCTCGTGCTCCGCCCTCAGGGTTTTCTCCGTCTGCTGGAGGATGGAAAATTCCTCGGTCATCACCTGGCCCAGCAGGGCGCCCTTTATGGAGATGGACGCCCATCATCTTCTGCACTTGAGAGAACGCCATAGTTTTTCAATCTCTTCTTGTCATACTCGAAATCGAAATTCTCCCGTATAATACCCCTCATAGTTGAAATGGGCATACCATACGAAGAAGGGGTATCTGTAAACAAGGTCAGATAGCAAAGCTTAGGCAATAGCAAAATACAAGAGGAAATTAAGGCGGAATAGCAAATTTTTGACTTACCAGTTTCGGACTCCTGGGAAGTTCGGGTTGGCTATGGTGATCCTCCGCAGCCCGATTCCTTTTTCTCTTGGGCGAAACTGTGGCGTCTGCGGCAGCCACGACACGGATAGGCACGGCATCAGCAACGTTCGCCATCCCTGTTGATGCGGTGTCACCAGTTTCCCCTGCCTTGCGCATCTCCCGCATCATCAGGCCGGCGGGATTGCTCTTCCCGCGAGTGTCGCCCTCATCAGCCCTTTTCTTTTTTGCCCGCTCCAGAGCCAATTTCTTCTCCGCAGCTGATTTCAGCGCCATTGAATCTGCAGAAAAGATCATAAAACCTGCGTTAGCAAGACATAAACTTGACTGTAAAAGGCATCGCCTTCGGTAGATACGAGTGTTACCTATGTACTCCCCAAGAGCCATAGGGTCGTGCTCTTTGTTGATGAGTTCCTTCACGCTCAGAACTTCCATTTGTTCCAGAAAGTCGACCACAACCCTTCTCAACATCACTCAACTTGTCGTAATCATACCCCGAAACCGACAGGGGCTCGCCAGACCAGTACAAAGGAAACCCCTCGTCGCCGCCTTGATCCATAAAGACGGGGATAGAGGCGTCCAAACCCCTCACTTTGAAAAATTTTCTCTTCCAGTTTTTGTAATTGTTGGCGAAGAGGGCGAAAAGGCCCCGCCCTTGCTGGGAGTTGATGGACACCCACGTGCCTTTCCTCACTCCCTTGGTGCAGTAAAAAGAGAGAAAAGCGCCCACAGTTGTGATAAGTGCCATAAAGTGGTTAAAATGCACATTTAATTTAGGCACTTATGTTACTTGTTTTACAAGTTATCATAGGATAAGCTCATCAATTATGATTAAATGCCAAATTTGTGATCCTATGTCTTACCCCATCTAATTATGCAGGAATTTAATGCTTGGACCTGAATTGAGCAGAGAACTTGAAGCTTTGAAAATGCTTCAATCGCTTCAAAGCGCAAGCTTCCTCGCTACAAGCGAGCTTAGGCAGGGAAATTGGAGAGTTCATCACTACAAGCGATGGACCGGTCGCTTCAAGCGACCAAGGGAGGTTTAATGCTCCATGCTGACGTGGAGCTTTCCCATTGGTCAAGAATCAGCTGTCGCTACAAGCGACCAGCTCATCGCTTGTAGCGAGCGTGCAAAATCTCAGTTTTATAAAAGCATTTTTAGCTCACTTTTCAAATATAACTGGATCATTGACTACTTCCATTTGGGGATTGCTTTTTAATTCAGTTTAGTAATAGTTTTTAGATAGTTTTTAGGGCTAGAAGCTATGATCTTCAACGAGCAAAAGTGATTGAATTGTGGAGAATCAACCAAAGGCTTTGGGAAATCAGACTTAGGCTATGATCTTCATCTTTTCTCTACTCTTTTGTATAGTTGTCATGAAAATGAACAACTAACTTCCCTTTGTTGGGATTGGAGGTATTCTTTCTAGCTTAGATGTAATCCATGATTATGTAAATATATGATTTTAGCAATTTATGTGTTTTTGAAGTTATTCTTGATTTTCATTCTCATGCTTGATTCAATTGCTATTGACAAATACTTTTGAATCTATGTTTAGAATAATCTTCTATCAAAATAAGAAAATCTAGAAATGGATTTGGGTTTTGATAATCGCACAAAGTTTCGGATCGTAATGCTTTCGGATCGTTTGATTGATTGGGAAATCGTCGATTAAACGATACGATCGATCTCACGATGTCATTTGGGAAATCAATGACGTTGTCGAGCGATACGTGATATTTTCGCTAAAACGCTAAAATTCATATGCATGATTTATAGATTATATTCGATGCAAGATTGATGAACTCTTATTCCAACGCTTTGATACCCTATTACTTGTCGTTTTAATTCTGTTTTTAAGTTCAATTAGCTTATGCAACCAAGTAAAGAAACCCTTAACTCAAAACAATACCGATTGTTGAACGGTTCGAAGTAGCGCACCTAATCCCTGAGGAGACGATAATTGAAAATACTTACTTTTGTTACTCAACTAACAAGTTGGCGCCAAGCCCAAACCTTGGCACAATACTTCGAAGCCCCTCACATACGCCCAGCCGTTAGGATGAAGCTGAGAGGGCGCCACGTTTATTGCTTTCAGAAGCGCAGCTACGAAGAGCGTGAAGGGGATCCTCACCCCCAAATCCGCTATGACGCAGACGTACATACAGAACGCCTCGTTTGGCA
Source organism: Medicago ruthenica (assembly GCA_018208015.1). Classification (NCBI taxonomy): domain Eukaryota; kingdom Viridiplantae; phylum Streptophyta; class Magnoliopsida; order Fabales; family Fabaceae; genus Medicago; species Medicago ruthenica. Next base: position 18,282,272 of record CM031377.1, read on the forward strand.
CCCCTCGAGAGCGCCTCATATAAACCTTTTCCCCTTGAACGCAGGGCTCCGTGACGATATCCGCCTCATCACCCGAAGAGGATACCGCCTGCGCCTCCCGAAACTCCCCCACTCTCTTCGCAGTATTGAATAAAAAGGATTGGGCGGCCACAGTCTCGTCCACCCATCCGACGCTCGTTTCGGACTCCGCCATTTTCCCCTCTCGCTCACCGGATCCTGAAGAAAGAGAACAGCTACATCACTATCATGGCTACAGTTTTTAGAAGCACTCAAGAGATGGGCAGCACCATCGTCGCTGTCAGAGCTAATCTCAGAAGTGACGAGGGGGTGTTCAAAGTAGTGTTGGTCCATAAGCGCCCAATCTATTTTCCCATCCGCCCTTTTGGCGGTTCGAATGGCAGCGTTCCACACCTTACGTCGCTTTTCCAGGGGGGAGAACCCACCGGATTACCCTCACTGTCGCATTCCCTTATCACTACCATTTCTTTAGAGCGTAAACGAAAATGAGGAGAGGGCGAGGGAGTTACATGATTTTAAGTAGGAAGTAGGTTGCTGAAAGCGCCGTTGTGTTCGCAAAAGCAGTTGAAGCAAAATTCGTGATAGTGCCAAAACTGAACAAGTAACCCTTATTTATGGGTGTGGGAACCTCGAGTTACGTGCATGGTCTGAAAAAAGCGCGAGATCAGACGATTCAGGAGTCCTAACTTTTCAGTCCTGAGTGGTTGGGATGACAGTAAAGCAGGAAAAGCAGAGAGATCCTTAGCCGTTCAGATTGTACTACGAACAGTCACTACCGGACAAACTGTTGGATCCAGCTTAAGTGCCAAAGCGCTACTGAGGTACCTGTATCCCCAGGATGTTATGCTGGGGACGCCCACATAAGCGGCCAGCAGGTTGCCAATTCCCGCTACGGGCTAACTTTCACCCCGCCTTGAGACGTATGTTCATTCAGTCCGGCAAGGGGGCTCTGGGGGGTCACCCACAACGCCAAAACCATACACCTCGTTCAACTCACTTCGCCTCTTTGAGCCTCGTGCTTGGGGGGATGTGTACCGATATCTCCCTGGCGCCCTCGACGGAAGACCATGTCATTAATCACTTCGCCTCTTTGAGCCTCGTGCTTGGGAGGCTGTGTACCGGCATCTTATTCCTCTCAGGACACGCGACAGCCTTCCCCGACAAGCTGGATCCCGCTCCCCACGTGGTCGCCACGTGGGCGTGGTCAAAGCCCTGCTGTAACATTTCGGATAGATGAAAGGCCCCGATAGCGCATCCGGGGCGGGCTGTCCACGTAGAAACCCATACTAACGGTCCTATTTGGACCCGTTTGCTAAGTCTCCCCCCACGTTCCCATCGTGGGCCGAAATCCCCGGGGAGGAGGACCAAGTCACAACACTAGGTGGCTTGGGAATCCCGAAAAGATCGCCCCACTTCCCTTAGGTCAAGGCAAGCATAAAAGGAGCATGGAATGCTCCCCCAATCCATCACATTCATTATACAGAAAAACCTAGAACCAAGCTCTTGAGTTCATCGACTGCTCAGGGGGCTGGTACCATTGTTCTCTTAGCTGGAACACAATTGTTAACAGCCTCTCTCTCTCTCTCTCTCTCTCTCTCTCTCTCTCTCATGGATATGCATCGCAAAAAACTTTGATACGGCAACGCAACGTGACGAAGCTGAAGCGAAGGAGATCGAGTAATGTTTGGTCGGATTTTTTTAAGGTTTAATCAGAGGGAGCGAAGAGAGGGGAAGAAGGTGATTGTTCAACTGAGAAGAGAAATCAGAGGGATTTCAGAAAATTCATTGGAAGGTGATTATCATGATCCTTGATGATCTAGATTGGTATACTTATCGGTTTGATTGTGTATCTCTCCCTCTTCTTCTCCCATCTAATTCTTTTTGATTTTTTTTCTCCCCATTTTTTTCTTCACCTTTGTAGAACACGCTTTTTGGTTGGACTGCGTTTATTGAGGGATGTATGGCTTGACTGCAATACTGATGTAGAACAAGAAGAGGTATTGGAAAAAGCTTTGAATTACGTGCAAGATTTAATGAATCAATTTTGGTTTTGTGGTCGTTATCTCATGATTTGTTCAAGATCCATCAACTAGGTTCAAGATTAGGGGCAAGATACATCAACCATTGGTGAAAGCTTCGCAGTCCTTGATTGCTTCGATATAATCATGCAAAACAAAAGGAGTGGAGTACTAATGTAATAGTTAATTAATCTCGACAATACAATAAATTACTATCAGTTTTTTTACTCACTAAATTTGCAAAGATGATTGGAGTTTATGTATGATAGCTGGGCAAGCTTATTGGAGCATTGCCCACGAATTCTTTACTACTTTCCTCTTTTTATTTATTTTTATTTTTCCCTTTATTTTTGCTTCTTATTATTTTATTTCAACTATATCTTTAATTTAAGTTGAATGATTGTGACCACAAGTGGGATTGAACACTTCAATTTGTTTGTGAATCATATTTGCATTTCAAGATTTCAGTTTGTTTGTGAATCAGATTTGCATTTCAAGATTGGCTGTGACCGTTGGCAGATTTGTATTACATAGAGACTTTTTGGATGGACATCAATAATTGGTGGAAAATGATACCATGCATTCAACTGTATTCATGGATTGTGTTTTTGATCCTTTATATTTTCTTTTTTATTGTTATGTTAAAATTTGTTTGCCACCAAAATATTAATTGTGTGTCTTTTGTATAGTGATTTATGATATTAGTATGTTTGTATTTTTTGAAACTCAGTTAATAATAATGATAGATTTTTTATATTAATATGTCTGTAATTTTTTTATAACACAGTTAATGATAAAAGGTGGATCTTATTGTCTATTACATATGTGTTTGGTTTGGCGGAGAGAATTGATTTTTATAGAATTGAGTTTGAGAAAATTGACTTTCGTTAAAAGTAAGTTTGATGTGAATTGATTTATGTTTGGATACATTCACCAAATTATTCTTTTGAAGTGATTCTTATGAGTTATGATGTTTGGATAGTTTGAATCAAACTTGATTTTAAATGTACGATGACCAAATTATTCTTTTGATTCTATTTAAAACTAAATATGTCAATGCTCATTTGGGATACTTATTTCAACTTATCTAAAGTTATAAATGCATTTTTATTGGTTCATAAACCCATTGCTTTCTCCCCCTTTCTCTTCTGATTGCTTCTTGTCCCCCTTTGTTTTGCTCCTGCACCCTCCTTTTTCTTTTGTTTTATTTTCTTTGTTTTCTTCATTTTTTCTTGCATTTTTTTTTATTTCATTCATTTTATTCTTGCACCTTACTTTTCTTACTTACTTCTACATTTTCATGTCATTTTATTTTTGCTCTATTGATTTTTTTTATTTTGCTTTATTTATTTATTTATTTTTATGTCACTTTTTCTTTATAACTTAGATTTATTCCAATGCATTTTTCTTTTCTTTTGTAGTATAGTTTATTTTTATTATTTATTTTGGCACTTTTATTTAAATGTCCAGCATACCATGCATTCTTACTTTTATTCTTTTACCTATTTATGCAACATATTTATTTAATGCCTTGCACAACATGCATTTTCATTTTTTTATTTATTATTATTTTTATTTATCCCAATGCAACATATTTATTTTATGCCCAACATTTCATGCATTTTTATTTTCTTACTTTTACTTTATGCAACATATTTACTTGATGTAAAATCCATCTCATGCATTTTTTTATTTAGTTTTGTGTATCTTGCATATTTATTTATTTTTATGCACTTGCAATTTATTTTTTTTATTTATTGCTTTATTGTTCTTATTCCATTGTTGATACTTAGAATGTATTTAGGGACAATGTAAAGAATATAAATGAGAATGTTGCACCGACACTCACGTTTATTTATTCCGCTTTATGTTTAAAACGTAAAAATAACGAACGTATCCGAGGAAAAGGGGATCTCACTTTGATTCAACGTCTTTGTGAGAAAACCCTCGCGTTTAGTTTATTTTGACCACCGCTTAGTTTATTTTTGTTAATTAGCTTAATCAAAAATCAAAAAACATTTCAAATAACAAAAAGCCAAAAAATCTTTTCCCAATCAAGTTTCATTTTCAAGTCAATTAATTCCTACATTTTCTTCAAAAACAATTTCAATCAATTTTTAATTATTTCAAACCTTTTTTTCAAATTAAAATCAATCAAACTCATTTTCTTTTTATCCTTCTATGCCTTTACGGCCTCTTATCTTTCTTAAACTTTTTTTTCAAACTTTAAAATCAATCAAAACAAATCACTCGGCTTTTTACCCCGAACTACATCGGTTTTGATCCCATTTGGGTATGTAGGCAAAGGACTTTGTCCTTCCAAACCAACCAAACAAAAATCAATAAAAATAACAAAAACATTTTCTTTTCTTTTAAACTCATCACTTTAACCCTTTCTCGCACTTAAGCATTTATTCACAAACAAATAATCAATTTAGCATAAAGATAAATAAAAGACAAGAGGTTCCTATAGAGTACTATAGACGTTTAGGGTGCTAACACCTTCCCTTTGCGTAACCAACCCCCGGACCTTGATCTCTTAAAAAAATTAGGGTTTTTCGAACTTTCCCCCTTTTCCTCGGAAAATAAAAGATCGGTGGTGAACTAAATTTGTGAGTCAATGCTAATTAATAGCTTGATATCCGAAAATCACCGCGACAAAGGTACAATGTAAATGTCAGCTGTTCGGGATGTGGCCGAACTAGTCAACTGACGACAAAAGACTGGATAGAAAAATGCACAAACTATTCGTTAAAGAACTGCCACTGACGACAAGGAATAAAGGATAAATGCCAACTGTCCGGGTTGTTGCCGAACTGCCATTGACGACAAGGAATAAAGGTAGATGCCAACTGTTCGGGTTGTTGCCGAACTGCCATTGACGACAAGGAATAAAGGTACGCACAAGCTGTTCGTTAAAGAAACTGCCGCTTGGCATAAAGAGGATGACATCTCTGGACCAGACACACTGGGGATGACATTTGGGGATAAAAAAATGTTCATGACCGATTGGTATGAAAAACAAGACTCAGGGTGGTTAATGCAACCATGTATTGAATGATGTTATGTGCATGTTGTGTATGCATGAATGTATGTAAGACAATACGATCCGTATGACAGTATGGAGGATTGACTTGTGGTATAGTATAACTGATGGACTTGATGAGACAAGATTGGACAGGTAAGATGGAAAGTGGACCGACGACGCAGTACAAATACTCAGCAATCTTCGTTGGGGATGATGCCATTGGGGCATATCAAGACATTGACGGGGTAAAGCCCGATGTATGCAACAACCGGTGAGGAGCAAACACTTCCTGGGGGAGACGTGTTAATCCATAGACCTGGCAGAAGAACTGGCGTTTTTGTGATCATGCTTTTTTGTTCTTTTTTCTTTTTTGAATCCCTAACTTTTGCCTGGACCGCCCTTTCGGGTTTTCAGTCCACCGGGAATATATTCTTTTGTATGCCCCTAATTTTTGCCTGGACCGCCCTTTCAGGTTTTCGATCCACCGGGACGCTCATTTTTGCCTAAGCCGCCCTTTCGGGTTTTCGACTTACCGAGCTCTTTTCTTTTTCCTTTCTTTGTTTTTTTTTTTTTTTTAAGCAATTGACCATGTTTAACCTGCAGAGTCTACCCGTTCTTGGGACGGATGTTGACGCACACTTCACTTATCCATGAGTTCAGAGAGAATGTGTTTGTTGTTTATGCTTTCCAAAAATATAAAAAGATTTATGATTTTTTTGAAAAATATTCTGCTTCAAGTACTACCATCAAAAATAGAAGAAATTTTATAAACAGAATAAATAGGAATTCCAAATAAAAAGCACAGGCTCAAATTCATTTAACAGAGTGGTGGCCCGCCAATGGCGTGGCTCCACGGATCTCTCAAAAGTTTGGAAAATGGTAAATATAAGGGGAAGGTACATTGAACACAAATAACCGCTATTCTCCCTAACAACTTTGAATTCCGCCGTTTGGATGCTTCAGATTCAGAGTCTTTTGGACCGCTAATATGCCCCAAGTGAGTAAAGATCAGACCAATGCAGTTACTTTGTCTTTGGATCCTTAACTTTTGCATAGATCGCCCTTTCGGGTTTTCGACCTATCAGGATGATTATTCTCTGTTTCATGTCTCTAATTTTTGCCTGGACCGCCCTTTCGGGTTTTCAGTCCACCGAGACGCTCATTTTTGCCTAAGCCGCCCTTTCGGGTTTTCGACTTATCGAGCTGTTCTTTTATTTTTTTAGACAAAGTATTTCTTGACTGCATCGGCATTCACAGGACGGGGAAGCTCGTCACCATCCATAGTCGTAAGAGTCAAAGCGCCCCCGGAGAAAGCCGTCTTGACGACATATGGGCCTTCATAATTAGGCGTCCATTTGCCCCTGGAATCGGGTTGGAAAGATTGGATCTTCTTGAGCACAAGACCTCCTTCTTGGAACACACGGGAACTGCCCGTGACACAAAGCATTCATGCGTTTCTCTGATCATATTTGTTTTGACATCATTCAGCCTCTGATAACTTAAGTTCCACTAAAAACCTCATTGATGGAATCTCAATCTCCACAGGGAGTACTGCTTCCATGCCATACACTAAAGAGAAGGGGGTTGCCCCTGTTGAGGTACGTACTGAAGTGCGATGTCCATGTAAAGCATACGGTAACGTCTCATGCAGGTCCTTGTATGTGGTTACCATCTTCTGCACCATCTTTTTGATGTATTTTCTTTCTTTCTTTGTTTTTTTTTGATGTTTTTTTTTGTTTGATTTTTTTTTTGCAGCCTCGATGGCACCACTCACCTGGGACTTTATCAGGAATACCGTAGCAGCAGTTTCTCGGAACCCAAGTTTAGTGCTTCCAGTGCTTCTTCATGAGACTGAATGATGTTCTTTCCATATCCTAGTAACAGAGAGATCTTTTCGAGAATCCCTTCATCCTCCTCCTCCTCTTCAGCTTCGTAAACAGGGAACTCAAAGTCGGGAGAGAGCATAGGGTTACAGTGTTCAACGGGTTTATTGATGTTCAGTCTACATTCGATTGATGATTGATTTTAGAAAATGAGTGAAAAATGCAGACCTTTTGGAATTGATTGAAAATAAAATAAAAATATATTTTTTGGGTTTTTTGTGTTACCATTTTCCGGAAAAGCAGTAAAATAAAAATAAAAAGTCGCGGAAGAAACGACAATTTTTCATTGATAGTGGTAACTTGAAGACAAAAGTAGAGCCCTGCATGATTTCACTTTCGTATCGGGCGAAACGAAAGGATTTTTGAAAAGATAAGACAACTAAAACACATTCCTTGGACCCATGAGTAATTGAGGGAATGTCAACAGCGACCCAATCGCGGCAAATCCTTCCTTGTGTTTGCATGACCACATCCATTTTCTCTCTTTTGTCTGCACGAGTGTTGTAGGTGCGAGTGGATTTGTAGTGAATGCGCCGGGCCACTTTCTTTGACTGCGGCAGATTGACCCTTTTGTGATGAAACAGAGGATGAGACTCGGCTTGAGAAACTATGAATGCGATATGATGCATGATTATGCTTATGCAAAAAGAAGAAAGATTTGTTATCGAAGGACTTTGTTGAAGTAATTGTAAACATCATGGTTTGAACATTTCATTTGAGCATCAAGGCATTACAAAATAGTTCTTTTTTAGAAACCAAGCCAGGGGACCAATTCAAGAGTCCTTTAGTGGAAGCTAGATTTTTTAAAAGAAATCTAAAGACTCCTAGCTTCCTTAAATTCAACAAATCAGGGCTCTTGAAGGTGTACTTCCTAGTGCTCCTCTATGATGTTTAAAAAAACTTGTTTAAGTCCTTCGGTAATTGGATGAAAAAATGAGTTTATGCATGGATGCATGCATGCATGATTATGCTAAAGAACGGAGAAAACATGGTGAGGTTAAGTCCAATAATGTTGGAGTCAAGGGTAAACACGCCATTTGGTAAGGACTATGGTTTCATTTGTACCTGTATCACGGGTTCTACCAAGTTCCCAAAGTCATTGACCACTTCCGAATATTGTCGGATTACGGGACTGACTCCCGATCCAATAATATTTGTAAGAAAGTCTCGTTTGAGTGTAGTATCGCGTATCAACTAATTCAAGATTACTCTTGGTTAGCCACCGCACTACGTCCTAAAAGGCCAAGATGGGTTAAAGGTAACTAAAGGTCCTCAACTTCATAGGTCACTTGAAAATATCAATGCCGAACACGACTTACTCATGCCGACATAGTAATACTTCCAAGATCCCTCCATTGAGTGGGGTTATCACATGTGCCACATCCGAAATTTACCCTCGGAAAGCCACTTTGATTATACCACCATCCTATCTTATGTTTCCCTCAAGTCCGGGTGTAGGACTTATCTCACCACTCACGTAAAAGGAAAAAAACACATAGGCACATATTTACAACCTTATTTTTATTTTAAGCAAGTTATAGCGCAAAATATTTAAATAAATTCAAGTTAGGCTCAACCCTCGGTTTTATCCCCAGTGAAGTCGCCATTTCTGTCGCGGTGATTTTCGGAGATCAAGCTATTGATTAGCGTTGACTCACTAATTTTAATTCACGACTGAACTTTTAATTTTTTTTAAATGAAAAGTGGAAAAAAGTTCTAAATTACCACAATTTTAAAGATTAAGGGTTCGGGGGTTAGTTACGTTTAGGGAAGGTGTTAGCACCCTAAACGTTCGTAGTACTCTACGAGAACCTCTTGATTTATTTTATTTATTTTGGCTATAACTTGCTTATTTTTTAAAAGAAAAGAATGAATTAGAGTAGTGAGAAAAAATAAAAATGTTTTTTTTGTATTTTTTATGATTTGGAAGGACAATGTCCTTTGCCTACGTACCCGTGAGGGATCAAAACCTCGTAGTTCGGGGTAAAAATGACGATTGATTTGTTTGATATTTTTTATTGGTTTTTTAAAAAAGGTTTTAAAGATAAAATAAGGGCCAAGTGGCAAAATGAGATTGGTTTGTGTTTTTTAATTTTGAAAATGATTGAAGTGTTATTAAAGTAGATTAATGGTTATTTAAAGAAAATAAAAGAGAAAAAGGACACTTGATTGAAAATCAAGGTTTGTTTATGAAAATATTTTTTGTGATTTTTGATTATTTGCATGTTTTTGTTTTTTTTTTTTGAATATGGACTAAGACTAAAAATATAAACGCGAGGAATTTCCGTGGTGACGTTGGATCACCACGAAATCCTTTTGAAAATTAAACTAACCTAATATTTTTTTGTATTTTTTTTTTATAAAGCGAAATAAATAAAAAAGACGTAAAGCAAAATAAATAAAGTGCGAGTGTCGGTGCATATTCTCATTTATATTTACATTGTTCCTAAGTACATTCTAAAAAATGGCTAAAAAATAAATAAGAAATAAAAATTACAAATGCACTAAATATAAGTAAATATGCTAAGAATAAAAATAACATGAAAAATGCATGAAATAAAAGAAAAATAAAAATAAAAATAAAAATGCATGATGTGCTAAAAATAAAGGCATTGAAATAAAATGCATGGGAATAAAAGGACTAAAATAAAATGCAAGGAAAGAAATAAAGGGAAAAATAAAAAGAAAAAAAAATAGAGGAAAAAGGGGGTGTATAAGCAAGAACGGGTGTGCAGGTAGCAAAAAGAAGGCCAGAAAGGAAAAGGAATGGTGGGCTGCGCTGGGCTTAAGCTTTGGGCTTGGCATTGGGTTACTATAAAGTTAAAAAAACAGATTTTTCACTCATTTCTACTCCTCATCTTCTCTCTCTACTCTCTTCCTCTCCTCTCTTCCTCTCCTTAAATCTGAAAACAGCCTGGCCGGAATAGTTTTCCGGCGCGGTGGCCGCCGGCCTAGACGGCGGCGCCACCGTGCCGGAAACAGAAAAATTTATTTTTTTTTTAAAAAAAATTGGTTTTTCTAAAATCCTTTTCTCTCCTCTTCTCTAAAACCAACTTAGATTTTCCAAATTATTTTTTAAAAAGAGGGGATCTAAATTTGAAATTTTTTTGAAAAAAAAAAAGAACTACCTTTCTTTTGTGTTTTTTGATTCGGCCACAGCTTTTCTGTGTTGGTTCGGTTTGGTTGCGGCTTTGTGGGTGGTTGTGTACGGCGTTGGGGTGGTTGGCCGTGGGTTGTGGTTGTGTTTGAGTGGAGGCCGTGGAGGGCTGTTTTGTGGTGGCTGTGCGGCTTTGTTTGGTGTGGGGGGTTTGGGAGGTTGTGTGTGGTAAGAGGGCGGTTTTGGGTGGGGAAGGCCGCGTGTATAGTGGTGTGGTTAGAGGGGGTTGTGTGCGTGAGTAGTGTGGTTAGAGGGCTGGGTTGTTGACTGTTTGTGTTGGTGTGAGGTGGTGGTGTGTTTTGTAGGTGGTAAGGGAGGTTGATGGTGCGTGTGGTGTGTGTTGTGTGAGGGGGAGGGGCGCCGGATGTGTGGGTGGTGGTTTGTGGCCGTACGAGTGTGGGAGTGGGTAGGGAGGAGGTTGGATTTTTTTGAGTTAATTCTGATTGAACTCTCTGTGTTCTTTTTTGATTACTGATTCCTCCTCCTTTCTGTGCGTGAATTCCCTCTGTTAAATACTAATTGCCAACACTAATCATAAAGAATTTGTTGACAAATTAAAAGACAATAATACTCAATAATGGACAAATTAAAACAAATTAAAACACAATGAATATTAACAAAGTCTCCTCTACAATAAATGAGAAAAAAGTCAGCTGTTTTAAAAAAGTAAGTAAATAAAAAGGAAGAAAGAAAAAAAAAATATATAATAAAAATGCTAAATAAAGTAACAAATAAAATATTTAAAAGAATAAAAATAAAGATAAAAACAAAAAGACGGACCCGAACGATATTAAAAAAATGAGGTATTTTAAAATACCTCTCTGTCGAAATTTCGTCTGAGACGACGAAAAATTCCGAACTAAAAAGACGAGTAAAAAATAAATTTTAGGTCAAGAATTGGGGTATGACAACGCCACAGAATTAGAAAAAGCTGAAAAAGAGAGCACGATGGCTAAATACAGGAAACGTCAAGGGCATTACAAAACGCCGAAAGGGCATTACAAAATAGCAAACCTAAACCCTAGTGGTTGACAAATAAAGAGAAACGTCTAAAGCTAATCCTCGTCCACAATCTTCCCGTCCATAACAGTCCGGAAGAGGCCGATCTCTTCAAGGGAGGCGTCTGGATATAAGCAAGCCACCTGGGCCTTCGCCCGATCAAAACCTTTCTCCTCGGCGAGGATGCTTTCTTCTTCTGATGACTCCAGCTTCGCCTTCAAGTCTGCTACCGCCGCTTGATGAGCCTCAATCAGCGCGGCTTTCTCTTCGGACAAAACTCTAGCCGCTTCTTCAGCCTTGGTCTTGGCGCTCTCAACCATCTCCAGTTCCTGGCGCACGGAGGCGAGTTTCTCCTCCGCCTGCTTCCCTTTCGCCTCAGACGCGTTGGGGGCGGCTTGCATCTGCTTCAGTGCGCTCTCGTGCTCCGCCCTCAGGGTTTTCTCCGTCTGCTGGAGGATGGAAAATTCCTCGGTCATCACCTGGCCCAGCAGGGCGCCCTTTAGGAGATGGACGCCCATCATCTTCTGCACTTGAGAGAACGCCATAGTTTTCAATCTCTTCTTGTCATACTCGAAATCGAAATTCTCCCGTATAAACCCCTCATAGTTGAAATGGGCATCCCATAGCGAAGAAGGGGTATCTGTAACAAGGTCAGATAGCAAAGCTTAGGCAATAGCAAAATACAAGAGGAAATTAAGGCGGAATAGCAAATTTTTGACTTACCAGTTTCGGACTCCTGGGAAGTTCGGGGTTGGCTATGGTGATCCTCCGCAGCCCGATTCCTTTTTCTCTTGGGCGAAACTGTGGCGTCTGCGGCAGCCACGACACGGATAGGCACGGCATCAGCAACGTTCGCCATCCCTGTTGATGCGGTGTCACCAGTTTCCCCTGCCTTGCGCATCTCCCGCATCATCAGGCCGGCGGGATTGCTCTTCCCGCGAGTGTCGCCCTCATCAGCCCTTTTCTTTTTTGCCCGCTCCAGAGCCAATTTCTTCTCCGCAGCTGATTTCAGCGCCATTGAATCTGCAGAAAAGATCATAAAAACCTGCGTTAGCAAGACATAAACTTGACTGTAAAAGGCATCGCCTTCGGTAGATACGAGTGTTACCTATGTACTCCCCAAGAGCCATAGGGTCGTGCTCTTTGTTGATGAGTTCCTTCACGCTCAGAACTTCCATTTGTTCCAGAAAGTCGACCACACCCTTCTCAACATCACTCAACTTGTCGTAATCATACCCCGAAACCGACAGGGGCTCGCCAGACCAGTACAAAGGAAACCCCTCGTCGCCGCCTTGATCCATAAAGACGGGGATAGAGGCGTCCAAACCCCTCACTTTGAAAAATTTTCTCTTCCAGTTTTTGTAATTGTTGGCGAAGAGGGCGAAAAGGCCCCGCCCTTGCTGGGAGTTGATGGACACCCACGTGCCTTTCCTCACTCCCTTGGTGCAGTAAAAAGAGAGAAAAGCGCCCACAGTTGTGATAAGTGCCATAAAGTGGTTAAAATGCACATTTAATTTAGGCACTTATGTTACTTGTTTTACAAGTTATCATAGGATAAGCTCATCAATTATGATTAAATGCCAAATTTGTGATCCTATGTCTTACCCCATCTAATTATGCAGGAATTTAATGCTTGGACCTGAATTGAGCAGAGAACTTGAAGCTTTGAAAATGCTTCATCGCTTCAAGCGCAAGCTTCCTCGCTACAAGCGAGCTTAGGCAGGGAAATTGGAGAGTTCATCACTACAAGCGATGGACCGGTCGCTTCAAGCGACCAAGGGAGGTTTAATGCTCCATGCTGACGTGGAGCTTTCCCATTGGTCAAGAATCAGCTGTCGCTACAAGCGACCAGCTCATCGCTTGTAGCGAGCGTGCAAAATCTCAGTTTTATAAAAGCATTTTTAGCTCACTTTTCAAATATAACTGGATCATTGACTACTTCCATTTGGGGATTGCTTTTTAATTCAGTTTAGTAATAGTTTTTAGATAGTTTTTAGGGCTAGAAGCTATGATCTTCAACGAGCAAAAGTGATTGAATTGTAGAATCAACCAAAGGCTTTGGGAAATCAAGACTTAGGCTATGATCTTCATCTTTTCTCTACTCTTTTGTATAGTTGTCATGAAAATGAACAACTAACTTCCCTTTGTTGGGATTGGAGGTATTCTTTCTAGCTTAGATGTAATCCATGATTATGTAAATATATGATTTTAGCAATTTATGTGTTTTTGAAGTTATTCTTGATTTTCATTCTCATGCTTGATTCAATTGCTATTGACAAATACTTTTGAATCTATGTTTAGAATAATCTTCTATCAAAATAAGAAAATCTAGAAATGGATTTGGGTTTTGATAATCGCACAAAGTTTCGGATCGTAATGCTTTCGGATCGTTTGATTGATTGGGAAATCGTCGATTAAACGATACGATCGATCTCACGATGTCATTTGGGAAATCAATGACGTTGTCGAGCGATACGTGATATTTTCGCTAAAACGCTAAAATTCATATGCATGATTTATAGATTATATTCGATGCAAGATTGATGAACTCCTATTCCAACGCTTTGATACCCTATTACTTGTCGTTTTAATTCTGTTTTTAAGTTCAATTAGCTTATGCAACCAAGTAAAGAAACCCTTAACTCAAAACAATACCGATTGTTGAACGGTTCGAAGTAGCGCACCTAATCCCTGAGGAGACGATAATTGAAAATACTTACTTTTGTTACTCAACTAACAAGTTGGCGCCAAGCCCAAACCTTGGCACAATACTTCGAAGCCCCTCACATACGCCCAGCCGTTAGGATGAAGCTGAGAGGGCGCCACGTTTATTGCTTTCAGAAGCGCAGCTACGAAGAGCGTGAAGGGGATCCTCACCCCCAAATCCGCTATGACGCAGACGTACATACAGAACGCCTCGTTTGGCACCCCTCGAGAGCGCCTCATATAAACCTTTTCCCCTTGAACGCAGGGCTCAGTGACGATATCCGCCTCATCACCCGAAGAGGATACCGCCTGCGCCTCCCGAAACTCCCCCACTCTCTTCGCAGTATTGAATAAAAAGGATTGGGCGGCCACAGTCTCGTCCACCCATCCGACGCTCGTTTCGGACTCCGCCATTTTCCCCTCTCGCTCACCGGATCCTGAAGAAAAGAGAACAGCTACATCACTATCATGGCTACAGTTTTTAGAAGCACTCAAGAGATGGGCAGCACCGTCGTCGCTGTCAGAGCTAATCTCAGAAGTGACGAGGGGGTGTTCAAAGTAGTGTTGGTCCATAAGCGCCCAATCTATTTTCCCATCCGCCCTTTTGGCGGTTCGAATGGCAGCGTTCCACACCTTACGTCGCTTTTCCAGGGGGGAGAACCCACCGGATTACCCTCACTGTCGCATTCCCTTATCACTACCATTTCTTTAGAGCGTAAACGAAAATGAGGAGAGGGCGAGGGAGTTACATGATTTTAAGTAGGAAGTAGGTTGCTGAAAGCGCCGTTGTGTTCGCAAAAGCAGTTGAAGCAAAATTCGTGATAGTGCCAAAACTGAACAAGTAACCCTTATTTATGGGTGTGGGAACCTCGAGTTACGTGCATGGTCTGAAAAAAGCGCGAGATCAGACGATTCAGGAGTCCTAACTTTTCAGTCCTGAGTGGTTGGGATGACAGTAAAGCAGGAAAAAGCAGAGAGATCCTTAGCCGTTCAGATTGTACTACGAACAGTCACTACCGGACAAACTGTTGGATCCAGCTTAAGTGCCAAAGCGCTACTGAGGTACCTGTATCCCCAGGATGTTATGCTGGGGACGCCCACATAAGCGGCCAGCAGGTTGCCAATTCCCGCTACGGGCTAACTTTCACCCCGCCTTGAGACGTATGTTCATTCAGTCCGGCAAGGGGGCTCTGGGGGGTCACCCACAACGCCAAAACCATACACCTCGTTCAACTCACTTCGCCTCTTTGAGCCTCGTGCTTGGGGGGATGTGTACCGATATCTCCCTGGCGCCCTCGACGGAAGACCATGTCATTAATCACTTCGCCTCTTTGAGCCTCGTGCTTGGGGGGCTGTGTACCGGCATCTTATTCCTCTCAGGACACGCGACAGCCTTCCCCGACAAGCTGGATCCCGCTCCCCACGTGGTCGCCACGTGGGCGTGGTCAAAGCCCTGCTGTAACATTTCGGATAGATGAAAGGCCCCGATAGCGCATCCGGGGCGGGCTGTCCACGTAGAAACCCATACTAACGGTCCTATTTGGACCCGTTTGCTAAGTCTCCCCCCACGTTCCCATCGTGGGCCGAAATCCCCGGGGAGGAGGACCAAGTCACAACACTAGGTGGCTTGGGAATCCCGAAAAGATCGCCCCACTTCCCTTAGGTCAAGGCAAGCATAAAAGGAGCATGGAATGCTCCCCCAATCCATCACATTCATTATACAGAAAAACCTAGAACCAAGCTCTTGAGTTCATCGACTGCTCAGGGGGTTGGTACCATTGTTCTCTTAGCTTGAACACAATTGTTAACAACCTCTCTCTCTCTCTCTCTCTCTCATGGATATGCATCGCAAAAAACTTTGATACGGCAACGCAACGTGACGAAGCTGAAGCGAAGGAGATCGAGTAATGTTTGGTCGGATTTTTTTAAGGTTTAATCAGAGGGAGCGAAGAGAGGGGAAGAAGGTGATTGTTCAACTGAGAAGAGAAATCAGAGGGATTTCAGAAAATTCATTGGAAGGTGATTATCATGATCCTTGATGATCTAGATTGGTATACTTATCGGTTTGATTGTGTATCTCTCCCTCTTCTTCTCCCATCTAATTCTTTTTGATTTTTTTTCTCCCCATTTTTTTCTTCACCTTTGTAGAACACGCTTTTTGGTTGGACTGCGTTTATTGAGGGATGTATGGCTTGACTGCAATACTGATGTAGAACAAGAAGAGGTATTGGAAAAAGCTTTGAATTACGTGCAAGATTTAATGAATCAATTTTGGTTTTGTGGTCGTTATCTCATGATTTGTTCAAGATCCATCAACTAGGTTCAAGATTAGGGGCAAGATACATCAACCATTGGTGAAAGCTTCGCAGTCCTTGATTGCTTCGATATAATCATGCAAAACAAAAGGAGTGGAGTACTAATGTAATAGTTAATTAATCTCGACAATACAATAAATTACTATCAGTTTTTTTACTCACTAAATTTGCAAAGATGATTGGAGTTTATGTATGATAGCTGGGCAAGCTTATTGGAGCATTGCCCACGAATTCTTTACTACTTTCCTCTTTTTATTTATTTTTATTTTTCCCTTTATTTTTGCTTCTTATTATTTTATTTCAACTATATCTTTAATTTAAGTTGAATGATTGTGACCACAAGTGGGATTGAACACTTCAATTTGTTTGTGAATCATATTTGCATTTCAAGATTTCAGTTTGTTTGTGAATCAGATTTGCATTTCAAGATTGGCTGTGACCGTTGGCAGATTTGTATTACATAGAGACTTTTTGGATGGACATCAATAATTGGTGGAAAATGATACCATGCATTCAACTGTATTCATGGATTGTGTTTTTGATCCTTTATATTTTCTTTTTTATTGTTATGTTAAAATTTGTTTGCCACCAAAATATTAATTGTGTGTCTTTTGTATAGTGATTTATGATATTAGTATGTTTGTATTTTTTGAAACTCAGTTAATAATAATGATAGATTTTTTATATTAATATGTCTGTAATTTTTTTATAACACAGTTAATGATAAAAGGTGGATCTTATTGTCTATTACATATGTGTTTGGTTTGGCGGAGAGAATTGATTTTTATAGAATTGAGTTTGAGAAAATTGACTTTCGTTAAAAGTAAGTTTGATGTGAATTGATTTATGTTTGGATACATTCACCAAATTATTCTTTTGAAGTGATTCTTATGAGTTATGATGTTTGGATAGTTTGAATCAAACTTGATTTTAAATGTACGATGACCAAATTATTCTTTTGATTCTATTTAAAACTAAATATGTCAATGCTCATTTGGGATACTTATTTCAACTTATCTAAAGTTATAAATGCATTTTTATTGGTTCATAAATTCATTTTAAAATGATATTATTTTAATTATAAGAGTTATTTTTAATATTTTTTTATCAATTGATTTTTTTAATAAAATATAAGAATTTAAGAGTGTAAAAAAAATCAAACACTACTTATATCCAATTGGTTTTTATTGTCAAATTGACCCGTGCGATAGCACGGGTCGGCGATCTAGTTGTAAAAAACTTGGGAATCTATCATGTTATATTTAATTTAAGTGTAAGCCTTGTTGTCAAATTTGTTAGGCGACAAAGAAATATTGTTACTTACACACTTATTAAGATGATAATTTCTTGTGTTAATAGCCATATTTTTTCTTTTTCCTTTATCATCATTTATCAACTTTTAACTACTCCTTCCGTCCCTTTTTATAGGAGTATTTTACAAAAATTACGTGTATTAAGAAAAGTTGTTGGAGCAATAAAGTTGTCGCAAGTGTGTGTGACTATTACTAGATTACCCTTGATTAAATATATATTTAATGTTAACTTTTCATATACCAAGACAAATCGGTAGTATTAATAAGAGGTATATTTAGAAAAAGAGTAATCAATGCATCTAGAAATTTGTATATAATCTTATATTTAGGAACGAAACTTTTTTGTAAACTACTCCTATAAAAAGAGACGGAGAGAGTAATGAAATGAGTTGAATTTGTTTTTGTCAAAACATTATTACAAAATATTTTAATATTAAGCATGAAAGTTCAATTGTTCGTATAATATTAAATGAGTTTAACCAAAAAACATTAATCAAAAGTATTCATCGTAAAATGAGTATTTTTTTTGGTGTAAAATGAGTATAACATTGAATTAGTTTCTTTGTATAATACTCCTAGAACAATTGAACTTTTTATGATTAATTAACTAAAGTGTAAAATTTGTAACTGGTTATTTTTGTTGAACATTAAATGAGTGTGATACCTTTGAGTTTTTTTTTGTGTGTAATATTATTCGTGTAACATTATAAAGGTCAATGATTTATCCTTTGTTAACCCATTTTTATTTATTAATTCATCATAATTAAAATATTTGTAGCTGTTCTAGAATTCTAGAAGGCTAATAAAAAAAAGTATTCCCACAATTATATGTTATTAAGATTTTATTTAACTTTGCTAAAAAAAAGATTTTATTTAACTTATATTATTGGACCGTAGATCTCACTATCTAGGACTTGAGACCCCAAAGCCAAGGGTGTGAACCCTTGGAACAAGGCTGGACGTCCTCCAAGAGGGCAGAAGGCCCACTTGACAATCACAAATAGCCCTTTGGGGGCGCCCTCAGCAGCTGACGAGGGCGCCCAAGTCATGGTTTTGGCCCTTTTACGATTTAGGCCCAAAACCATGATCGGGTAGGCCCAAGAAAGGCTACAAATAGTAACCTTGGGATCATTCCCGAGGCATGACCAAAAACATAGCACAGAAACCCTAGTTTCTAGAAGTATTGTACTCACTGCCAGTACAGTTGGCGCCCACCGTGGGGCTACGGTAAAACTGACCTAGCCACCGTCTCCCAGAGAAAAACGATCGATCCACGGCCACTGAGAGTCATCAGAGCGCCGTGTATCCACCATATCTCCCAGAAGCAACCTCAAAACCTTCGAATCCGCCGTGATTCAGCCCTAGACCTACCCCTAACTCTAATCAAACATTCAACCCGTTTCTTGTTCAAAAACACCAATTAGTCCCTCCGAAATTCGCAATCCTGACTGAGAGCCTTCAGTCGCAATTTTTAAACTTCGATAACCGACCCGAAAAACGACCATCGTCGCCATCGATGTTCATGGACCCAGAGGCGGCGAAAGCAGTACAGCAACAGATCCAACAACTTCGCAGCCACAGCAAAGCGTTGCAAGTTAACGTCATCGACTTAGATCCAAGGGAAGAATTCCAGAACGAGCGTCTTGAACCCACGGAGGATCTGAAGGAAATCACAATAGGCCCGGAGCCACATCAAACAACCAAGGTGGGGACTTCTTTGGATCCCGCCGAAGAACAAAGTCTAGTGGATCTCTTGAGAAGAAACTTAGACCTGTTCGCCTGGCAACCATCAGATATGCCCGGCATCGACCCTACCATCGTATGCCACCACCTCGCCCTACGCCCAGGAGTGAAGCCGGTGGCTCAGCGCAAAAGGAAATTAGGCGAAGAAAGGAGGAAAGCAGTAGATGAAGAGGTGGCCAAGTTAAGAGACGCCCGTTTCATAAGTGAAATCAAGTATCCTACGTGGCTGGCAAACGTCGTCCTTGTAAAGAAAGCTAACGGAAAATGGCGCATGTGCGTCGACTACACCGATCTAAACACCGCCTGCCCAAAAGACCCATATCCCCTCCCAAACATTGACCACCTTATCGACAACGCGTCAGGGTACCAAACCCTGAGTTTCATGGACGCATACTCCGGCTACAACCAAATAAAGATGGATCCTCTTGACGCCCCAAAAACGGCCTTCATGACTAATCACCACAACTACCACTACGAAGTTATGCCTTTCGGCTTAAAGAACGCCGGCGCCACCTTTCAAAGGTTGATGGACACCGCCTTTGCAGAACAAATCGGAAAGAATCTGGAGGTCTACATCGACGATCTGGTAGTAAAAACAAAACATGACAAAAGCCATGCAAAAGATCTGGAAGAAATCTTCGATCAAGTTCGCGCATATAACATGCGCCTCAACCCGGCCAAATGTTCTTTTGGGGTTCACGCAGGAAAATTCCTAGGCTTCATGCTGACCCGGCGCGGTATCGAGGCAAACCCTGACAAGTGTCAGGCGATAATCAACATGAGAAGCCCCTCTAGCATTAAGGAGGTGCAGCAGTTGACGGGTAGGCTCGCAGCGCTCTCCAGGTTCCTGTCATGTGCCGGCGATAAAGCTTTCTCTTTCTTTGCCTCAATAAAGAAGAAGGAACTTTTCCAATGGACTGAGGAGTGCGAAGATGCGTTCGCAAAGATTAAGACGTTTCTTTCCAGCCCGCCAGTTCTACATCGTCCAGATGCAGGCGCCGTCCTTTTCCTCTACCTATCTATATCGGAGAATGCTATGAGTTCCGTCCTCGTGCAAGATTCAGACGAAGGGGAAAAACCAGTGTATTTTGTGAGCAAGGTATTCAAGGGAGCCGAACTGAGATACCAGAAAATAGAGCGCCTGGCTCTAGCAGTGGTGGCAACAGCGAGGAAACTGCGACCATATTTTCAAGGACACAGAGTTGTTGTCAAATCCAACTACCCCATTAAGCAAGTGCTGGGGAAACCAGACCTGGCGGGAAGAATGGTATCCTGGGCAGTGGAATTGTCCGAATATGACATTCAATATCTTCCTAGAGGCAGCATAAAGTCACAGGTCCTGGCTGACTTCCTAGTAGAATTTTCATCCCCGGTGGAAGAAGTCGCCCCTTTTGTATGGTTGTTATCGGTCGACGGATCATCAAACCTCAAGGGTAGTGGAGCCGGCATAGTGTTGGAGGGTCCAGGGGGCCTAATCATAGAGCAGTCGCTGAGATTTGAGTTCAAGGCGAGCAACAACCAGGCAGAGTATGAAGCCCTGGTAGCGTGCATGAAGCTGGCACAAGAGATGGGAGCGGAAAACTTGAGGGCGAAGAGCGACTCCCAGTTGGTGACGAGTCAAATTATCGGGGAATACCAAGCGAAGGACAGTCAACTTATCAAATACTTAGCAAAGGTCAACAGTTTAGCCTCCACCTTTAAGTTCTTCGAGGCAATCTACGTTCCAAGAGAGCAGAATTCAAGAGCCGATCTTTTGTCCAAACTGGCCAGCACCAAACGCCCGGGGAACAACAGAACGGTCATCCAGGAGGTGCTGGCGGCCCCCAGCACAGAGATCATGGAAGTAGGCGCTGTGGAGAATGAGGAGGAGGGATGGATGACGCCGCTCATCAAATACCTCACGAGAGCGTTTAATCCCAAAAACGAGGAGGAAGAGCTGCAAATACGAAAGAAGGCTTCGAAGTATTGCATGGTCGCTGGCAAATTATACAAGAGAGGCAAGGCATCGCCTCTGCTCAGGTGCTTAGGTGAAAACGAGACCCACCTCGTCCTCTTAGAAGTACACGAAGGCGTATGCGGGAGCCACATCGGCGGGCGATCCCTGGCCGCGAAGCTGTTAAGAGCAGGTTACTACTGGCCAACAATGATCCAAGAGAGCGCAGACTTTGTACGAAAGTGTGACAAGTGTCAGAGGTTTTCTGATAAGAAGCACGCCCCTGCTTGCGAACTCACCTCAGTCTTTTCCCCATGGCCTTTTCATAAGTGGGCAGTGGACATTATAGGCCCATTCCCGTTGGCACCCGGACAACTGAAGTTTCTCATAGTCGGAGTGGATTACTTCACGAAGTGGGTCGAAGCCGAGGCGGTCGCCAAAATCACGGCAGACAGAGTAATACGCTTCTACTGGAAGAAAATAATATGCAGGTTTGGGCTACCCAAAGTTATAGTATCTGACAACGGGACCCAGTTCGCCAGTTCCAAGGTGGTAGAAATCTGCAATCAACTCGGAATCCAGACGAAGTTTGTCTCAGTCATCCACCCCCAAGCAAACGGGCAAGCCGAATCTGCGAACAAGGTAATCTTGAACGGCATAAAAAAGAAGCTTGACGACGCCAAAGGGCTTTGGGCTGACCAATTGTATGAAGTGCTCTGGTCATATCACACGACACCTCATTCCACAACCAAGGAAACCCCGTTCACCATGGTATACGGCGCCGACGCGATGCTGCCTGTAGAAATCGACACGCCAACATGGCGCCGGGAGAATTTCTCAGAAGAGGCTAATGAGGCGAGCTTACTATGCGGAATAGACATGATTGACGAGGTACGGGAGGCCGCCCACATCCGGGAATTCGCCGCCAAACAAAGAGCAGCCCGCCGGTACAATTCGAAAGTAATCCCAAGAGACATGAAAGAAGGAGATTTGGTCTTAAGACAGGTCGTCGCACCCACCCGAATTGGAAAGTTACTTCCCAACTGGGAAGGACCATACCGAGTCAGGGAAAAGCTAGCACACGGAGCATACAAGCTGGAGGAGCTGAATGGAGACACGATACCACGAACCTGGAATGCCGCCAACCTACGCCATTACTACAGCTGAGTACTTCACCATTCCTACAAACAAGCCAAACAAGGTCGAACTGCTGTAAAGTCTTGCTTGCATTTTCTTTTGAATTGTTTGTATTTTGATGTCAATTAACGAAGAGGAATAAGGGAGCACTCTTTTCCCCGCGAAAGCTGGGTTTTTAATGAGGCACCAATTTCCGTTTACTCTTATCTCTGTTTGACTCCAGTATCACAGATATCGCCGAAACGAGCTAGGTAGCATCAACTCACAAAGGGCGCGCCTAACCCCAAAGGGGTTGCCACCTAATTCCTTAACCCTAAAAGACAGGGCTCTAAGACGTCGTGTGCTTAAAATAAGAATGCCGCCTAATTCCTTAACCTTAAAAGACAGGGCTCTAAGACGTCGCGAGACGAAAATATGATCGCCGCCTAATTCCTTAACCGCCAAGAGGGCTCTAAGACGTCGCGAGCTGAAAGACAAATCGCCACCTAATTCCTTAACCCTAAAAAGGGCTCTAAGGCGTCGTAAGCAGAAAACGAAAACGTTGCAAAAATAGAAGAATTCATGCAGAAGATGCCTCAATAAAGCGATAACATCGAAAAGCTCAACGGATTGACAATCTTAAACAAATCGAGAAAACAGACAAATATTAACTACCGCCCAAGAAGCGTGATCATCACCATCACTAAATAAGAAACTAACGAAACATAGTACAGATAATGCATCGTTACAAATCCGAGAAAGTTCAAGATCAAAATAAATTAAAGTTACAACAAAGGCTATTGTTCGTCCACAAGGGCGCCATCTACAATTATCTTGAAAGAATCCATAGACGAGAGATCAGCGTCAGGATGGAGGAAGGCGGCCTGCTCCTTCGCACGATCAAACCCAGTCTCGAAAGACAGCGCCAGTTCTCCTTTGGCTTCCGCAACCTCAGCCTTTAACGCCACTTCCCTCTCAACCCCCGAGGCGACCTCTTTCCTCAAACGCATGATCACCGCGTCCTTCCCAGCTAAGTCGGCATCATGACCAACCTTCAAATCACTGATTTGTTCATCGAACTCGGCCCTCATCGCCTCTGCCGCCTCCTTGACCTCCTTCTCCTTACTCTCCTGAACCTCTTGTAATTCCTTCTCCAGTAGCTTCACTCTTTCCAGCAACGTTTCTCCATTACGAACTGACTCCGCATCTTTGCAATCAACGGACATCAAAAGCATGATAGACCGCAAACAGTTCACGCCGATATCCCTCATCGCAAAAGGAACAGGGTTCTGCATCCCAGCTGTCACATCATCAGGATTGCAAACCATCTTCTCTTTCACATAGGCTTCGTAATCAAAATCCTTGTCCTAGAAAGACCGAACATCCCGGCTGGGACCAGTAAGCTCAGTGGCGGGACGAGAATGCGCCCGTTTAGACCTCCTCTCTTTTATCACCCCCTCCTCCACATCCGACGCCTTCCTCTTCTTCTCCTCTCGAGTCTTCTCCTGCGCCACGTCCACAGCACACTCAGGTTGAGCGTCAAGAACAATCTCGGCTTTCTTTTTGGACTTACGGAGGATGAGCCCAGAGGAATCGCTAGTGTCAGCCACCCCGCCCGACCTTTTGGCCTTCAGCTCGGCCAGATACTGCTTCCTCTCCGCAGCTGTTAGTGGCGCCATAGATTCTGCAAGTCAAAAAACCAGAGCCAATACACAAATAATTAATAAAGAGAAAGGCAAAAAGCTAGACAAGCAGAGTTATGAAATCAACTCACGCAAATAGGCCTCTAAGATATCGACATCTCCCTCTCTATTCAGCAACTCCCGGATATCCATGGGCAGCATTTTGTCCAGGAAGGAAACGACACCTTGTTCATACGCACTCAACTGTTCATAAGCAAACCCAGTAATGGAAGCTGGGGAACTCGTCCAGCAGATGGGAAATTTTAATTCATTATGTACGCGCCCTCCTCCCCTCACCCTAAGGAATGTCCGTCTCCAGTTCTTGTAATGAGAGGCATAAGGTGGAAACAACCGTTTCCCAGGGTGCGCGCCAACGGAGACCCAAGACGATTTGTCCACCCCCCGAGTACCGTAGAAGCTAAAGAAGCACCCGGCGGAGGGCTCAAAGCCTAATCCCTCGCAAGCTATCTCAAAGGCCCGGATGAACGCCCAACTGTTGGGCTGAAGCTGCGAAGGCGCCACATTCAACCACCTCAGGACAGTTACTCCGAAGGGCGTGAATGGATACTTCACGCCCAAATCTTCAAAGACCGCCGCATACATATAGAAGAACTCGTGGGCCCTACTCCTTGGCATCCGTAAGTAAACTTTCTCACCAGGACGGCAGGGCTCCAAGATCACATCATCTTCGCATCCTGTCGAAGAAACATTAACCTTGCTTCGGAACAGCGCCACTCGTTCAGGATCCATAAACACGGACTCCAAGCGCATCATTTCGCTAGTAGAACCCCCTAGTCCCAAATCACTAGCGGACGCCATACCGTGATTTTCTCTCGTATAGGAGGGACCTGGACGAACAGAAAGAATAACACAATCAGATGAGTTCCCGCTATCGTCTTTATCCTCGCTATCACTCGAGTCGCTCGAAAACTCCCCTAAAAGGGAATGGCCATAGTAGGCATTTTCAAAGGCAACCCAATCGGTAGTCCCGTCCGATCGTTTCGCAAGCCTAACCGCCTCTCTCAATAACGCATCCCTTTCCTCCGAGTTAGCCGGAGATAGTACGTTTCCCTTCCCATCACACTCCCTGATAACTACCATGTCCTAGTTTGGATTACAAAAAACGAAGCGCTAACGTTCAGAGGATGAATTCTAAAAAAGGGATTACCTGTTTCGAATGAAGAAAAGCTGGACGAAGAAAGGGACTGATTTGATTCTGGAGGAGAGCGTTGATTCTAAGGACTGTTTGCAATTGGCGAAGGACGTGCGGTTCGGACAAAGAAAGGAGAAGGAAAGTGAAAAGACAAAGAAATGGACTGATTAGATCCGCATTCAGTTTAAAGTGAAAAGCCTGGGAAAACGCGCAGATGACGTCACTTAAGTTGGCACGATTTCCGAGAACCGCTAAGATTACGACACGTCAGCGAGAGCGAACGGTCGCCTCACGCCAGCCGTCGGATCCCAATAAAAGGCGTCCTCAACACGTAGTCCAAAGGACGCGGCGAGCTGTACGCAGATTAATCATTTCGCCTTGTACCAAGACTTGTGCTTGTTGGGCTAGCATAAATATTCCTGTTGGGCTGGCGCCCACACTCTCGTAGGGCTAGTGCCGCCCACTAAGGTACTCAAAACAAAACATGGAGCTAGTACCCATGTTGGGCTAGTATCCGTGTTGAGCTAGTACCCATGCAGGGTTTAAACACCCATGTTGGGCTAGTATCCGTGTTGGGCTAGTACCCATGCAAGGTTTAAACACCCATGTTGGGCTAGTACCCACGTTGGGCTAATACTCGAAAAAATTTTCACATGGCTTCGCGACTAGTAAGCCCCACTTGCTGGGCAAAAGGTCATAGACAAATCCCCTGTAAACAGTTTAATCACTTCGCCTTGTACCAAGACTCGTGCTTGTTGGGCTGTGGACCGTAGATCTCACTATCTAGGACTTGAGACCCCAAAGCCAAGGGTGTGAACCCTTGGAACAAGGCTGGACGTCCTCCAAGAGGGCAGAAGGCCCACTTGACAATCACAAATAGCCCTTTGGGGGCGCCCTCAGCAGCTGACGAGGGCGCCCAAGTCATGGTTTTTGCCCTTTTACGATTTAGGCCCAAAACCATGATCGGGTAGGCCCAAGAAAGGCTACAAATAGTAACATTGGGATCATTCCCGAGGCATGACCAAAAACATAGCACAGAAACCCTAGTTTCTAGAAGTATTGTACTCACTGCCAGTACAATTATATTTATATGTTTATTTATTTCTTTGGTAAATATTTATCTGTTAATTCATATAATGAGGTAAATAAATCGCACAAATCTAATTTTCTAATATAGATATATTTTCCTTTAATTTTACGAAAATGACATTTCTTACGGAAATCTGACTCACACAAACATCACGAATGCAATTCTTATTATGTGGCCCAATATTAATGGTACACTCAACGTGTTTTCTGGTGAAGAGATGATTTAATTGGTTCATTGAAAATTATGACTCATTCATGAGTGAAATTATCGTGATAATTAGCATTGTTATTCATTTCAATATTTCAAATGTTATCTTTTTTTGACTCAATTAAACTTTACCTAAAATGTAGAGTCCAAGGCAATTAAATTTTCTTTTACTCAATTAAATTTTACCTAAAATAGTATTATCTTTTCTTTTACTCAATTAAATTTTACCTAAAATGTAAAATCTAATACATTGAAATCAGACATCAAACAATGTCCATAAGAATAATGATGGCAACTTATTCTTTAATAAACATTTCTAACACATTTTCTTTGAATTTTGATAGAATTTGTGAGAACTTTAACCCTCAAAAAAGTACGAGTAATCAATTTACATTCTCTTTGAATTTTGATAGAATTTGTTTGAATTTTAACCGATTAAAAAAGTACGAGTAATCAATTTACATTCTCTTTGAATTTTGATAGAATTTGTGTGAATCTTAACCGATAAAAAAAAGTACAAGTTATCAATTCTCATTATTTGTATTTGACTCAATTAAATTTTACCTAAAGTGTAGAATCCAATACGTTGAAACCAGACATCGAGTAATGTTCATAAGAATAACACTAATAACTTATTCTTTAATATACATTTTTAACACACTCTTTTTGATCAGTTAAAATTCATATGAATCGCACCTATAAAAAAAAGTACAAGTAATCAATTTTCATGATAAAAAACGTTGGAATAAAGAAATTTCATTAGAAAAATCATAATTTAACAATTAATTAATAATCGAGATTTCTTGAACAACAATTAATAATTGAGATTTGGGAGGCCAAGAGAAGTGAGGTGGCAAGGGTGCCACGTTAGAATTTAAAAGAAGAAAAGAACTCAACAATACGGCATTCACTCACAAACGCTCTTTCCTTAATTCCTAAAACCCTTTCTCCATCTATTACAATGCATGTGACTCATTTCTCAAAGGTTTAACAAAAAACACTAAAACCCCATTCATTCATTCATTCATTCATTCATCACCAACAAAAAAAAAACAAAAAATCTCACTTTCTTCTCTCTGTTTTCTCTTTCTTTTTGTGAACTCAACACTAGCCATGGCGGCTATCCAGGAATCACGGAAGGATCAGCCCAAAACGGCACCGTTTCAACCCTCGCCGCCGTTTCTCGTTTCTGATACCTACGCCAAAGACGCAATGCTTGCTTGGTTTCACGGCGAGTTCGCCGCCGCAAACGCGATCATTGACGCTCTCTGTGGTCACCTTGCGCAGATTGCTCCATCCTCCAACGATTACGATTCAGCTTTTGCGGCCGTACACCGGCGGCGGCTCAACTGGATCCCTGTTATTCAGATGCAGAAGTATCATTCCATTGCTGATGTGACTCTGGAGCTTCGTAAGGTTGTTGAGAAGAAAACTGAATCGGTTGAAGGAGCGAAGAAGATCGATGAGGAAGTGGTGGAAAGCGTCGGAAATGGTGGCGATGTTGCTCCGGTGGAGGTGATGGTGGAAGATGATTCGCCGGTCAGTGAGATCACTGATTCAGGTAATGAATAACAATCTTCTCTTATTTATTTGTTATTTTTAATTTGTGATACTGATTTGTAAATTTCTTTTTTCCTCCAGAAAGTTGATTTTAATTTTTTTTAATGGAGTAATAGCTTGGGTTTGGCATTAACACATACTTTATTATTATTTATTTGTTATTATTTATTTATATATTGAAGATGAATTTTTAAATGAGCCTGAAAAATGAATATTTGTGTGCAATAGTATTATTTGCTGTAATTTGTTTAAAAGTTTAACACTTTGGAGGGAGCTATGTACTCGAGGGAGCACTATTGTTCTAGAGACACCGGTTAGCATGATGCACAGATTAAACATTAAACTCTTTTTGGGTATCACTTACAAAAATTACGACTAGATGAGTTCTTTTAAAAAATATCTAGAAGAATCATACTGTTTCACGAAGAAATTGAACAACAGAAATAATTACTTCTAAATTTTTGCTATGAACTTTGAAGTCAAATTCTGTTGCGCAATGGTAGACCGCAGAAGTCGTTCAACGTTTTTAATTAATTTCATTTCCAAGACTCTTTGTAATCTCCAATATAGGAGTAGTTAGGCATCACAAAAGGTGTATGATTTCATACAAAAAATATTGCACGCAGAAAACATGGTTGATAATTTATTTCAAATGTACTTTTGTACAGTATTTTTGTTGGTTATATTTGGTGTTATGTTGCGATTATTTGGAGGCAGGAGCAGGGTAGAATAATACAACGTTGATGTAGTAGAAAATATCTAGAGATGTGTGCATTGATTTATTACACCGGCGGCGGAATCAACAGAGTCTGATTGCTTGCTGCTGTTGCAGGTGACGTCACGTAATTCCCTCTAATGGGATCACATCACGTGCCGGTTCAAATCTGGGTTAGTGGGTAGTTGGGGGTTCTGACAAATTTGATGCAATTCCCTATGAAACCAATACCCTGCTCAATTTTAATTCAACGAGAGGGTCAACTATGTTTTGCTCCTGCTTTAATGGGTGAAGGATCCAATGAATAAATGGTTAGGAAATTAGAGAACCCAATTTTGCTACACTAAAAAATGTAGTTCGATGATTTCAAAATAGGTAAACTATACCAGAGGTTATTTAATCGTAACAAATTAGTTTTTAAGTTTTTTTTGTACCACTCGAGTCTTTAAATTAATTAATTGTAATAAGTTGGTCTTTAAGTTTTTTCCATATCAATTAGGTCATTTAAGTTATTTAATCGTAACAATTTGGGGAATTTCAAATCTTAAAAATGTAACTTATTCGGGGTCTAAAAGTTACAATTAAATAACTTAGGACCTAAGTGTTACGAAAAATACTTAACTTGTCACAATTAAATAATTTAAAACGTAAGTGATACGGAAAAAAACTTAAAGGATCAGAATATTATAATTAAATAACTTAAAAGGCATCTAGTATAATTTAGTCATTTAAAATTAAAAGAAAGAACAAAGAAATGTTTTTAGTAGCTGGATGGATTCACCTAATGGGGGACATGTATTGTTGCAATGGCCTGCTCAATTTGTCCCTGTCTTAACTGGACTGTGGAGTGGGGACATTTGGTATTGGTAAATCAAACTGGTTTTTGCAAGACGGCAATATTTTTTTTAACAATCCACACTGCAAAAACATGTGTTAAAATGGTGAAATTTCACTTTAACATCATCGTAATTACGACAATGCACTGGATGAAAATGTGCTGCGTTTTATTGTGATCTGATAAGTCAATCAATCGCCCTCTTTGATTGAATAATGAAATTTGCGTGGATTGTCTTTGGTCTGGTGTGCAGGATCTCAGGAAGTGCAACATAGTTTTATGAACAATAGTATATGTTCAAATCATGAAGAATGTGAAGGACGTCGTTTGCAGATAAAGTGTATAAGAAGTTTCACAGCAAAGGAGTTCGTGAAAGGGCATCCGGCAAGTTCTTTTATTTGTAAACTCAAATGTGATGTTTTTAATAAAGATAGGATTTATAGAGCTGAATTCAGTAGTTTTTTTGTAATGAAGAAGCAGTTGGATATTGTTCATTGATGGGTTATTGCAATTAGCAGGTGAATGCTGTGAAAGGATTGAGGTTGTATGAGGACGTTTTTTCTGAATCACAAATCTGCAAGCTGACTGATTTTGTGAAAGAGATCCATGCTGCTGGCCAGAATGGGGAACTTCCAGGTGAATTTTGCATGTTTTAATGCAGGGATCGGGAACTTATACAAAGGAAAAAACTTCTTTTAATTTATTTTATAAATCAACAATTTAGTCCTACAAGCAATGTCAAAACACTGTGTTATCCTTAATATTGGATTGAGAGTTTGAGGGCTTGTATTTGATTTTGTTACCGATGACAAGACTATTTTGAGATAACGATTACAATCTAATGTCCTATATTGTCTACAGCCATTAACATACTAACAAAATCTTATTGAATAAAATGCAGGTGAAACTTTTATACTATATAACAAACAGGTGAAGGGGAACAAGAGAGAGATGATTCAGTTAGGTGTTCCCCTATTTGGCCAGATAAAAGACAATACCAAAAGTAAGAAGAAATCATTAAACTGAAGATTTGGCAGTCTTCCTTCACCTTAACAAAACTATAATCTGGTTCTTGTAATCACATACATTGCAAACAATGACTTTATGAGAATAGCATAAAATTCTGTTTTTTGTCTGTTTTTGTTTACAGGCAATATTGAGCCAATTCCACCACTTCTCGAAGGTGTCATTGATCACCTAATTCAGTGGCAAATAATTCGGGATAACAAAAGGCCAAATGGTTGCATCATCAACTTCTTGGAAGAGGTAAATTGTTCACACTGTTTTATTAGTCAAAACCCAGAAAGTTGTTGTGATAATTGTTTTGTGCAATGAAGTAATTGTCTAGTAATGCCTATACAATTTTGTAATTTGCAGGGGGAGTTTTCTCAGCCATTCTTCAAACCACCACATGTGGATCAACCTCTATCTACCCTTCTTCTCTCAGAATCTACAATGGCTTTTGGGCGTATTCTTATGAGTGAAAATGATGGGAATTACAAAGGTCCACTCATGCTCTCTTTGAAGCAAGGGTATGTATCAAAGAACTTCCACTCATTTTAACACTAATCTTCCATTTTGTTTTAAAGATACTAGTAACATTGCTTGATACAAAAGCAGAATATCTTCATCATTTACTCGACATCATGCAAGTGAATAATCTAAAATTGTGAATTGCAGCTATGCAAGCTTTTTCGAGGATGAGATTGAAACTATGTGTTTGTATAGATTGCAGACACTAGGGAGACAAAAAAAATTTGTTTTTGTATAGTAAATATCAGTTGCTAGATAGCAGAAATGACACCTAGTTTCAAGTTTTCAGAGTCAGCAGTTGCACAAGGTCATATTAGAATTCTCCACTCTGATATTGGAAAGCTTAATTTTCCTATAAGTATCTTTTTTTCATTTAAGTCATGCTCACATAATGTTTTTAAAGTGGTAAAGCTCTCCCTTTTCAGTAAGCTTTAAGTTACTCAACGTTAAAAGTCTTAGGTTTCTGATAAGTGATTTCAACCCATTTGAGAAGCTTGTAGCAATAAGTAGTGATAGGATTGCCTTAGTTAACATCTTATTACAGTAGTGACAGTTTTCCATTTGTAGCATTTAACTCTGGCATCATTGTTGTTTTAGTAAATATAGTTTAAATTTTTGTTTCTTCTTTTGTTCAGCAAAAATGGGTATCTTACAGAACATGATTAGTTAATGGAATACCTTGCAGGTCTCTTTTAGTGATGACAGGAAACAGCGCTGACATGGCAAGCCATGTGATGTGTCCATCCACTAACAAAAGGGTGAGCATCACCTTCTTTATAGTGAGAGGAGACAACTATCAAGGCCAATCAACAAGTCCTCCAACGACAATGTCTGCAATGACTCTTTGGCAACCCAGCACTCCCAGTCCATTTGCCTTGCCAAATGGAGCACTAAGTTGCTATGAGGATATGGACATGATGCCCAAATGGGGGTTATTTGGTGCTCCAATGGTCATGCTAACTCCTATGCACCCTATCACAAGTGAATCCCAACAACCTTCCTTGTGGCGGGACTGGAGTTTTCTTGCCTTGGAAGGGGCAACCAAAAAAACAGCCAAGGTATCTCCCACCACGTGCCCATAAAGGACGGGTTATGGCATTACCTTCCCCTGTTGAGTCACACAAGGAAGACTCTACTACTGAACCCACAATTACTGTTGAGGTATGATTTCAGACTCAGCAGCTTTGGGTTTAAAGGAATCTGAATCAAGTAAGGGGCTTTCACAACTCAGTTATGTGCTCTACGGTAATCTATTTTGTTGTACAAACGTGCCCAGGTGCTGCCAGAACAGTTCCTTTCATTCATTTCACATTTTTCCTTGTAGTTGCTTTTAGATAATGTAGACTCGAGTGTTCACAAATAGTTTATTTTGGGTTCCGATCAGCTTATACAATTTGGAGAGGTTAGATTCCTAGTTTGGCAAATGTGAATTAATATCAGAGGGTAGAATTTTGTATGAATGGATTGGTTATTGATATTTTCATTTTATAAACTTGTGGTTACAGCATATATGTGAGGATCGGTTTGATGGAATATTGTGATTATTATTATTTTATAAATTTTCTTTTGAAGAAGCCAAACTAGCCCACTAGAATTGGCACCAAGGAAAATCGAACTTGAGACCTTGAGAGAGTACACTCCAAGGTCTCAAGCCAACCCAAGTGGGTGTATTATTATATAAACTTGAGAGCATAAGTTGTCATTTCTAATCTCGATAGTTACCTGCTGTAGCAGTCTCAATCGCAATTAAAATATCCATTTTCTGTTTATTTTGTCTGCAATTTACATATTCCTTGGTTAAATGTCGCACACTACAAAAAACTGGCCATCTACTTGCATATTAATGCTATAAGTTTTTTTTTTTAGTTGTTATATTTGATGCAATAAGCTTAGCTTCATGTATTAAAGTAAACACTTCAATAAAAAGTTAAAAACAAATTAGTTTGCAAATGGAATAGATAGCTAAAGCACAATCTCTAATTCTCATGTGATTATATACATGTAATTGGCCACCCATAAAGGATATGATTCATAAGTCGTCAAGTTAAAGAAACATAAATTGGAAGTTGAAATACCTAGCAGATCATTGTAATTTTGAAGACATTTGTGTGTCAAAAAATTAAAGAAACATAAGTCGTCAACCTAGTTGAAATACCTAGTGTATCAAAAACATTTGACAAAAAATTAAAGAGAAGAGAGATGTCTATAAAGACAATTGTTTTTTCATACAATTACTTGACATCATTCAAGATGTTGAACAATGAGATAACTACTTCTAAGAAATCTATACAAATATATATAAAAATAAAATAATGGAATGCAAAATATCTGTTGCCAAAAGCACACTTACATGCATATATAATAAGTCTCAAGCCTTGGCAGGCTCATCATCATCATCATCTTCAATATCCCAACTCAAATCTTCTTCTTCTGCCGCAGAACTCAACCGCTTCCGCAAATCAATTTTGCTTGGGCTACCACTCCCCAA
The DNA here is from genome assembly GCA_018208015.1 of Medicago ruthenica. Classification (NCBI taxonomy): domain Eukaryota; kingdom Viridiplantae; phylum Streptophyta; class Magnoliopsida; order Fabales; family Fabaceae; genus Medicago; species Medicago ruthenica. Next base: position 18,315,764 of record CM031377.1, read on the forward strand.
TCCCATTGCCTTCTTTTCCTCAATGCTACTAAGATCCTCAATCTCATCCCACTCAAGCTCTTTCTCCCCCTCCTGCTCCGAGTTCTGACTTACCGCCTGTGAAGACTTTCCATCCCCGACATTCTTCTCCGTTGTCACTTTCTTATCAAAAACAGCCGCAGAATCCTTCGCTTTATCCACTTGGCTTCGATCACCCTTCTCTTGAACAACCTCCAAATTCTCATCTACTTTTGATTCCTCCATCATCTTCTTTTGCAACAAACTATCGCTCTTTTCACTCTTAGACTCTTCCCCTCGAAAATCATCCACCTCTTCCACATTATTCAATCTCTTATCATCAAAGCCATCATCTTCATACTCCTCATCTTCAACATCCCAACTCAACTCCTCATCCTCTTCCTCTTCCCTCGACATTCGCTTCACAAGCTTCGCCCTCACATCCTCAGCTTTCTTAACCTTATAAGCCTTATAATAATACCTCAACCAAAAAGTTTCCCTATCAACAACATTAGGAACCACCCTTCTATAAACACTCTCCACTTCATCATTTTCTCTTAACAACTTTTCCATTTCATCCTTTTTTCCTTCCAACGAAAACTCCAATTTCCACTTATTATAACGCTCCAAATCAAAAGGTTCTTCTGTATAAGTATCAGAATCACCTTGAATTGCACGAATTTGAGCATCAAATCTACTATACAGCCTCGAATTCAAACTACTCTGTTTTTTAATCCTCTTCTTCTTCGAATCAGATTCTGATTCGAGGATTGCGTCTTTGCTTTGAGATATGATCTGAGCCGTCCCTTTAATCACGGTGTTACCGAATTGGTCGATGACGTGTCCAACGGTTTCGAGAGAGTCCTGTGCGACTTCTATCTCCTTCTTCAAACCTGTGCCGAATTCATGAAGATCGCGACGGTATATTTCGATGACGGATTCGGATTTTTCGCCGAAGGTTTTGATTAGGTTGCCGATGTTCTTCCACGCGCCGGTGGGATTGAACGGCAAGTTTGGCGAGTCGCTGGAGGAAGCGGTGTTGGTTTCGGATCCTGATGGGTCCGGGTTGTCGGAGAAAACTGTTTTGAAGAAATTCATTGAGAAAGGGTGGAAAGAAGAGATTGGAATAAGAAATTGAAAAGAGCAATGAAATAAAAATAAATGATGAAGAGGAAAGGGATGAGGATGAAGATTATGAGGGTCCCATAAGCATAGTGATATCTACAACTAAAATTTGAAAGTACAACAAATCTAGATCATCATTGTTCTCCTTTCTATTTTGAAACTACCTGTCAAAAAATTTATGGGCAAATAATGAATATGAGTACAGTGCACGGTAATTCTTTATATCAAAATTTTAAAATAGTTTTTATATATACATCTTGTTAATTAAAATAGTTGCTGACGTTAAAATAATATTTTAATATTAATATGACAATAAGTAAATATATTAAAAGACTAATATGATAATATTAATGGAGTATTTTAACGTAAGATATTATTTTAATTAACATAATGCATAATCATCGACTATTTTAAAAATTTTAATATATTAAAAGATTACTGTGGTTATTCATTGTTACACATTCAGAAACAAAATCGACTATTTATCCAAAAAAGTAGTTATACTACTGGTGTTCTCCTTTTTCTAAAAAACACAAATATAAAACCAATTTTCACAAAAAAAAAAAATCAAAAGTTTTCATATAGTAGCAATTGTATATTTTACCATTTAAAAGTAATTTGTTAACATCGTTTTATATACATTTTTTTTTTTGACAAATTGTGTAATTTTATTACCATCAAGAGAAAGATTCAATTTGAATATTCATGTCTCTAATATAGGAAGTCTCAAGTCTTAACTCAATCATTCTCTTCCCTACAATTAATCCCACCAACCTCCATCCTCCCATTTCCCTCAATCATTCCCAACCTTCTTTTTTTATCTTCGTTCTCAACCTAGCCTCACAAAAATTAAGAATGCCTCCTCCTTGACTTTACCCTCATTTTTTCAACATTAGGGGGCAGGAAGGATGGAGTTTTGGAACCCAACATGGCAACATGCCAAACTCCCCTTCCTCCTCCTGTCTCTTCCTCCCTTTCTCCTCCTCCTCAACCTTTGCCATGTCACCGCCACCACCGGCAACATCCACGTCAACATAATCCTAAAGCCCATCATCTTTAGAGAAGCCCCTTCCTTTCGCAATGGTGATGCGTGCAACCAAGAAAGAATACACATTGCCATGACACTTGACTCAAACTATCTAAGAGGTACAATGGGAGCCATTCTCTCCATCTTACAACACTCAACATGTCCTGAAAATGTGGATTTCCACTTTCTTTGGGCAAGGTTTGAACCTGAGGTCTATTACGCCATCAAATCCACATTTCCATACCTCAAGTTCAAGATATATCGATTTGAATCAAGTAGGGTACGTGGAAAAATCTCCAAATCCATTCGTCAAGCCTTGGATCAGCCTCTAAACTACGCAAGAATATATATTTCTGATATTATACCAGGGTCATGTTAAGCGAGTCTTGTACCTTGACTCTGATCTTGTTGTTGTTGATGACATTGCAAAGCTTTGGGAAGTTGACTTGGGCTGGCAAGGTAGTGGCTGCACCAGAATATTGTCATGCGAATTTCACAAGGTATTTCACCGATATGTTTTGGTCGGACCCAGAACTTCCACGTGCATTTCATGGTCGGAATCCTTGTTATTTCAACACAGGTGTTATGGTTGTGGATGTTGAAAAATGGAGGGAAGGAAGGTATACACAAAAGGTGGAAGAGTGGATGAGGGTGCAGAAGCATAGGAGGATTTATCATTTGGGTTCTTTGCCTCCTTTTCTTCTTGTTTTGGCTGGGGAGATAAAGGGTGTGGATCATAGGTGGAATCAACATGGTTTAGGAGGGGATAATATTGAAGGTAAATGTAGGAGTCTTCATCCTGGGCCTGTTAGTTTGCTTCATTGGAGTGGGAAGGGTAAACCTTGGTTGAGGTTGGATTCGAGGAACCCTTGTACCGTTGATCATCTTTGGGCACCGTACTGATCTCTATCGTCCAACTTCTCATTACTTTGAAGGATGAAAATGATGGTGGAAACTTTGAACATGGTGCAGCAACTGTAAGTCCGCTAAATCTAAGACAAAAAATTTGAACTTCAATCTAACGACTTTGTAGTAGCTGCACCGTGTTGCAGAAGATCAAACATAGCGAAAAGTAGTCAAATATGAATGGAAAGAAATCATACATTGCATGACTTATGCATGCACATGTTGGTAGCCAAGATTGACAAGGAAAATTTGTCGGGGAGGAAGAATTAACTAACCAACATAATTTATTAGGGGTAGATACCAATAGTCATTGGTTTTATGTTTTTTACTTTTTGTTAGACAAAATCGAGGGAAATAAAGTGCAAAATTAGGGTGAAATAATAACTTGATTGGAATTAGTTTACCATGGGAAGGATTAACATTGCATTTTTGCAGTTTGGAAGAACAAGTTCTGGTTTATTATGCAAGGCACTTGAGAAGGCAAGGATAATTTAAATGGAACAATATCACTCATGGTGTTTACCCTTTTTTTTTTCCTTCTGGGTTTTGGGGGTAAGGAAATAAACGGTAGATTTATTTGTGGATGATAATATCATGTGCATCAGTTATAGATTGCCAGATGGATGGACTGGCCAAACTTTTGTCTTCCATATATGATGATACCTACGAATTTCATTATGTTTTAAACATCCTGATAGATTTTGTACATGTTCTTAGTTCAATTGCATTGCCAATGTTAGCATTTGCCTATAAATTATTACTGTATTTATTATTTTGAATCCTATAATCCAATGGTAACTATATCCTATGCTTTAGGGGATTAAAGATGACAATATAAAAGGGACTAAAACTAAGAATATGCTCATTTCAAAAATGAAAAAGTTTAAAAAATAAAATAAAATTCTTCAAGCCATGAAATAAAATTTAGAAAAACAGCTTTTGCACCTCTTCACAAGCACTTTGGTCTCTGATACTGCTACTTATATGTAATGGACTTGTATGAATGAGTTCACTAATTTGCGCAGGTTGCCTTAGTTAACATTTGATGGTCCTTCAATAATTCATGGCCATCACTCATGTCTCTCATTCTCTCTATCTTCCCCTTTCTATCATTCATCTCTCTTCTTTACACTGATCTCTCAGTGTCAAACAATCAAGCAATGGCTCAATATTTAAATGACAATGAAACAGTGGTGCAATATTAACACTAGCTATTTTTTACTCTTAATATTCATTCATCACAAACAATATGATAACATTGTCTTCTCAATTTTAATTTTCATCTGGTCAAGCAGTTAAGCTACTGCCATCCAAAATCACAGTGATACAGATCATATGTACTAAAAACCAAGACTAAATTACATTTTATCTTTGGGAGGATGTTGATCTGACTCAATAATTTCTATTTTTCTGAAATGTCATGCACAATAAAATGCAAAACTTATAAAGAACGTATAAGCATTTTCCTTTTTTGACATCTAACTCCCTAGTAGACACAAAAGCACCTGGAATTTCCACGCCGAATTCTTTCATCCTTGTGTTGATGACTGTGATCTATGGAACGCTTGAAGAATGTTGCATCTCATTTGCTTTGTCAAGTATAATATATAATTGAGATCCATGAGAAAGTCAAGAGTCAACTCGCCTTCAAAGAGTTAACCGCCAGGTTGGGCCAACTAGTCTGTTTTCTGGAGCCATCCAAGCTGCAAGAAAAAGAAGATATCGTCAAATCTTGATAACTTGGCTCAAAATTAACTCACTTTTTAGTACAAAGTAACACAATTAAACTTTATAATTGAGATATTTTACTTTAGTCTATTGCTCATGAGAGGAATAAATCCTGAGAAATCGTATGTACCTTCCATGCATACATTCCAAAGAAAGCTATTATATCTGCCGACCAAACAACAGCAAAGGATTTCAAAAAGAATGGGATTGCAACGTTGAGCAAGGGAACTAAGAGGAAAAGATAGTTGAGAGCTTCTTTCTCATTCTTTGAGCAATCTCGAGCTCGCAAGGAAGGAATTGCTGCATATATATAAATGAATTGCATCTATCACAAAACTTTTACTCCAGTTAAAGAATCAGTAGCAATCAGGAAACCAATAAAATCTTGCATGAAGGAGCTGGAACAACTATTGTTGGTCATAATGACAATCAGTTTCAAAAGCATTGTTCATTTGAAAAAACTAAAGTTCCCCACATAGGCTAGATAAAATGCCTAAAGTCTAGGCAATTCTCGTCTTACAAGTCTGGTTTATGGAATTGAGTTACGATACAAATCTATACAACAACAACAACCAAGCCTTATCCCACTAAGTGGGGTTGGCTACATGGATCAAATTACGTCATAATGTTCTATCATAAACCATATTTGAACCCAACTCATGAACCTCTAAATCTTTTCTAATAGTTGCTCTTATAGTTTTTGTAGGTCTTCTCCTACCTATATATGACGCTATTAAAGTCTATCCTAGATATGTTAATGGGTCACCATTGGGTAATACTCAAGTCTAACATTGGCTAAAGATTATGTCTAAATGTAAATACAACTTATAAATTCTAGACAATCTTCAATTACAAGCTAATTTCATTGGGTCAAGTTAGACACAAACATCTCGAAACCAAATATTATTTCTCATAAATGCATCATATTTACAAAAGGTTGTGAAATTCTAATAACTGGAAAAGCATGAACTACCATTCCAGCACTTGTTCATTTATGCAACTTTCAAAATCAAGATAAAAAATTGGTAGGTTTTGAACTTACTGAACATCCAAATGGACCACATGCCCATCAATCTCCAAAGATCAGGGTGGTCTGAAGGGAAAATGAGATTAAAAGACAAAGCTCCACCCAACAACATTGATACATACGCTTGAACTTCAAAAACAGTATACAAGGTACTTCCAGGTACTGCAGGGTTTTTTGATGCCGTCGAAGCCCTCGGTGCAAAGGTTGCAGCTGTCTTCTGAGCCACCTATCAATTCAAAAACAAACATTCAAAAACAAAATCACCAGTTTTCTCTATCTTTGTAATGCCCTCATTTACTCTTAAGCAACATGCAACAACAAAAACCTTTCTAAGTGAAGCCCTTGTTTAGATAAACAACTTAATTAAGCACTAACAGCATAAGTACTTATCGTATAAACGATTACATATAAGTTATTTCTATAACCACATATAAAATGAAGTCAAATTATGTTCATAAGCTATCCTAAAGAACTTAGTGAAAATAAGTTGAAAACATCTTACTAACATGTCATAAACTCTTTCCATAAGTTCTCCCAAATAGTCTAGAAATTGCTTATGTCATTAAAAAAAAAACTTAAATAAATCAATACAAACAGACCCTTGATCAATTTTTAGAAAAGCAGAGATTTTTACAAAATGGGTGTCCTTAAAATATGATATGAAATGAAAATTGAAGGATTATAGAAAGATGGTGTGAAGCAACAAACCTTTTTAAGTTCTTTGTCTATTGGAGTAGAAAAAGTAGAGGAAGTGCTTTCTTCATTGGTGTTGGATTCAACTACTTTAACCTCTTCTACAGCTTTTTCATTGGAAGTGGCACATGCAATGGGATAAGGAGAGCGTCTTAAGGTTGAAAGGAACTTTGGAAGGTTGGTTTTGTTGGTTAGAACCGGAGAGACTAAAGGGTAGGGTACCCTACAAAGGTAATGGTTTGAAGAATGGATTAAAGTGTTCATCTTTTTTCTTTTGGGAGGGGTTTGGAAACTATGTTGTCATTGGAAACTCGAGGATGGTGATGAGAAGATGGAAGATAAGGAATGTGAGGTGGAGTAGTGACTAGGAACGCCGCAATGATGTGTTCAAACAATGAGGAACCACCTTAAACTCTTAATTAACGGTGTGGATTTAAATCCATTTGGGTTGGTTTAACGGTGTAAGCTTGAAATGAGGTCTAACAAGTGAACCTGCGATTAGACATCTCGAATTAGTCAAAATTTTGGTTGGATAATGAGTTTATTTAAAAAAAAAAAATTGGTATGGATTTCATTGTTTGAACAACCATTTGGGTTATCAGAATTTTTTTTAATCCAATTCACTCGTCACATTTAATCATGTGACAAATTAGTTTGGATTAATTTAGGTTTATTTTTGTTAGCTACCGAATTGGTGGTGAGGAAATTATAAAGATTAAAATGGATGTTCACTCTTTTTTTTTCTTTTTATTGGTATAGCTTATAAGAATAAGTTCTTGGAGAAATAGTTAATAAGATATACCTGAAAAATTGTAGATACTGAAAGTATCATCTTTTAAGACTCATAATTTACTCTAAACAATCTTAGTCAGTTTGACAAGTATAATAAGATAGTTTATACATGATAGTCTATAGTTTTATAAACTCATATGATTAAATAAGACATGTTTGTTAATAGTCATTTTATCATAAGTTTATGGTTTACTTTTACTAGTTTATTACATTTTTTGATAAAATAATTCAAGTAATTTACCACTAAAAATTTATAGTTTATCAGTATTCTTTCAATTTTACCATCTTTTCATCTAAATTGAAAAGAAATTAAATATTAATTAAGCATATTTTTATGTTATATCATTTTTTTAGTAATGTTATATCATATTTTTAAACTAGTTCAACCGTTAATTTTATCAAACAAATACAAATTTAATTAGATAATTCATAAACTAGTTTATTAGTTATATACTATAAATTCATCACTATAAACTAACTTACTAGTTATACGCTATTTTTTTTTTATACCAAATAGAGTTTAAAATTGATATGTGGTTTCAGTCAAAAGAGACTAATATGACAATAAAAATGTTAATTGGGTTTCTACATAAGAAAATGGTTACTTGCTATTATACTTGTTCGATTATTTATTACTACACGTTAACTTAAAATATGTTTGATTATATTATGATGAGAAAGTCAATATTAATTCTAGTAGAAGCAACCCGTCCTAAAGAAAAATAAAAATGTGAATTAGAAACCATTTTCCTCAACTATGCATACATATTTTTTTTTACAATATTTATGCATACAATCTTAAACAAATTACTGTTTGTTTTTTGCTCTAGGTTAGAAGTTTTTATTGAACAATGTTTGTCAAGTATTCAACAATAAATACAAGCGAGAGTGTTTCTCAAACATCTGATGTCGATATGTCCGAGTGGTTAAGGAGACAGACTTGAAATCTGTTGGGCTTCGCCCGCGCAGGTTCGAACCCTGCTGTCGACGATTTTGTTTTGCTTTTTTTATATATCGCTTAAAAAATCATAGGTTGATTAACCATCTTGATAATAACATCCAAAGTTTTTTCTTTAATTTGCCCAAAATAACATCCAAAGTTGAAAAGGTACTATACTAATATAGGATATAAATGACATATTTCCTGGTAGCTTTTTTTTTTTTTTTTGGTTCTATATTTCCTGGTAATTATTAGGAATTTGTATCAGGAAAAAAGAAAAAATGGACTTAATGTAGTATGATGCTCTTGTTATTGGTGACTCTATTTTTACCCTCAAAAAGAAAAAGGCGACTCTGTTTTTTTGGATGAAATAATATGAGAATTTTCACTACAACATAAATTTAAAAATTGCAATAAAGTTATGGTAATCGCAAAGTTATACATAAGCGGTCCTTCAAGTTTAACGTTTGTAGCACATTAGTCTTTTATGTTTTTTATTTTTATATTGGGTGTATTTTACCCAACCACAACCGACCGAAATAATCCATCCATGTTCGTTTTTTCAATCCGAATAACCCGAGTGACCCGCGCCAAACCGACCCGCATGCATGCGAGCCATTCGGAACGGGCGGTTTGGGCGGTTTTATGAAAACTTGTCCAGCCCTACCATTAATGGTTGATGTGGCATTGTTAATGGCTGACGTGGTGGGTCCAAAACAATAAAGTATTAGTATTTTTTAATTAATTTTTTATTAACAAAAACAGAAAAAAACTTCAAAAAAATCAAGAAAAAAATCAAGAACTCCTTTGTTCATTTTGCTTCAAAATTCATTTCTGCCCCTTTCTTTACTCTTTCCTTCAACATTCTTCATCTTCATCTCTTAAAATCTAGATTTTTTTTCTTCCAATTTCTTCGTCCAACCACCACCACCTCCATCATCATCGTCATCAATTTTCTCTACATCAACAAAACCCAGTTTCACCCAAACTAAAAATTTCCAATTTTTAACCCTTAAAAATTCAAATAAAAACCATGTACTTTCTTGAAAAATTGAGATTTTTTTTAGCAATTAAACATATTAGTTTCTCTCGTTTTCATGTTCTGAGACAAAAAACTAATTTTTGTTTCTTAAATTTATGATTAAAGAAACTTAATTTTTTTTGTTAAATCCAATTGAGAAATTCATGGGGAATATATAGTGGTGACAAGCGAAGATAGAATCAAAAGAAAAAGAAAAAAGAGATTTTTATGGATCGAAAAATTAAAACAATTGTTGTTAATTTGTTGTTGATGATCGTAGTAAACGGTTGCTGCATGTGGATTTGTTAATTACCGTGTTGGCGGTCGAATTCACCCCTCACTCTCAAGAATTTGTCCTTGGTTTCGTATCCCAGTCATCCCTTTGATTGACATGGGACTATGTGGATTGAAAGAGTTGTTAATGCTTGTTGACGTTGTTGCAGGGAGTTGATGGTACCTGATTTGATTTCGTGTTGACGGTCGATTAATTCGCCAAAATATAAACTCGTTTGATACTCACAAGCATCTACCGTTAATGGTGTTCGTTTGTTAGAATTGATTAAGGTTAGATCTACTTTGTTGATTTTTTTTTAATGTTTTACCCGTTAGGGTTGATTCACATGGATTGACTGGGTCAGGTTTTATGTCCCCCAGTATTATGTAATTTTTTCCCTTTTTTTAATAATATATAAGATCAATTGGCAAACGATTAGAGTAGGGTACCAACTTAGTTGGACACTATTATTTTTGATGTCATTTTGCTCTTACCTTCTCGAAAACAAAAAAAAAAAAATTTCTCATTTTTTTTCTTTTATTTAAACACGGGTACAGTTGAATTCAAGTCTTTATAATGTTAATAATGTTGAGGGGCTTCATTACACTACATCTCACATTCTGCAATAAATTAATTGCTATTGTGTTAACTCTTATTTCATGTTTCTAAACATTTCATTACCAATCTCATATTATATTTTCTAACAACTGTATCATACCTATATTTCATCCACATGGGTAACAAAATAATTCATCATGTGATCAACTATTTTTATCAACTATCTATTCTACAATCATATGTATTCTATAATCATATTGCCTCGGTCTTTATTATAAGAAAAAAGTCATTTTTAAGTTTATTAAATATCTAATGTATATGATTTCTATTATAATTTCATTGAATAACTAATGTATCTGGCCTATATATAGACCAGATACATAAGTATTCAATGAACCTAAAAAGTTGTTTTTTTGCTTATAAATATGACCGGAGGGAGTACATCAAAGAGAATTGTTGAAATTGATTCATATTTTTAGAAGACATTCAAGTAAAAAAATGACAATGTATAAGAGAAAAGTCTAAAATTGCTACATATTTCTATAGAGTGTTCTAAGTCTAACAATGCCTAGATTAGTTTGTAGCCTAGAAACATCTATCTATAACAACATCTATCTATCACAGTGTAACGTAAAAAAGTCAAATAAAAACATAGATTACTCTACTTCTAAAACCATTTCCAAGAATCTATAAATAATATAAAAAGCATAGTTTAATTCAAGACTTTAAAATTTAATATTAATAATATATTGAATACTTTACCAGGCTATGTCTCTCCACTTAGATAAGTTTTATTTTTTTGAAGCCTCCATTTTGTCATAAATCATAATAAATGCTAGTTGTTTCTTACTCCCTCCGTCCCTATTTATAAAAGTAGTTTACAAAAATGTTTTGTCCCTAAATATAAGATTATGTACAAATTCCTAGAAGCATTTATTACCCTTTTTCCAAATATACCCCTTATTAATACTATCAATTTGTCTTGGTATATGAAAAATTAACATTAAATATATATTTAATTAAGGGTAATCTAGTAATAGTCACACACATTTGAGACAACTTTATTATTCCAACAACTTTTTTTAATACACGTGATTTTTATAAACTACTCTTATAAAAAGGGACGGAGGGATTATTATACAAGTAAGTGCTACTTAATCTCTTCCACCGACGAAAAGTCAAAAGCAATGTTGAAAACAATGTAATGTAAAAAAATGACAATTTTCTAACAATGCCTAGATCAGCTTGTACCCTCGAAACATTTATCTATAACAATGTAATGTAAAAAAGTCAGATAAAAACATTGATTACTTTACTTCTATAAACATTTTCAAGAATCTATAAATAATAGAAAAATATAAAGTTTAATTCAAGACTTTGAAAATTTAATACTAATAATATATTGAAGACTTCACCAGACTATATCTCTCCCTTAGATAAGTTTTTTTTAAGCCTCCATTTTGTCATAAATCATACTCGCTATATTATGTGATATAATTGACTCTGTTACGCATGTCAATACATAATTTTGATTTTAAATATCTTTAATAATCTATTTGAAAAAAGGTCTTGTTAACAAGTGCCCCGGAGACTCTTTAAGAATTCTAAAAAAAGAAATTATTTTAAAATAAAAGTCAAATATTTCGATTTTTCGATACATTGATTACACATATTTTCATAAAAAGTCACCATTTAAAGGCCTTAAAGAGTGCCTGCTCAGGCACTCGTTAACATTTTCCTAAAAAAATTATGAAAATTTGATATTTTGAAAATATTCATCAAGACAGATCCAACATCTTATATGTAATAATTTGTCTTTGTATATTAGTAGAAAAATATGATCAAAATATGTTATATTTTAAAATTAGATCATTTAGAATGAGACCGAGGAGTAATAAATACTACTAGTATCTTATTGTAAGTGCTATTAGTGTCTTCCACCAACCAAAAGTCAAAAGCAATGTTGAAAACAAACTAGAATACTAGTATTGTATTGAGTCATTGGCAGCCGGCAGGTGACAAACAACCAACTACGTTGTAATCCCAAAAGGCAAAGAATCTTTCTTGATGATATCACCAACAAAGAGTTTATACTGTGATCTTGAAAGTGAAACACATATATAGTAGAACAATCAAACAAACAAGGGCAACAATATTAAACAGAACTGTTCTATCCTATCCAATGATGACAGATGATGAACTTATACAGAAGCTAGAAGTGTTGACAATGGACGCCAAACATCATCAGTTGGAAACTCTTCGCTCAATCCTTCAACATAATGGTTCTGTTAGATATCTTCAATCCTTCAATAATAACAAAAGTGTTGATCCTTCTACTTTCACAAGTCTTGTTCCTTTGTCTTCCTATGATGATTACGTTGACTTTATCCACCAGATGGCTGATGGAGAACATGATCATCATGATCTTCTCTCTGTTGATCCTCTTCTCTGCTTCTTCTATAGGTGAGTCCACTTTTAACTCTTCATTTCAATTAGTTCTTTTTCTAGGCTTTGTTATAGGAGAATTTATTGGAATAAGACACCCTTTTTTTATCTAAATCATTGATCGACCTCATCACCATAGAATAAAAAATGGAACACTTGTAAATTTTGTCATTCTTATTGCAGGCTTTATTATAGGATAGATTCTTGGAATAAGAGACCCTTCTTGATCTAAATCATTGACCTCATCACCTTTGCATTAAAAATGCAATTTCATTAATTTTAGGATTAAATCATTCATTGCCTATAATTTTAGAAACAAAACTGATGATTTACTCTGATGTGATTGTAATGGATGACTTATGTTGTGCATGACACAATTGTGACTTTGTCTTTCTCAGCTCAGGAACAACCTCCATGAAACCAAAACTGATCCCTTACTTTGATTCAAGCCTTTCAAAAGCTGCCTCCTTTCTTGGTCACCGAGGCTGTATCGCTGTTCTTCAAAGGTAAACTTAAGTGATCAATAAAAAATTTTGCCAAATTTTGAAAGTTCTTACGTTCGTTTAACAATGAGTTTAAATTTGAAACCTCCATGATGCAGGATGTTTCCTCCAAGGCCAAATATAAACAAGATCCTATGGTTTCTATATGCTGACAAAATTACTACTACAACTAAACGTGGCTTAAAGGTTATGGCAGCCTCTTCATACTCTTTACAAAGTGGTAAGGTAACTCCTCAACAACTTGCAATGTTCTCTAGTCCCCTCGAAGTTATTATTGGATCTAATGTGGAACAACAAATGTATTGCCACCTTCTCTGTGGCCTTAGGAATCTTGATGTTATAGATGGAATTAGTACTCCTTATGCCATAGGTTTGATTAAAGCATTTGGTTTTTTGGAGTCCAAATGGGAGCAGCTATGTGTTGATCTTGATTGTGGATTTCCAAGTCATGAAATTTCAGATGAGGAAATGAGAGAAGCTGTAATCAACACTATTAGTGGTCCTCAACATGAATTGTCAAATAGAATAAGATTCGTTTGTGAAGGTAAGAATTGGGGTGGGATTGTACATAGATTGTTTCCGAATGTTCGGTTTATCAAGTGCGTTACAACAGGAAGCATGAAGCAGTACTATCAAAAACTTAAGTTTTATGCCGGAGATGTACCAATTGTAGGAGGAGATTACTTTGCTTCTGAGTGTTGTGTAGGTTTAAATTTAGACATAACACAACCGCCCGAGACAACACGGTTCGTACTACTTCCTACTTTTGCCTACTTTGAGTTTCTTCCATTTGAGATGAATGAGAATGATGAGGATGTTGTTGGTGAACAAACAGTGGACCTTTGCAGTGTTGTGGTTGGAAAGATGTATGAAGTGGTTGTTACTACTTACCGCGGATTTTATCGATACAAATTGGGCGATATAGTTAGAGTTGTTGGTTTCCACAATTCATCACCTCAAGTTGAATTTGTGATGAGAGCACCTAAGTCTTCAGCTGAGATTCTCAATGAGAAAGACTTGATTTCAGCAGTTGAAAATTTCCAACTTGCACTTAGAGGTGCTATGGGAATCGATTCAATTGAGATTGTTGAGTTTGCGAGTTTCTTATATCAGGAACCAATGTCAAAGCAGTTGAAGGTATTTATAGAAGTAGAAGAAGTTCAAGAGGAGTCTAAATTTTTGGAGGATAATAACTTGGAGGAATGGGTTAAAGTGTTTAAAAGTTGTATTTCCTCTCTTGAGAATGGTTTAGGAGCATTGTACAAGGTGCAGAGAGAAAAAGGTCATATAGGGAACTTAATGATAATTATCCTAAGGCAAGGAGCTTTTGACCAGTTATCAGATTTGGCTCTTAAGAATGGAACACCAGCTAGTCAATATAAGCCACCTAAGATTATAAGGAATCATGAAGTTGTCAAATTCTTGGAAAAGTTTGCTTTTGTTACAGTATCAATGGATGTCTAAGAATGTATAGTGAATGGAGTGAATATCTATCACTACCTCAATTTCAATCTGATCACATTTTTAAACATGATGTGTCCAAGGTGTGCTTAGTTGCTTTTTAGAACAATAACAATATCTTGTAATTGAAAGATTAATTGTTCATCAAGACTTGGATTGTGTATTAATTATAGAGGTTATTCAACCTTAGCATGGAGGAAGGTTTTTCAATTCTCTATTAAAATACAGTTAGGGGAAAAAAGTATTCACATTTGTTCTTCTTGTGGTTAAATTTACCTTGTAAATAATTTTCAAACCAGAACAAATTAATAGACTTGGGTACGTATATTTTCAAATGAAATATTAAAGCCTTCTTTGGACTATATATTTCATGAATGAATGACATCAAGACAACCTGAATTATAAACAGCACTGAATTCAATCATCAAATATAGAAAGCAAACATACTATAAAAAGATGGATAGGGATCCAATTCAATCATCAATATGCATCGTTTTTATAGATTACACTACAATGTAACAGTCGTGAATCTTATTGTTGAAATATGACGCACATTTATTGATATTTCTATAATACATTAGAAAGATATAGAATAACTCTTGTTAAGTGATAATGCACACTTATAAATCTTTATAGAATACTTGAGTAGCTAGTAGAATAAATTAATACGACATTTTTATAAGATAATGTCATGAACATTCTAGAATGTAGTATCTAGAATATACCTCTGTAATGAATCAAGATAAGCCCAAGAGAATAGAATAACCCAAGTAGCTAAGGAATATGATGAGTTAGTTGTATTAGATATTTTAGAGGTGAGTCGTCATATTTTAGAAGGATCCAGAGATAGATGAGTTATTAGTAAGTTGTTAGAATACACATGCTATAAATAAGTGATTGGTCATTGTAATCATTATCAAATGAAATGAATGAAGAAATTAGTTTGTTCGAATAGTTTTAGTGTAGTTTTTATTCTCTTAGTATAATTTCTCTTCCATTTATGAACAACCCAAAAGTTGTTCATAACAACCTCCCACATCTATAAATAGGTAAACATATGTACAATTGTATTCAAGCCTTTGAGAAGTAATTTTCAATAATATCGAAGGCTTCACCATTCTATATATCTCTCCTCCTACGATGTGCTCATCACTAATGTGTTTCCTCTTGTCCCATATTACTAAACACTCCACCACTAGCTCTCACACTATATTTTTCAACATTGGTATCAGAGTTGCGTTCGTTCATTCGATGGACCTAGCAAAATATGACCTCCTGTCACCAACTATCTATTTTTTAAACTATTTATTCTACCACATGAATTCTACTATCTTACTAAACTAGAAAATCAAGTTTTTGGCTTAAATACAAAAGGAGTACAGGCAGCCATACGACCAGACCCTGTTTGAGTTCAAACCCAAAACTAAGAAGGCAAGAGAGAAGTTCATGCATGTATCCTAACAGCCTAATCCTCTTAAGTTCAAGTCCAACTAATATCGTAAACCTATGAAAAATAAGACTCAAGTTCAAATAAAGCACAAGTCTAGACAATAAATAAAAATGGAGACATGTGACCTTTGATGCTCAACTTAAGTTGCTTACATTACTGTTAATGATACCCCGTACGCACCAGCAACTCCCTTGTTGGAAGACCTCCTTTAAGCATATGTCAAACCATGATGATCACCTTCGAGAGTACTAGACTGGACCAAAACTTTTTGCATAGGCCTGCAACGAATGTGTCATAGCTGCTTAGATTTCGCTGTGAGATTTAACCATATCCAGCTATCACATTTGATTGGAATTGTACATCTCTTAATATGAATTCCGACCCCCACTCAAATAAATTACGCCTCCAATTCCAACTCTAACCAATGAATCTTATGTATAGATTACATTGTAACAATCATTAATCTTAACTTTTAAAAAGTTAAGATTTTAGCCCCCTAAAAAAATTAACAATTTTACCCCTAACTTTATAAAACGATGCAAAACTGCTTAAAAGGCACCACGTATCCAAGAACAGGGGGTCAAAATCGCAATTTTTTGTAAAGATAAGTGGTCAAAAAAACATATTTCTGTAAATATATGGGGACAAAAGAACATACTTTCATATAGATAGAGGGTCAAAAGATCATATTTCACAAAAGATAAGGGTAAACTTGTTATTTTTTTAGGGGCCAAAATTGCAACTTCTTAATTGAAGGTTAAGGGAACAAAAATGCATTTAATTCTTTTTTTTTACAAGAGAGGAAAGAATCGATTAACAATTATATTGTATCACATTTTTAGTTATTTTTAAATAGAGTTTAAGGAATATGTGACTCACTTGTACCAAAAATAAAAAAAAGATTTACTTTGTTATTTTTAAATATATTTGAAATCAATCAAATATTAATGAGTTTGGTATATTTTTTTTAAGGAGTTTGTTATATTATATCTTAAATCTTCTTTTTTGTTGAGTTTGTTACTCCCTCCGTTCCTTTTTAATTGTCACTTTTGAAGAAATTTTTTGTTCCTTTTTAACTGTCACTTTCAAAGTTCAATGCAACTTTAAATATTGTTTTACCAATATTATCCTTAGTTATTTATTACGGAGAGAGAAATATATGAGATGATATATTAAATGAATAAGGTTATTATAGTAAAAATATAAATTATTGTATCAAAAGTAGTGACATTTATAGTTTGTTTTGGTTTGTGTAAAATGTCAAAATGTGACAATTAAAAAGGAACGGAGGTAGTATATCTTTTCGAAAGCAAAAAACAAAAAGAGCTTGCTATATCTGCTATATGTTTTGACGAAATCTAAGAAAAGATTTTGTTAAAAAATCTGTATACAAAAACGCCTATAAATACGATTCAAAGTTTCTACCCGTATCACAAATTTCTAATTAAGAAAAAGTTAGGGTTAGCGAATTTACATCTTTCATCATTAAGAAAAACGTTAGGGTTAGCGATTTTGCACCTTTCATCACCATGTCTTCAACTACCAAGAAGATCACTCTCAAGAGTTCCGACAAAGAAACCTTTGAGGTTCCCGAGGCGGTGGCACTTCAATCGCAGACGATCAAGCACATGATCGAGGACAATTGTGCCGACAACGGAATCCCGGTTCATAACGTGACCGGCAAGATATTGGCGAAGGTGATTGAATATTGTAAGAAGCACGTTGATGCCGCGAGTTCCGATGAAAAACCTTCAGAAGATGATCTTAAGAATTGGGATGCTGAATTCGTGAAGGTTGATCAGGCTACGCTTTTTGATCTCATTCTTGCTGCAAACTACCTGGATATCAAGAGCTTGCTGGATCTTACCTGCATGACTGTGGCGAACATGATGAAAGGAAAGACACCGGAGCAAATTCGGCAGCAATTTAACATCATGAATGATTTCACTCCAGAGGAAGAGGAAGAACTTCGTAAGGAAAATCAATGGGCATTTGAATGAATCATATTTGTGGCTGCAAGGTTGAAGGATTTATTATGCTTTTATGTTTTTTTTTTTTTTTAAGACTTTTATGTTTGTTTTCTTTCAGTTTATCTTTCGGGTTCCTTTTTATTTTTTATTTTTTTGTGCTGTTGAGTGTGTTGACTATGTTCACACCATTGACGACAATGATGTGTACTAATGTGTTCTCTTCTAGTTTTGATTTTTGTTTTTTGAGTGACTTTCTAGGTTGACCTTCACTAAATTTTCTATTCTTCGTTGAATTTCTTTATCGAATGAGAGAATTTACAATTATCAACATCTATTATTCCTTCTTCTTTCAAAAAAAAAACATCTATTATTCCTTCTGTCAAAAAGAAAACAACAATTATTCCTCTTAAAAAAAAACAACTATTATTATAATATTATTATTTGACTTATACAATTTCTTTAAAAATCATACAAAGGTTATTTGATGTGTTAAGGGTTTTACAATTTTTTAAGGACGTTATGAGTTTTACATTAGATTAGATATAACATGAACATAAATTTAAAAGTGAGTGCAAACCTCATTTTCTAAACTGATTTTGTCGGATGAGTTAGACTCAATCCAAATTGATACAATGACTAATAGAAATTGATTTATATAGCATAAAGAAATATGATAACGGATAGAGGTTGAACTCGATTTATAGAACATTCATATGTATACTCATACATCGTGGTGTCCTTTCCCTTCTTCACTTGAATAATTATATTCAAATATATAAACATCTCTTACATTTCAAATATTGATTTCGCATATCATGGAAGTCCAACCTCTTATTGATTTGTCATGTCATGAGAGTCTAACCTCTTTCGTTAGATGAATATACATGATGATGTTTTTTTTTGTACAAAAACTTGATACATCACCGCAAGTATACGATTATTATCGAGTAATAAAAATATCGATCCATAGAGAGTTGTGTGAGTACCGATTTAGTTTTTAGAAGTTGTTAGCTGAACATATCAAGTTTTAAGATTTGGACAAATTCTTTGGTTTATATTTATAAGATAAAAAGCGTATCGGGATTATTGGTATATCTAATAACAGAACATAAACATTCAAGCCTATATCTCTATTCTATATTGAATCCATTTTCCAAAGACAAGATTCTCTTAGTTATTTCATGTTTTCTCTCGAACAACATGAATGTATCTCAATAACAATCACGCCTATTCTTATGATTGATTGTTATATGAGACCCTTTAAGTGCGAATATTATGGCCTCAAGACATCACAAAACTATTCATTTGGGGTGTTCCCATCAAGTTTTGTGATGCCTTGTCTAATCTCATTTGATCCAATATCAAGCTTCATCTTTCGATCCTTCACTTGATATTTGAGATGATGAAATAGTAGTTATCGAACTTCACCTTTCGGTCCTTCGTTCAACACTTGCTATTGAGTTTAAAAACCATGAGATTAGATAGGAATATGAATTGTTAAAATAGAGTCTACACTTGGTTTGATTAGGATCTAGTCATTAGACTTTTCCAACAATCCCAAGACTAGACAAGTCTACTCACGAATGTTAATCTTAGACGCTTGACGAATTGTAAATGACATGAATTAAAAGCATAAAGGTAAATTGCAAGAATGTAAGTGCAGAAAAGTAAAGAGCAAAAAATATAAATTGCAAGAATGTAAAAGTGCAGAAAAATATAAAGAAATGAACTTAGAACAATGTAGAGCTTGGATTTAACTATAGTAACTTTACACCAATTCTAAGATATCATACAAGTCTGATTGTAGCCCTATTTATAGAACCTTAGACAAGACATTAAACTCAGATTACATAGCAATAATGGATATTTCCCAAGAGTTTTAATCATTAAAATGTGACTGCATAACGCACACAGTCGTGCCAAAGGGGCGTATGACCATGCACGTTTCAAAATTGCCAGAAAATGAAGTCCTGAAGGGTCGCACGATCGTGCGTCTGAGTTGCACGGCCAATGCGTGACTCTCGAAACAAACTTGCACGACCAAGCAGCTGGAACGCACGACCAGTTCAAAGGGTGGCACAACCGTGCCACCTAAATTTGCCTTGAAACTTCAAATTTTCTTCTCTTGTTTGGCTCTTCATTCATGTTTTTGATCCAAGATGCTTGCTCTTCATTAATTTTACCTAGAAAGGAAAACAAGTGCTTTGAAGTAAAATAGCTCTTGAAAATAGACTAAAACAACCAAATTCTTTATTGAAATAAACCATTAAAAACATGACAAACTACTACTTATCAAATACACAGTGACATTTTACATTCGATATTACATACTCTTACGTCAAAAAAGAAACTATACAGATTCCAGTGTGATTAGAGAAAGGTTCAATTGTCTACTCTATGCAATCTTGGACTTTATTTGGTTTCCTGTCTATTTCAGCTGCATTTGTGAATTAGCGCAGCGTTAATTTGTGTAACTGCTTAGATCAAGGAAGAGTAAATACACTCAAGTTACGCTTAGTTCCCGAAGATGTAGTCCAGTGGTTAAAGAAGGGTTGAGACGTTGAAAAAGATTGGGAAGGAAGTCTAGAGTTCGATTCTGACTGCTAACATTTCTCCATCTACCATCTTATATAAAAAATTTCTTAAGTCTCTTAGCCAACTTTTTGGAGCCAAAAAATTTGTTGCAAATTTTCTTCCTAATTTTTTGCTCTTTTTTTTTTGTAGTTTTTAAAAAAAAAATGATCTTATATCTTAAATATAAAAGTTCTTAAGTCTCTTAGACAACTTTTTGGAGGCAAAAAAAGTTGTTGCAAATTTCTTTCCTAATTTTTTGCGTTTTTTTTAAAATGATCTCTTATCTTATATATTAAAGTTCTTAAGTCTTTTAAACAACTTTTTGGATTCAGAAAAGTTGTTGCAATTTTCCTTCCTAATTTTTTGCTTTTTTTTAAATGATCACATATCTTATATATAAAAGTTCTTAAGTCTCTTAGCCAACTTTTTGTAGCCAAAAAATTTGTTGCAAATTTTCTTCCTAATTATTTTCTCTTTTTTTTTGTGGTTTTTTAAAAAATGATTTTATGTCTTAAATATAAAAGTTCTTAAGTCTCTTAGACAACTTTTTTGAGGCAAAAATATTTGTTGCAAGTTTCTTTCCTAATTTTCTACGTTTTTTAAATGATCTCGTATCTTATATATATTAAAGTTCTTAAGTCTTTTAAACAACTTTTTGGATTCAGAAAAGTTGTTGCAAATTTCCTTCCTATTTTTTTGCTTTTTTATAAATGATCACATATCTTATATATAAAAGTTATTAAGTCTTTTAGCCAACTTTTTGGAGCCAAAAAATTTGTTGCAAATTTTCTTCCTAATTTTTTGCTCTTTTTTTTTGTAGTTTTTTTAAAAAATGATCTTATATCTTAAATATAAAAGTTCTTAAGTCTCTTAGACAACTTTTTTGAGGCAAAAAAATTGTTGCAAGTTTCTTTCCTAATTTTTGCGTTTTTTAAATGTTCTCTTATCTTATATATTAAAGTTCTTAAGTCTTTTAAACAATTTTTTGGATTCAGAAAAGTTGTTGCAATTTTCCTTCCTAATTTTTTGCTTTTTTTAAAATGATCACATATCTTATATATAAAGGTTCTTAAGTCTTTTAGACAACTTCGGGGGTTTTATTATTTGTATTTTGGATGCATTATCAATGATTTTTTCATAACAAGGATAGGACCAAGGGTCAGCCCTACTCCTTTATCTTTTTACATTAGTTTCAGATGTACTTACGAAATACATCCAACAGCTAACACTGAGATGTATGCGTTTTGCCAATGATGTAGTCTTAATTGGAGAGTCGAGGGAAAAATTGAATGGGATGTTAGAGACTTGGAGACAAGTCTTAGAAGCCCGTGACTTTCGTCTGAGTAAAAGTATGACATAGTATATGTAATGTAATTTCAACAAAAGATGAAGTAGTTCTACCTTAGAGGTGAAAGTTGGAGATCACATCATACAAGTTACACAGTTTAAATATCTTGGGTTCATAGTATAAAATGACGGAGAAATAAAAGTAGATGTAACTCATCGTATTCAAGTTTGATGGTTGAAATGGAGAAGAACCTCATGTATTTTATGTGATACAAACTTACCATTTAAGTTGAAGTGAAAAAATATCAGATAATTGTCAGAACAACGAAGTTTTATGGAACAGAGTATTAGGCGGTTAAGAACCAACACGAGAATAAAGTAGTGTGCGGAGATGGGGATGTTGTGTTGGATGTGTGGCAAGACTAGATGAGATAAGATTTGAAATGACAACATCGTAGAGATAGTTGGGGTAGCACCTATAATATAAATATTGTGGAAAATAGATTTAGGTACTTTGGACGTGTAGAGAGAAAACTTTTAGATTATGTAGTAAGAAGAGTATATCAAATAGAGGATAGTCATATTACAAGAGGTATATGAAGACCTAGAAAAACTATAAGAAAAACTATTAGAAAATATTTACAAATTAATAAGTTGGATCTAAATATGGTTTATGATAGAACAATATGACATATTTCGGTCAAATAGTCGACTCCACTTAGTGGGATAATCTTTGGTCACTGTTGTTGTTGTCATCTTTTGAAAGCATTAACTCATGCTCAACAACAACTATCATTTCATTTCATGATCAAATACCACATTTATTAGTCAATGAGATAATCGACTTCCCGTGCATCGCACGGGTCCAAGTACTAGTAACAAATACTAACAAACTAACATTTGTCTATAAAAAAAACTTTAAAATTGTATAAACAAATTAACTTGGTCCTCATATCATTAACTTTTCAACAAGGTCCTAAAAATAGCCAAATTTTTCGATAAGATCTTGAAAATAGCAAAATATGAACGAAATTAGTCTCTATGTGTATATTTGATTGGAATTGAACATCTCTTAATATCAATTCTGACTCCCACTCAAATAAATTACGCCTTCAATTCCAACTCCAACTAACAAATCTTATGTAAAAGATTACTGTGTAACAATCATGAATCTTATGTTGTTACTTGTAGACAAGAATCAATTATTAATTTTTTTCTGAGGAAAGAATCAATTTAAAATTGTATTGTATTACATTACTAGTTATTTTTGAAGCGATTTTAAGGAATATGTGACTCACTTGTACCAAAAAAAAGATTTACTTTGTTTTTTTGTTGTCGTAAAAAAAATATTTACTTTGTTATTTTTAACTATATTTGAAATCAATTGTTGTAAAAAAAAAACTATATTTGAAACCAATCAAATATTAATGAGTTTGTTTTTTTTTTTCTTTTCGAGAGGATTAATGAGTTTGTTATATCTTCAATCTGCTTTTTTTTTTATTGAGTTTGTTATACCTTCTATATTTTTTAACGGAATCTAAATAGATTTTGTTAAAAAGTATGGATACAAAAACGCCTATAAATAAGAGAAATACCATTATAGTTTCAATTAGTCTCAAAAATTTCTAATTAAGAAAAAGAGTTAGGGTTAGCAATTTCACACCTTTCACCAATCACCATGTCTTCAACAACCAAGAAGATGATCGCCCTGAAGAGTTTTGACGGTGAAACCTTCGAGGTTTCCGAGGCTGTGGCGCTCGAATCACAGACAATCAAGCACATGATCGAGGATGATTGTGCCGACAACGCAATCCCGGTTCACAACGTTACCGGCAAGATATTAGCGAAGGTAATTGAATACTGCAAGAAGCACATCGAGGTGGCGAGTGCCGATGAAAAAGCTTCAGGGGATGATCCCAAGGGTTGAGATGCTGATTTCGTGAAGGTTGATAAGGAGACGCTTTTTGAACTCATCCTTGCTGCAAATTACTTAGATATCAAGAGTCTATTGGATCTTACCTGCCAGTCTGTGGCGGACATGATCAAAGGGAAGACACCTGAGGAAATTCGTAAGATGCTTAACATCAAGAATGATTTCACTCCAGAGGAAGAAGCAGCAATTCGTGAAGAAAACAAATGGCCATTTGAATGAATTAAATTTGGGTGCATTATTAGGTGAAATACCTCATAATGTTTTAATAAGTTAGTCATCTAAGTTTTTTTTTTCGACAAGTTGATCCTTAATTCATAAAATATGTTTATCGTTAACCATTTTCATCAAACTCACTTAAAAATTGTTTAATGTTAAGTTGGTGGATCTAAATTCACTGATCTCAAAATTAGGATTCATAAATGTATTGTTCACTCTTAATTTGAAAAGAAATTGATCAACTATTTGATTTATAATGTTGTTCATGAAACATTTATTTGTAAACTAGGTTTGAATTTGGAAACAAGAAAGAGAAAGTGTATGTTAGTAATCATGTTTAGTTTTTTCCTCAAAAAAAAAAAGTAATCATGTTTAGTTCATAAACATTTTTGCGCTAATTCAATTTTAAACGGTAATGTAAGTACCTTTTAACAAAGTTAAATGAAAAACGGGTAATAATGTAAAAAAATTACGACTTACATGACCAATTTGTTAAAAAAATAATAATTAAAGGACCGTGGGGAGGTAGTTGGCCTTATTATTTTTTTTAAGGGTTTTGGCCTTATTATTATCAACAACTGTTATTACTTCAACTTATACACTAATCTTGAAAAATATATGAAGGTTATTTTATGTGTTACGAGTCTTATGTTAGATAAGATATGACACGAATATGAGTTTACAAGTGAGTGTTATGTTCATCTTACGAGAATACGATTCGATTATATAAAGTTGAGTTTCACTTAATTCAAATTTTAATATGATGGCCGATACAACTTGAACTTGATCTATAAACATTCATGTG
Source organism: Medicago ruthenica (assembly GCA_018208015.1). Taxonomy (NCBI): domain Eukaryota; kingdom Viridiplantae; phylum Streptophyta; class Magnoliopsida; order Fabales; family Fabaceae; genus Medicago; species Medicago ruthenica. The sequence goes on from CM031377.1 coordinate 18,340,496, forward strand.
TATACTCATGCATCATGGTGTTTTTTTTCTTCTTTTTCTCAATTGAATAATTTATAAGTTTGGTATTTTACATGTACTATCATAGCGAAAGGTTTGGTTGTTTGTTCTACGCAATTTTGAACTTTATTTGGTTTCCTGCATTTGGGAAGCAGTGTAGCGTTAATTTACGTAACTGCTTAGCTTAATGAAGAGTAAATACTCAAAGTTATTATTCTATAAAATTGTACAAACAAATTAATAAGATTAATGAACTTAGATTAATCAAATTGATCGGAAGCACTGTAGTTCAATATCTTATTGGGACAATCTTTAATAAGATTTTATTTATCTCCAAAACAAATTTTAAATCGTCACCTAAGAAATGTTCCATTGTTAACATTGTATTCTTAATTCTTAACACTCTTATTTTACAGATGTATGCCTCACAATCTTAAATAGCTCGTGTAACCGAATAAGCTAAAAAATTTATATAGTAAAACTTCTCTTAACTAAAAATATCTCCTCTGTCACATTTGATAGAGACGTTGTATGTAGTATGCAAGGATCGAGATTCAAACCTTGAATTATCATTTATTGACATAATGAGTGAATTTCTAGTCAATATGCTACTTGACTAAAATCATCTCTTTAACTTCTTCCAATTCCTCCCTGCATAGCTCTTGACAGAAGAAACGAATACTCGCCAAAACCTGACATTTTTTTCATAACAAATTTAGAAAAACTTAACTCATGCTCACCACCTGCAAATTTTCAAATTTTACCACTTTTCCATCTTGTTTGTCATTGGGTTGGTATTTCTTCGATTGATCCTTTTGGAATCTCGGATCATTTTATTCAATTTGGTCATTCGACATGTGTTTCAAAAGTGCAACAATCTTTAATGCAATTAATTTGGCTCTCTTGTGCTTGGGTGATTATATTATTAGAGTAATAATTTTCAAATATATCTAGTGATTTAGCCATATTGAAATCAGGTTGAGTTGAAAAAAAAAATTACTACCTAGAATGGGTTTTTTAATGAGAATTGCTACTTACAATGATACCACAATATAATTTAAGTGCCAATATCTATCAAAATTTATTAATTAAACATTTTGTACCTTCGAAGAAAAAATCCCTTACTCCTTTTTTTTTTGTATTTTCTCATAGTGTTGTTGGTTTTCGTCTCCATGTATTTATTTTTTTCATAGATTGTGTAAAATGCTTCCTTTCAAGATTATTTCAATCAATGATCATTAGACGTTTGCAAAGAATTACAAAATAGTCATTCAAGAACTTGGTTATGCAAAGAATTACAAAATAAATACTTACAATTTTACTAAATTAAATGTTACTTCCATTATATGAAACTCAGTTGGTGCACAATTATTACTACATCACAGAAATGTATAGCGAAGTGATGCTCAACATAGAAGGTTTAAAATGAAAAGGTGCATATAATTTATCAAAGGCTAAAATATGCTTTTAGTCCCTGCAAATAGGGCTCGTTTTGCTTTTGGTCCTCGGTAAAAAAAAAAATTTAAAAACACCCTTGCAAAATTTTCTGTCTTTTAAAAAAGTCCCTGGGCCCACTTCAGTGATGATTTGGCATGGTTTACGCCACGTGGCAGTTGCTGACTGTGCAACTTTTTGCCACGTGGCGATGACGTGGCATGCCACATAATATACATTTTTTAAAAAAATTAAAATTCTAAAAATTAATTTTAAAAATTAAAAAATATGAAAATAAAATTAAAAAAAATATAAAAAAATCAGAAAAAAAGTTCAAAAAATTTTCTGATTATATATACTTTAAAAAAAACTAAATTTTTGAAATATGAAAAAAAAATCGAAAATTATATAATTTTTAAAAATCTGAATATAAATATTTCAAAATTAAAAAATGAAAATTAATTTTTAAAAAAATTATATAATCTGAAAATCAATAATTTTCGGAAATTTTCGAATATATAATTTTCAGATTTTTTTCAAAATTTTTAATTTTAATTTTAGATAATTTATTCAGATTTTTTTTTCAATTTTTTTTTCGAAAATTCAGATTATATAATTCCAGATTTTTAAATTCTAGATTATATAATTCCAGATTTTTAAATTCCAGATTTTTAGATTTTTAAATTTATTTTCAGATTTTTAATTTCAAAAAATTATTTTAAGGATTTTTAATTGTTTTTTTTACTTTTTAGGGTTTTTTCCAAAATTATCAAATTATATAATTTTAATTTTTGAAAATTAAATAATCTGAAATTTTTTGGAAATTTATTTTCAGTTTTTAAAATTTTTAAATATATTTTTCTGATTTTTTATTTCTAATTTTTAATTTCGAAAAGAATTTTTAAATTGTTTTTTATTTTTAAAATGTTTTTTTTAGTTTTTAATTATGTGGCATGCCACCTCATCGCCACGTGGAAAAAGTTGCACAGTCAGCAACTGCCACGTGGCAAAAACCATGCTAAATCATCACTGAAGTGGGCCCAGGGACTTTTTTAAAAGACAGAAAATTTTGCAAGGGTGTTTTTAAATTTTTTTTTTTTACCGAGGACTAAAAGCAAAACAAGCCATATTTACAGGGACTAAAAGCATATTTTAGCCATTTATCAATAACCTACCATTTTGTCATCAATTGTGGAGTTTAAAGCCTTTAAATGTCATATGCTTATCTTTTTCTTTTTAAGATAAAAGTATATGCATCAGAGCTTTCTAAGATAGCAAAACCTGTTACACTAGTAGGAAAAACAAAATTAGGGTGGGAAATTAGTGACGGAAAAAATAAAATTCCTCACAAATTTTTTGGCCGCAAAATTTAGTGATGGAAATAGAGAGGGATTTCATGTTTTCCCTCACTGATTTTTGTTTTTTTAGTATTGTTAATTGGCAGAAGATTAGTTGTTATATTAAATATACATAGGTTGTTTATTGGATCCAACTATAAATAAGAAGATAAGAACTTATAAATTTGCCCTCAACTTCTAAATAAGAACGTTAATCAACCCAATTGTAGTAGCATCTCTACAACAAAAGGAGGATTAGGAGGGAGGATTATGATAATAAAAGTTGTAAACAAAAATCAAAAGTATAAATTCAAGAGCACAAATACCAAAAACAAATAAACATCTATTTCATCTTGTTGGATATGAACCATTTCAGACACATTGTCCATACTTACATCCCAAACTTATGAATTCGTTTTTGTTAGAATGGGACCTGTAAAGTAAATTTTTTTAATGGCGTAGGGGTATGTTATCAAAGCAATACTTTGAATTTAAATTCGAAAGATAATGCTTATTGGAAAAAGGATATTTCATGCTTTTGTGTTTAGTGGTTGTATGACTTTGAATTAAGTTATTTAATAATGAGATGAGATAATGTTATAATTAAGGGCCCACCATTATGGTTTAGGAGGGAAAAAAAGTAGGGTTTAGGAAAGTGATTTAGGAGGACTTATTAGGATTATAATATATAGATAAGGAAAATTCAACTCATCAACTTTTTGATAACATTAAGTTGCTTTCTTACTGGTGGCTGAAGGTAAAATATGTTAATATTGCTTTTGGTTACCATAGTTGGTGGCTTTTTCATTTTTTTTGTTTGGACATCGGTTAATAGTTTTCCTTTTGTTATTTTTTCTGACTTGTATTTGTTTGTTAAACTTTGGTGTTCTACTTTGGTATGTCTTGTGCTTGAGAGAGTGTTTTTTCGTTAGTAATATATTCTATTTTGGCTTGTTCAAAAAAATAATAGACAAAAAACAGGTACGTTACAAAATTGAGCAGTTCTTCATCAAAATTTATCGGCTGATGATCGGCAAAAATATGTTAATACTACATGACTAGTTCCAATCAAGACAATAGAAAAGCTCAAACAAATGTTAATACTACATTGACGCTTAAATCATTGTTTGAAGTTGATCTTTCAATATAAACCAAACAAACAACACATAAAATGAAATCACGTACTTTAGGGCCAGTTTGTTACATATTTAGAAAAAATGACATTCAACAATTTAGAGCCTTTATAAGATAGTATAATCCATTTTGTGTTTGTTTATCATAATAATAAAAAATTTAAGAAAATGGTTTTTAGCTTGTTTGAATACAACTAAATAAAATTCATATTTTATTACAAGTTTCCTCTACCCTTTCACACATAGAGCCTCTTTATTACAACTTCTTTTATAAGAGAATCACTTTTTTAAAACAAAATATTCACTCTTGATAGTTTTTGGTACACCAACTCAGTTTTTGGTACACATTCTTGAAAGTTTTAATTTGTTTGTTACAACATTTTAAAAAACTCGGAATCTCGAAAAAAGAAATCCAAAAACCGCTTCTAATGAGAAGATGTTTTAGTAGCTTTTCTAAAAAATCAGATTATATGTATTCCAAAGAAAATAAAAAATCAGCTTGTTTGTTTCATTAGTAACATATTTTAGTTTTCTTAAATTACCTTTATTTTATTATTTTTTACATTGTTTTGTTATTAACTTTTTAAATAATATTCTTTTAACAAATTTGACGGCTCAATATAAGCAACCTAAGATTATAAGGAATCATAAAGTAGTCAAATTCTTAGAAAATGGGCTTTGGTTACGGTATCAATGGATGAGTAGTAATGTATAGTATATATAGTATATGGAGTGAAGAAAATTGTTTTTCTCCCATACAAAATTGCTCACTCACACGTGAACTGACCAACGTATACTCAACGTGAATTAACTCACGTTGGTAACAAACCATGAAAGACTTACCAACTCTAATAGGACCAATCAGGAAAGACAATATCAAGAACATCATTTTGTCCACAATAACTAAAAATAGGTGGTGGTGTCACAGCTTCTGCTCCTTCAAATTTTTGTTTATCCAACACAGTTCTATCACCAATCTCAAACAATAGCTCCAAATCTGGTACTCTCCCAGAGTACAACCTTAATAGTTGTACTATTCCCCATACAGTGAACACGTCCCTTGTTTGAAATGAATCTTCATAAGTTTCTACATGAGTTTTTCTTTTTATAATCACAATTTTAAGCTGTGAAATGTTTTTTCCACTTTCCACCATTTCCCTTGTGATTCCTGTACTCTTCCATGGTTCCAAATCTTCATGAATCCATCTGAAGTGCTCTGGACATGTTGATTTAGATGATGATAGGTCTTGATCTTGATGAAATGTTTGAATTGGATGATTATCCTTTTGGCATGTTCTTGTCATGCTTCCATTAAAGCAGTTTAGTGTGAATTGAGTTTGTTGCCTTTTTGATGATTGTAATTTTGGAAGGTGTAGTGCTTGTTGTTTTGAACTGATCAAAGAAAAGAAGTAAAATGACTTTGTTATCTAATTAACATTATAGCTTTGAAGTTTAACTAATAAAGTTGACCGGTAGTAATTTAACAATGCTTTGGACATGTTCATGGTTTGACACCAACGTAAGTTAATTCACATTGGTGTATAACCTACGTGATTTAACTCACGTTCTCACGTTGGTCTTCGAAACGTGATTTAACTCACGTTGGTTATACCGAACGTGAGTTAACTCACGTTTAGGGTATTTTGGTCAGTTCACGTAGGAGTGAGCAATTTTGTATCGGAGAAGAGCAATTTTCATGGAGAGAATACCTACCACCACCTCGATTTCTATATGATTACAACAATAGAAATATATTGTAACTGAAAGATTATTTGGTCATTAGACATGATTATGTATTGGTTTTTTCTACGTTATTGTTTGATGAATTGGGGGTAATTAGGGATAGCAAAACGGGTTGGACCCGTTGGGTCTGCCCGTTTAGCCCGCCAATTTTGGCGAGGTGGGTTGAGATTTTGAACCCGCCATTAGTAGGGTGCCCGCTCCGCATAAACCTCTAAAAATGGGGCGGTGGCGGAGCGGGTTGGCCCGTCGGACTTTAGTAAAAAAATCAGGCCCGTTGTAAATTGTTCATCGTCAACATCCAACCAAGCATCTAACACCGTTGTTAATTTGGATTGAAGACTACTTTTTGTTATCGTTTACTATTTAATTTTTTTGTTAGTGTGGATTTAGACATTGAATTCAAGTTTTGTTTTTGTTGGATTTGAGTATTTCCTTATGGTTTTCTTCTTGTTGGTTTAATTTTTGTTGATGTGGATTTAAACATAGAATCCAAGTTTTGTTTGAGTTGTTGGATTTGAGACTATTTCATTAAGATTTTATGGTTTCCTTGTTGCTTTAATGGATCATGAATGTTTGAAGTTTAGTTTTATATTTTGATTCTTTGAATAGTCTTTAATTTTATGTTATTTTTACACGATTTTGCAAACTTATCAATTATTTTTTTTTAAAAAAAAAGTTGACGGGGCACCCCGCCAACCCTCCAATCCGCCATGAAACAGAGCGGGGTGAGTTTTCAATCCGCCATCACTAATTGGCCCGCCCCGCTCTGCCCCTTTTTTGGCGGGTTAATGACGGGGCGGGTTGGACCGCTTTGCCATCCCTAGGTAATTTACCCATGTCAAAGAAAAATCTCATTTTCTTCATCTTTATTTTTAAAATTAGTCATTATTTTCATCTTAAGAACATCAAGTTTCTTCATCTCCTTCATTCAACATGTGGTCTCCATCTATTTCATTCCATAATCGAGTCTTACTTGTCATTAAGGGTGAATTACCCCCAATTTATCAAGGGGTAATGTAGGTCTCACCGTATGTATTATATCAAGAGGTTATTCAACATTAGTCTGAGGGAAGGTTTTTCCATTCTTTACGAAACCACACTTAGGCTTTGTTTGGGAGTTTGGAGAGGAGGGGAAGGAATGGGTTTGAGGGGTGAGAAATATAAGAAAAATTTGAGAAATCTTTCACATTTTTTGAAAGTATTTTTTTAGAGAGTGATAAATTAATGTTTTGATTAATATATTTTTAATTTTAAGAATATAATAACAACATAAATTAAATGTGAAGAATTCATATAAACCCTCTCAAACCCCCAAAATTCCCCTCCAATACATTTTTTTAGTTCCCCAAAATGAGGAGGGTTTTATATTATAAAGAAAAATAAACTCCCCAAAGCCATCTCCTTCAAATGTCCTCTATTTCTTCCACAACTTCTTCCTTTTTTTTCAAACTCTCCCCTTTCTTCCCCTTCAAACTCGCAAACAAAGCCTTAATAATTCGTTGGGGGAAATGCATTATACTATTAAGGCTGCTTTAGAGTACTATATTTCATGAATCATCGACATTAAGAAAACCAATACACCATGTCAAAAAAAAAAACAATACGAATTATAAACAAAATAATGGCTAGTGAATTCAATCATCAAATATTGAAGCTAACAGCAGACTATAAAAAACATGGCTAGTGATTCAATTCAATCATCAACTTTCATCCTTTGTTCTTCCAACTTCCAACAAACACTATGCAAACCGCAAACTTCCTACGCGTTAATTGCTGCCTGTAATTGTTCAAGGCTTTTACCTTTGGTTTCTGGGACTACTACAACTATAAATAATATAGCCAGTGCATTGATTGCAGCGTAAAGAACGAAGGTACCTGAAAATCATAAACACAAGTAAACTTTCATGTTCTTGAGGTTTCTTGAACTAAATGGGAAAATGATTATCATATAATAATGCTGATCAGTGATCATTAGTCTTTTAAATGAAATAAAGCTGAAAAATAATGTATATTAGTATTTACCATAGGAGCTCCAACTCATGAGAAAGTTGAAAGTATAGGAGCATAACCATGCACCAAACCAGTTCACTAATGTTGCTATGCTTCCTGCCTGCCCTTTAATATTGACTGGAAATATCTGCAACATAAGGTAATTTTTTAGCCAAAATTGTTCCGTCTTTTTACTAAGAGGACACATTTTGTAACTGGCAAATTCGAAGTTGATTTTAGCAAAGTAACACGCATAAATAGATCCTCCCCAGGTCAAAGAAAAAGAAAAACAGTTCCAGTCGGGGATCAACATTTGCTACTTCTCAAGTGCAACTTGTTTTGGGAAAAGTAACTATTTAACTAATTTGCATCGCTTCTCTTGTTCTCATCTTATTGATATTAAAAACTGAAAGTGGAGAAAGGATGGGGGAGTACCTCGGACATCACAACCCATGGAATTGCTCCCATTCCTATTGAAAATGATCCTATGTAGACCTAATATCAGCAGTAGAAAGAGCAATGTTACATGGAGCATGAATTCATATTTATGAGATACATATAAAAAATGCATCAGCAGAGAAAGATAATGTAGCCATACCAATATGCCGGTTACGGCAAGTGCTGGGACTGCTCCCACAGCCACATCATGAACCTGTTACACGCACAAGGATATCAATTTTACATAAATATAAGGAATAAAAACTTGAAGCTGCAATGTTCTTAGTTGGGATGTACCTTGAGATAGAATGCAACTGCAGTAAATATACATCCTGCAACCAATCCTGATCCAGATACCTAATTGAAACCAAGAAATAACAATAAGAGTATCATACATGAAGCGGAGATAAGCAAATGAAAATAAAAATAAGCTGTTTGTGCTTTGAATTTACCAAAAGTAGGGGCTTCCGGCCTGCTCTATCTATGAGGGCTGCTCCAACACCTGTGATCACAATCTGTGAAAATAAAAATCATGATTGAGTTGGATTCAGGGGAAACACAAATCAGATTTTCCAAGAATTATTGGTTAATTTAAAAATAAGAACCTGAAGGATAGCGTATATTATACTCCCCGTCGCAGAAGGAAATCCTACGACAAAAATACACCAATAAACCAAAACAAAATAAAAATCTGAGTGCTTCATGAAGGTTATTCAAGTTTTAAAACATGCTTTAATTTTGAGCTATAGTTTACATGCAAAAAGTGATATGCAAGAAAGTATGATGGTGTTAAACTTGGAATGAAGAGTTACAATTACAGAATTAAGTACCTGCTAGATCAAAAATACTGCTAGTATAAAAGCAAACACCATTGATTCCCCCTAATTGCTGGCAGACCATAAGCCCTACTCCAATCTACTCATGAAGAAAAATAGGAAGATGAAAATTTTGAATGGAAATCACTTCAGATTTGCTTAATAGAATAATAACATGAGAAGTGGAAAATAAACTATCATATTCAACCAATACTTTATTTTCCACCTCTCAACCTAGTAGTCCACCACACACATTCTTGAAGAAAATGAACTAATATATAGGGTGAAATTATAGATACATACCGTGAGTGAGCGCAAATATCTTCTTTGAAACAAATCCAGCACCTTTGGTTTTGCGAGCTGTTCTAAACTAGTTATATAATCCTGTGTGGCAGTGACAGATACACCACCAGATTAATTGTATTATAGTTGGAATTCTTTGTCTTTAATATTGTGCATGAAGGCAAGGTCACATAATACTAATATCCAATACTAACACATGGTAACCTGAATTTCTTCTGCCTCTTCAGATATATCAGCATCTTTACCGCGAAGTATTTGCAATGCTGCCACAAAATCTTTTGCGCGTCCTCGCTTTGCCTGCATTCATTATTTGGTTGGTACTTGGTACTCTTGATGTTATGCGAAATAACCACTGCATATTTTCCCCTAAATACATTTTTATGGAAATTTATTTCTTACCAGCCATCTAGGAGACTCTGGAATGAAAAACAGACCCAGAAGCAACACAGCAGTGGGAATAAGGCCTGCAATTGCAAACACTTATTTAGTACTGAAAAGTTTCAATTAATTTATAATGTTCTTCATATAGTCTTCTTCATCGTGGAATTATATTCAAATTGTAAAGAAAACTGACCGATTATAGCTAAAGCCCTCCATGAGAGTACTGTTCCAATTATGAATGACACAGATACAGCAGTAACAATCATGAACTACAAAAGAAGGAGAAAAACAAACTTATATGTTATCGCTAAGTTCAATGCAAATGCTTATATATTAGTTATTATCGTGATCATGAAGTTACAATGTGTAAGAAAAATATACCTGATTTAAGGTAGTCAGGGCACCTCGGAGTTCTTTTGGCGCAATTTCTGCTATGAACACAGGAACCTTATATATGTAACACATCAAATATAAAGTCAACAGTTTAAAAATGAAATTTTGAGAATCATTTCATTAAACAAATAGAACTAAAAACCAACCACAAATGAAAAAACTCCCATTCCATATCCTGTAGCTAGTCTCCCAATATCCAAAGGCACTGGACCCTATAAAAGGGAAGAAAAAAGTTCAGATATTATTTGGAGTATCATTATGGCGAAAAAAAATCACTTAAGTTTTGGGGTAAGAAAGTACCTCAGAAAAGTAAATAACAAGCCACCCTGCAATACAAAAAGCACTTGACACTCTCATTGCCTGCATATATATTCCAAAACAAACTTTTTATGAATACCCCACATAATAAAGAAAATTAACAATTTGGAAGTTAATTCCAAAATATCTAACATCATTTTCCTGAAATTACCCCCTTTCTTCCAACAAAATCGGCAATAGGTCCACTTGTTATTGCGCCAATCATCGCACCAAATGTCAAGATGGAGCCAAACAAGGAGTACTGCATTTAGTCAATCCACAAAAAGCAAAGAAAATTACATCAAATCCAGGTAAAGTTTTCCAACAAAAATGGAATCAAATCCGTTAAGTAAAAGTTATAACTTTTTGAGTACATGATAATCATGAGTTTTTTGCCTCTAAACATTGTTTGCATTTCTTGCTGCAAATTGCTTATACTAGCAGCCAAGGTTCAACTGTATATTTACCATTTTCAGTCTATTTCCTATGTTTTCATTAATCTAATCCTAAGGTACATGCAATTAAATCAATTTTTCAATCATTACTGGCTTACCTCTGCCAAAGACAGACTAAGATCCTTCCTAATAGCTTCTTGAGTTGGAGATGAATATCCAGCCTGAAAAAACAAAATAACAACAATTCCACAGAGAAATTAAACACATACTCTATAAAACTATTAGTCAATTAAACTACCAAGCAATCAAGCATCTTTTAGTTGTCCAAAAAAGTACTTCTTTTAACTGATTTTCATCTAAAATAGTGCTTCTTATTGCTGATTTACAGAGAAGTAAAGACTTACACAAGCACCAAACTCATAAGAACCACAAACTGCAATGAATGTGGTGAAGTAAACCATCCATGGATGATGATGATCTTTGCTTGCATGGACAAGTTGGTTGTTGTGTTCTCCTATCAATGGTTCTCTTATTCCTTTCTGCTTGCCACCTTCCACATCCTCTTTGATATCCATTTTCATTCTTAACCTGTGTGTGTACAATCTTAGTTCCTTGGTAGTATTGATGACTATGATAGTGACTGTCCGCAGGTGTCAATTAAGCCCAAAACACAAAGCTATAATGTTGGCCCCTTTATTGAAATTGATTTGTTTGACCCTAACCCACTAAATTAATTTTTTTTGTAGGCTTAGTGATAAAGGCTTCAAGACCCACTAATTATAATTATTATTTTTGAAGAAAATAAAATAAAACAATTTATGAAAAAACAAATATTTTTTATTTTTTTATTAATTAAAAATCACAGCCACCGCCCTCCACAACAACCAACCACCATTAGAGCTCCGGCAGCCACCGCGTCAACCACCGTTGGAGCTCCGACAGCTGCCACGCCAGCCACCGTCCACCACCGGATTTTTGCCGGAAAATTTCGATCCGGCGCCGGAGCTCCGGGAGTTGACCACCACCGCTGAACGGTGGCCGGCGTTGACCGTGGGTTGAGTTTTTTTTAAAAACAAATTTACAATTGGGGCTTTTGAATTTTTGGGGACTATTGTATATTTAGTGGGCTTAGTATATTTGGGGCCTATGTAAAATGAGACATATTTTATCTTGTTACTTTTTAAGCCCCTTAACATGTGAGATGGGGCTCAAAAGTTGAAGCCCATCAAATTAACAGCTCTAACTGTGTCTGTATAGGAAATATCTAAATGACTCAAATGCAAGTAAGCATTTGTTGTTATTGCTGTAGAAGAAATGTTATTCAATCACTCAAAAAAGGAATGCAATTTATTTATGTTTAATTACTTTGCAAATCTATGAATTATATAAATATTTTTAAATAGTATCAAAATTGAAAAGTTTTAAACTCCATAGGTTTAGTTTAGTATTAAAAAGGAAAAAATTATACCTAAAGGTTTCGGGTTTCGGTCTCATTAGTGTCTTGTAGTGAGGTAAATGTAAATCCATTTATAATTGTTGTTTGAGCCCTAAAACACAGTCTGTGTTAGAAAGGAACATAATTCTCTCATCTTAAATTTTGTTTAAAAATAAAATGTTTTATGATTAGATATGTGAAAGAAATTGTTAATAAATTTGAGAAATTCTTGTTTACCGATCAATAAAATGTGGGTAATACTACACATGTTGAGTTGGCCCAATCAAAACAATGTATTTATATAATATCAAAAATAATAGAAAACAAACAAATAACTTTGACTGGTGTCAACTCAACATGAGTTGTGTTACCCACCTTTTATTGATGGGTACCCAAGTTGTCACCTATAATTTATAAGTAAATATTTGAACTGAAATATTTTTAATTGGATCCCTGATTGTTTTAAATAATTTGTAACTAGATCAATGATCTTTTAAATAATCTGTAACTGAATCCCTACTTTTATTTATTTTCAGCTTAAATATATTTTGTTATATAAACAAACAAGCCACTGTGAATAAACGTGACATAGCTGGCATTTTTGGTCGTATTGGTGATAAGTTGCCCAACTAGATCTCATGTCTGGACTTTGAGAGGACAAAGGAACTAACGTACATTGACAACTGAAATATGTGGTTTATAATGTACCATGACTTTTAACCCTTAGATTCTTCTCATCCTCACTATCATACAGTGTACCCTCTGCATCGAATTTTCTCCTCTTCTATTCCAAATTATCATTTTCTCCTTGGGAAGTTGCTCTAACGAGTCCCACATTAATTTAAGACGATAAGAAAGTTGGTGTTAAAAAAAATGTTAAAAAGAATGTGTTGCTAGCATTTCTAAGGAATCTGGTCATGAACACCTCAAGAAATGTCTTAATTGTTGCAATTGAAGTCAAACATAGTAAGGAATTAATTATGACATAATATGAAGTCATTGCAAGAAAATCTCACGAAATGTTCAACATCAATTCATGGAGTTAACACAAATCAAATTGTTCAACCTTGATTCATTTAGAACCTTGATTTCTGCTAATATATTTTCCTTTCCTTATACTCTAAATATAACCGATGGACATATGTGTACACATTGTAACCTTAAAAGTAGGGATTCAGTAAGAGAGTGAGTATTGGAAAAAAAGTGTTGAAAATAGTGTGTTGTTAACATTGCTCTTAACCAAATAATATTATCAATAAAATTGTTCCTTCATTTTCATTAGTAAGCCTTTACAAAATAAATGACGTTTGTAAGAACAAATTTGTTGTTGTTGTTGTTTAAGAACAAATTGAAGATAAATTAAAGTGTAAAGACCAAATTTGGTACCGGACAAATTTCGGCTCAATTTAGTCTCCAACAAAAAGTAATATCAAACTAATCCTTGACATTTTCAAATTGTAAACAAATTAGTCTCTCTATTACAATGAATGGAGGACTAATTTGTTTTGCGTATATAAATGTTATTGACTAATTTGTGTATTATTTTTGGTAAGAGACTAATTAAGCCACGAGAAAATTGTAAAAGACAAAATTGAGTAGTTACTCAAAATTAAACTTTTAAGCTGGGAGGAACAAATTGACGAGGAAAAAAAACAAGGTACTTTTCCGAAGAACTACTAATTTTGATGGACTGTTGTTGGTTGTGACAGTGTGGTAATGTTTAATGAAACTATAATATGACAGTAGAAATATTGGACTTCAGTATAAGAATGGATTGTGAAATGGACAGTTTCACTAAAATGCATAATATTTCTTACTTATATCTAAGAGTAAAGTTGGAAAACTTAGTCCTCCCTCAACTGATAGGGACAATGCATTGTTATATGTAGGGGCTCGAACCTCAGACACCCCATTTATTCGGTATAAAAGTTGAATTCTAACTACCAGACTACTTGACCAAAAAAAAGTTGGAAAACTTTACATATGAAATTTCTAAAATACCCATTGTTTTGAAATAAAATAAATATACTAAAACAACCAAAAATATAGAGTTGAGAAGTAATAAAACTAGCATTGTACAAAAGCATTGTTGCATCTTATTTGTCTTCTTTTTTTTTGAAAAAATCTTATTTGTCTTCTTGTATCGTGTGATTATTGTAATATCACTAACATTATGAGAGACTCTTGAGCTATTACGCAACAAGTTACACTAGTGTTGTCTGTTGTGGTAATTTTCCATGAAGTTACCTCACAATTTTCGTTCAACTTTGTTCCACGGGTTTGGTGATGTTCATTTTTATATTTGGCTCAATTTTCAAAATAATAATAATAATAATAACAATAATAATAATAATACAAAGAAAGCTTCTTAGTGAATGTATTATTTATCTCCTCTGCAAAATAAAATTGAAATTGAAATTTGAAATTGTCCATTTGAGAGATGCATCAACCTCGTATAACTAAATGACTCTTGTTGACATAACTTGAGGATTAGGATTTCATATCAGGTTCAAAGACTTATTTAAATTAAGAAAGTTAAAAAGAAGCCGAATAGTTTAATGCAATATTAATATAATTTGTTTTTCCTCCCCAAAAAAAAACAAATATAATTTTTTTTTGGTACAACAATACTTATATAATTTATTATTCAAACTACGGAATCAGTATATTTGCCTATTAATAATATTCTTGCCAGCTCTTTAATGTCTATTGTGGCCAATGATGTTGGGAGGTCAAGTTCTATTGTACAAAAAAAACCAGTTGGACAAGTAATCAAGAATAAGAATAATCCAACCCATCATCAAACATAGACCGCCTGGATTAACCCATAATTATAAAATTTCCTTATCTACATACTAATTATTTTTTAATTTAGTTGTGATTTGTGAACTCATAACAATCGTCTTTTTTATATTTTCATGCTTACTCAAGTGTTACAATAACCTATTTGCGTTTGTGCCCAGAAGAAAAAGGATTTTCCAAAGTCTACCATTTTTTTAGTAGACGAAATGACAATAGTCATTAAAACACACACAAGTGAAAGAGTCGGGATTCGAACTCCGATCACAACGTCCGGTCTAGCAATTTCAAAATTTTTACTACTTGAGGTAGAACTTGTGGACAAACCTACCGGTCTTTATTAACATGCAAGTTGCTTATACTATTAGATTCCAGGAGTATGGTGTATACATTATGGCCTCCAACCAAAAGGGTTGCAATGTGCAACACACATTTAACAGACATTTATGACAGCCTAATTAAGCTTTACCATTTGACTATCCTAATTAATGTAGTATGAAATTAAGCCAACATACCTGTGAACAATGCCCCTATCAATCGATGACACCAACAGTTTAAAAGAAATCCTTAAATTCATGAGACGGCATAATATGTCAAACCTTGTTATTGGTCATATTTGGCAAGAACAAGTTCTAAAAGTGTCACCTGATCTGATATCAAACTATGCAAAACTTGATAATATTCTATTGCCATCAAATCAATTCTACAAAAAAAAAAAAAAGTGAAAAACAATTTTTGTACATCCTTTTAAAGCTTTACAAGTTACAACAGAAAACACTTCAGAAAACATACAATCTAAAATCTAAATATACAAATAAATCAAGCTGATACAGACTAGTGGAATACAATCTTAATATTTCCTCAATCTCAATCCATACTTACAGACCTGGTTTCTGAGTTTCCTTTGTCTTCCTTACAATTAGAAGCACGTTTCGAGTTTCCTTCCTCTTCCTTATAATTTGAAGCACGTTCCGAGTTTTCTTCCTCTTCATTACAAGTAGAAGCGCGGCGACTTTGTAATTGCAATGTATATGCTTGATAACCAGTTGGACTGCAGAGCTGACCCGAGTTACTGCTAGCAGATTTCTCAATATCAAGTCTCCCGGCAATAAAAGGGATTGGCCTTTCCAATACTGATGGCACTGCTTCATCATTTGTCTCCAGCATTTTAACGACCTGATCCATCGTTGGCCTCGCGTATAACTGTGGGTGTGAACATAAAACAGCAACCAACACATACTTCTCGAGAATTTCTGGTGTACCAGGTTCTGGCATACCATCTTCAACAACATCCAAAGCCCTATTGTTTCTAACCAATGACCAAGCCAAGTCACTGAAAGCAGAGGGTTGGCCATCCTCATTCGTTTCAAGCGCCTTTCTTCCACTCAAAAGCTCGAGAAGCAAAACACCAAAACTAAACACATCACTCCTCTCAGTCAACTGTCCATACAAAGCATACTCAGGAGCAACATACCCCATAGTTCCCGCCACCCTAGTACTCATATGAGTCATTCCCTCAGGATTAAACTTCGCCAATCCAAAATCCGCCACCTTCGCTTCAAACTTTTCATCCAAAAGTATATTACTAGCTTTAATATCCCTATGAATAATCGAAGGCTGAGCACCATAATGCAAATAAGCCAAACCCCTAGCCGTGCCAAGAGCGATCTTCTGACGAACCGGCCAACTCAACTTCTTCTTCGAAGAACCAAACAAATGATCATAAAGACTCCCATTCTCCATCAAATCAGTAACAATAATCCTCTGATGACCTTCTAAATTAGTAGTAGCAGTACAAAAACCTCTTAAAGCAACGAGATTAACATGCCTAACACTAGCAATAACTTCAACTTCATGAAAAAAACTAGCATCACCAGCAACAGAACAATTCTTAAACCTTTTCAATGCAACTTCAGTTCCATCATTCAACAAACCTTTATAAACATTTCCATAACCACCACTCCCAATTATATTATCCCTAGAAAAATTCCTAGTTGCTTTCTTAATCTCATCAAAACTAAACCTAATCAAAGTAGTACTCTGATTCATTGAATCCAAACCCGAACCTACACCTATAACAATCTCAGTCCTATTATGATTCCCCTTCTCTTTCATACTCTTTCTCCGTTTAAGAAAAATCCAAAATCCAACAAAAAACAACAATCCTAAAAAAGCAAAAACCGTTACAAGCGCAATAATTAGCTTTCGATGTTTGTTACTAGATTTGGACGAAGAAGAAAAATCAAGACCAAACAAACAACTAGCAGTTCCTATGCTAGTAGGACCAAACTCATCGGAAAGTGAAGCGGCGTAAATCGCGGTGTAAGAGCTACAATCGGAGACGTTACTGACGGTAACTCCGGTCAAATAAGTAAGCGCTTCAGAGCGTTTAGGTGTGCAGAGAGCACAAGCATCGTTTCTCTCAAAAGAAACGTTACAGTTCGATTGAAGAGATTGCAGTGCAGGTTTAGAAAGTTGTTTTTCGAATTGTTCCTTGGTTGTGATGTTCATGCAGCCTTGTGAGATCCACGAGGTTTGAAAACCGCAAGAGGAACGAATATCGAAATTAGGTTGAAATTCATCGATGAAAGATTGGAAAGATGACCAACATGCTTCGGAGGTGTTGAGAGGTGGGACGAAGAAGCCGGTGCGGCGGAGGTAGTCGGCTTGGACGAGATGGAGAGCTTGTAGGATGTTATGGCACTGTGTGCCGGAGGAGATGGATGGTGTTGAACCGTCGCCGATGTGGCGGAGCATGGTTATGTTGAGGGGGCATGTTACCGCGGAGAGGGAAATGGAGGGAAAAGTGAGGAGAAGGAGAAGGAAAAGGAAGAGAAGTGACATTTTAGATGGAAGAAAAGTGGAAATGGAAAGGGTTGGTGAGAGTAAGTGATAAAGGTTTGATGAGTTTTAGCATTTGGAAGGGAAAGGAAAAGAGAGACAAAAGGATATTTGACATTTGTTAATTTTGAGACTTTGACTATGTACTTATGTTGTAGAGTTTTTTTACTGTCACCTTGTTCATTTTTAATTGTCAATTTTTTACATTTTATATTAATTAAATGTCACTACTTTTGATAAAATAATTTATATTTTTATTATAATAGTCTTATTCATGTAATATATCATCTCATATATTTCTCTCTCCGTAATAAATAAGTAAAGATAGTATTGGTAAAACAATATTTAAAGTTGCATTAAACTTTGAAAGTGACAGTTAAAAAGGAACAAAAATCTTCTTCAAAAGTGACAATTAAAAAAGAACATAGGGAGTATTCATGTCTCGTTACCTTGATCAATATTCACCCACCAAATAAATGTGATTTTAATTACTCCAAAGTAGTAGTAAGTGTGATTATTGGTGTTAATGTGTTTTCATTACTCCAAGGTACTAATTGTGCTTGTTGGAGTAATTTCTTTTTGGGTGTACAATGATTTTGTAATATTCTTTCTCTCATGAATAATTGATATTTTTTATGGGAAATGTTAACGAGTGCTCCGGGGCGCTTTTTAAGACATTTAAATGGTAACTTTTTTTGAAAATTTATGTAATCAATGCATCGAAAATTGAAATATTTGACTTTTTTATAGAATAATTTCTTCTTTTAGAATTCCTAAAGAGTGCATCGGGGCACCCGTTAACAAGACCTTTTTTATAGGAAAAATGTTATCAACACTCTCAAATACTCACTATTGTATTTGGTGAAATAAATATATGTCTCACCATTTTACGTGGGTTCCATTTCCATATTGTAGAACTCACATTGATTTAACCTAATTAAATAGCGAATATTAGAAAGAGTGTTCAAAAAGAGTGTTGCTAACACTACTCTTTTTTATATTTTCATCAATTTATTTTTCTAGTTTCTGTTTTTCAATAGGAGCATTTGTTTATTTGACAACAATGTGGTCAAAATTATACTCAAGAACTAACACTCATATTCGTTTGGACCGGAAATGTCTAAGAGTTGAATCGAACTTACCTGATCTTGACTCATTAAAAATTTATTAAGCTTGAAACTCGACCTGATATCAATATCATTTTTTTAATTCAACTTGTTTCAAGGTTGTGAACACATCGGTTCAACTTGTTTGCTTGAATAATTCAAAAAATTTAGATCTATAATCTTTAAAATTAATAATTTAATAGTACTTTTTAGATAAAATAATTTTGTAATTTAAAATTAGTATTTTTTTACAACAATAACTAAATGAGTCATGCAAAGATGTCAAGAGTTGTGAAGAGATATTTTTATTTTGAAGAAATTGGATGCACAAATCTTCATATTTGAAGATATTATGGATAAATTTAAGTGGCATAAATATTCACAGAAATAATCTATACATGAAAAAAAAAAATACATAAAAGGGTCATCTTAACATGTGTCCTAAGGCACATGTTAAAGAATACAAAAGTAAAAAAAATATTAAAAAAATAATTTTAAAACATCAAGAAATTGAATGCACAACTTTTAAGATATGATTTATATATTGAGTTCTTTAATGGTGCATTTTGGACACAAACTCCTTTATGAAAAATAGGAATTGCGTAGGGAAGAAAATGGCTTACATGGTTGTGTTGAAATTTTGACTATTATGGTGGAATATTACAGTCATGTAATTGATTAGTAGTGTTGATTTTAATTATGAAATATGTTTCATTTACTAAAACATTTTATTAATTTTAATTAATAAATTAGTTAAATGATTGAATTGCAATAAATAATGGTATGTTAGTGGAAAAATAATAAATATTATATTAATATTATAAATGACAAATAATTTGAGACGAAAAATCCGCTTAGATTGTTCAATTAATATTCACGAGATAATTGTGACATGATTAAGAAAGTTAATATACAAGGAAAACATCATTTATGAAACTTTTATAAAGTTTTATTCTATCATTTTCCAACACCATTTATATATCTTGTAAAAAAAAAACACCATTTATATATTTACTTCTTTAACAAATGTTTTACGTGCACTGTTTAGCATTTTCCATGATTAGCAATTTGCCAACACACACTTGACTGATGACCGATCGAGGCACGTTGCTTTCGGGAGCTACTAGTCGAGATACCCGTGCTACAGCACGGGTAGCGCGGCTTCGCCGCGCCGTGCATAATGAATTTTGTTTCTCCATAGTGAAAATATTTAAAGTATTTAAATCATAATAATATATATGTATTTATTTGTAGTTAAAAAAATGACAAAATATTTTAATTTTAATACGAAGAAATATATATTCTAAAAGTTTAAGACATATAGTTTTATTTATAGTAAAGACTGAGAAATTTAAAATAACATAAAATTTGGTTCAAATACAAATCACAGATATTAAAAACGAACAATTTTGGTCTATAATCAAATAACAACAGTACATAACATTAAAATTTATTGAAATGGAAGTGCATATTAAACATATTTCTTTCACTGAAGAGGATTTGAGGCAGATGCAGATGTTGAGAGTTGATAAACATGGCACAAAGAGTGAGGGTTATTGGTGGTAAATTTGAATCTGATGATTCCTGGCTGGAAGTTATTAGTTTGGCAGAAAATGTCCCAATCTAGTCCCAATTCAACAGTATAATTTTCATCGTTTCGAAGAAGAACCTGAAACTGATTGTAATATCCATTATCATTGCAGCATGCAAGCATCTCATGGTAATATTGTTTCAGAAAGTCACCAAATTTTTTAGTGAGAACCTGAAATATTAAAAAATTGGAATTAGAACTTGAATTAATTTTCTTAAATATAATAATGAATTAATAAAATAAGAGTCACTGATTATATAATGTATAGCATTAATTATGAACTTAACCAATTTAGGACTTTTCAACCAATAATCATTAACATGAACATCAATGTACAAAGTTTCATTTGGAAGGAGGCTGCGACTATGGAACTTTGGAAATGTTTTTGGATCATCAAGCTCCCGAAACATGCATATGCCAAAGATATCTTTGCCATAGTATGAGAACACGACTGCAGCATTATCCGGTATTTGATGGTATTGTTCAAGATCTGCCCAACCATTTATTATTGTTGGGAAATATAAGCTTGGTTTGAACTTGAGCTCATGTACTCCTCCTTCCTCGTTGATAATTTTCCAAGTATCCTTCAGGTGACCATATTGTTTTGCGACAAAGTCTCGATCAACCTCAGCATAGCTCTAATTGGATTGAAACAATAATATAGATATATTGTTGAGTGTTAGAGATTAAAAAATATTTTTTAGTTATAATAAATGACCGGAAAAAAATTAAAAAAAATTAAGTGTTACCTGAAATGCCAATCTAACCACTGAAAAATGCTCTTTTGGGTCTGTTTCCAGTATCCTTTGAATTCCAGACATTTTCTATGCAAAACAGTGTTGATGAAACTGATGACATGGTAAACCATGTATTTATAATGGAAAAAGATAATGTTTATAATTCTTGATATTAAGATGTATTAAAATAATGCAGGTTGGCTGGTTGTAAAACAATCACAGACATAATAGTAATGTTGTATTATTGGTAATGGACTGGTATTGATATGAAGTTTGGCAGAGTTGATTAGCCAAGTCTACACAATTGGCAGTGTGTAAGATAGTCTATAGCATTCTTCACATGGTTGTAATTTTAATAAGAGATAAGCTTTATCACAACATGACAAAAAATGGCAGACCAGGCATTGAGTTGAGTTAAATATGTTTCATGTAGCTTACCATGCGTATGGGCAGTATCAAGAGATAATGCATACTTTCTGATGAGTTATACAGTTGGAGATATGAAGAGAATAATGCCTTAATACATTAAAATAATAATTGTCATATATAAGATTTGTAACATTGAATACATTAGAATCACAAGTTATCTTAGATACGTATATGAAACAATACTCATTCTAAAAGATATTAAACTGACCTTCCTTCAAATATAGTAAATGGGAAGATTGATGAATTGCGACAACTTAATATAACATACTAACATTGAAAAAAAATTGAACATCATGCATTAAAAGGAAAAAAGCAAGAAAAAGTTTAAAAATCCAGACCTCAGAAGCTTGCCTTCAAAAGCTGATCTTCAGCAGCTGACCTTAAGAAGCTGGCCTTAAGATGCTGCCTTAAGAAGCTGACCTTTAGAAGTTGCCTTCAGAAGCTGACCTGCAGAAGATGACTTCAGGAGCTGAGCTTCAGAAGCTGCAAGTACTTACAATTAATATAATAAATCACATATTTATATAGCCTTTTGTTTTTTTCATTTATCCTATGTCTTGAAAAATTAGATTTAGAGGGACACTGAAATGTTTAAATTTTAATGTTCCCTCTAATAATTAAATGTGATAATTTTATGGCTATAATCCTTTTTCAATAATCATTCTAAAATATATTAAACTGACCTTCCTTCAAATATAGTAAAGGGGAAGATTGATGAATTGCGGCAACTTAATATAACATACTCCCATTGAAAAAAAAATGAACATCATGCATTAAAAGGAAAAAAGCAAGAAAAAGTATAAAAATCCAGACCTTCAGAAGTTGGCCTTCAGAAGCTGATCTTCAGCAGCTGCCCTTCAGAAGCTGCCTTCAGAAGCTGACCTTCAGAAGCTGCCTTCAGAAGCTGACCTTCAGAAGCTGACCTTCAGAAGCTAACCTTCATAAGCTGCCTTCAGGAGCTGACCTTCAGAAGCTGCCAGTACTTATGTGAATTATTAATATATCACATATTTATATAGCCTTTTTGTTTTTTTCATTTATCCTATGTGATTTAGAGGGACACTGAAAAGTTTAAATTTTAATGTTCCCTCTAATAATTAAATGTGATAATTTTATGCCTATAATCCTTTTTCAATACTCATTAAAAAATATATTAAACTGACCTTCCTTCAAATATACTAAACACATGTTTCTTTTTTCTTTTTCTGCATTGTAAAGCAAAACTTCAAAAATGGTTGATGCTGATGAATTGCGGCAACTTAATATAACATACTCCCATTGAAAAAGAATTGAACATCATGCATCAAAAGGAAAAAAGCAAGAAAAAGTATAAAAATCCAGACCTTCAGAAGTTGGCCTTCAGAAGCTGATCTTTAGAAGCTGCCCTTCAGAAGCTGGCCTTCAGACGTTGCCTTCAGAATGCTGACCTTCAGAAGCTGCCTGTAACACCCATATAGAGATTGCCTAGGATCTCTTACGAGTATTAAAATTTCGTACTGGATACATTAAATACAATACAGAAAGATGATTTATTAATATTACAACACATAAGGTTTTGTTACAACTCTAATATCCGATACACATATCCTCCGTAATATACATCGTGATACATCATAATATACAACATCCATGTAATAAAACATGAGCAGCACGATCAATCCATAGTGTCGCGTCGAATTTCGGATGTCAAGCTATTGGGGAAGCTTTGAATCACTAAATTTAAATCACGACTGAACTTTTAATTTTTCGGGGAAAAAGGAAAAAAGTTCTAAATTACCTTGAGAAAAGATTTTAGGTTCGAAAGTCGATTATGCGAGGGGAAGGTATTAGCACCCCTCACATCCGTTGTACTCAACGGGAACCTCTTAGTCGGCTTAGGCTTAAAATGCTTCGATGTTTTACTTGCGTGTTTAAACATATATAAAAGAAAATATAGAAACATAATGCGAGACGAAGAAAGAGATAAAAACGAACGAAAGGGGAAAAAAAAGGTTTTTTTTTATTAATGGGCTTGACAAGATGTCGATCTTGCTCCTACGTATCTCCCGGTAGTCGGAGAATTAAAGCGTACGTAGTTCTTTGGTAGAAAAAGTTTGTATGTTGGTTCGTTTTAGTTAAAAAAAATTTGATCGCGTCCGAGCGAAAAAGTTTAAAAAAAAAGGGAAAGTAATGAAAGTAAATGTCAACTGTTCGGGTTGCTGCCGAACTGGCCATTGACGACAATGCATAAAAGTAAATGATTTGATAAAAGGATTTTGCACTCGACTTGAACAAAGGTTTTAAAAACGTACGAAGGCGTACAAAGCTTTAAATGGTGAAAGATGGACGCTAGGCGATAAACTCGCGCAAGGCGTGAATGTTTTTAAAAATAAAAAGACAAACGCACAGAGGCGAAAAATTCGCGCAAGGCGTAAATGGTTGAAAAATAAACGCGCAAAGGCGCGAGAGGTTCGGATTGACCACGAGGGCCAAGAAAAGGGTAAAAATGGCCACAAGGGGGCCAAGGGGAGGTTGAGCGTGCTAGACGCGTCAAGGGTGGAATGACGGTTGCCCGAGCGACGAGACATACGTCACGCATTCGTGCAACCGAGGTTTGGGGAGACATACGTCAAGCCATTCCCGTTTCATTTAAGTTTGGTTTCGCGGGACTCTAAGGAATCTCAAAGGGAACCAAAATATTTTAAAAGGAAACTTAAAGAAAAGAAAAGAAAAGAAAACACGAACAAATTTGTTGTTCGATTTTATTAAAAATCATGAACATTACTTGTTGCTTAAGTTATTGAAACTCAAGAACGAGTATAGTTCAAGTTTGAATGGTAAACACAATCATAAGACATGCACAAAATTTGGAAAGTCCACAAGTTCGGCTCAATTCGAGCTTGGTTTAAAAAGATGAGCAAGTTCGGCTTAGGTTCGCGTTTGGATTGAAAATCATGAACAACATGGTTGTTCAAGTTTGTTTTGAAATAGACGAACTTAGCTTGCTGCTCAAACTTGGTTTTGAAAACATTAAGAACATAACTTGTTTCACAAGTTACTCAAAATTTGTCGCACGAACTTGTGAAATCTTCAAAGTTGTGCATGATTATGAATTGGGTTTGGACCAAAATGGTTTTTAACCCTCTTTAGGTTCTGAATCAAGGGCTGGAACCCCAAAAATTTGACATTTTGAATGCCTGATTCATGTTCTGAGTTTCACATACTTCGCAGAGCGGCCAGAACTTGGCTCTGCGAAGTCAGGTTCTGGTGTGTTCGCAGTGCGAGCAATACTTTGCTCTGCGAAGTATGCGAATTTTCAAACTCAGAAGCTGTTTCTGAACAGAAGTTCAGAAACTGCTTCTAAGCAAGCTTCAGAACCTAAAGGGGGTTAAAAAGCTTGACAAAATGGAAGGAAATGGGATGTAAAAACTCAGTTTCAAAGCTTGGCTCCTTTGAGGTCCCTTTTGAGTTTCAAAAGGGGCTTTTGTGCACAAAACAAATTTGAACAAAGCAAGTGATGAAAGCAGCAAACACAATGAAAAAGAAGGATTATAGGAGACTTACAGAACTCCTAGCTGTGCTTGAGCAATAGATTGGAAGTGGTTTGCTTGCTTGGTGAGAGGTTATGAACAATGTTCTAATTGGTTTGTGATGGACTGATTTTGTGCTGCAATGCAAGGGATTTTGGTATGAATTTCGTGTGAGTAAGGCTGTGTATTTCAGGTTTTTTCAATGTGTAATGGCTCTCTCTAATCCTTGGGCCTTGGCATTCCTTTTATAGGCCAAAATGCAAATCTATGTAATGATGAACAATATCCTAAAACACTAGCTGATTTGGGCTAAATTCAGGCTAGAACACTTTGCATTTAATGCTAATGGATAGAGGTTACTTTGCCTTGTGCCAAGGGGCAAGATCTTGACTGATCTCAGCCACAAATGCCATTAATTCTAGAAGGTAATGATGAGAAAAAACGGGCAGCTGCAAAAGGGGTGATTCTTGGGATCAATCCTTGCAATCTTGGAAGGTCAAGCAATGAAAACGTGTACTGCCATGTACAGGGAGATTGGGGGAAGCAAAATGAGCATGTGGGCTGGTGTGTGGGAGGAGAAATCCAGCTCAAAACAGGGCACACCAAACAGCTTTTTGGGCAAGAAAACCACTTGTGTTTGGCTGGTTTTGGCAGAGAAAAAGGGAAGGAAAGGGATCAAGCAGCTGGCTGGCAAGCTTAGGTTGGGTGATGGGTCAATTTGGAGAGACAAGAGCTGACCAAGGGCAGCCAATTTGTTTGATCACATGATAGGTTGGAAGAAAATCCTTCTTTCCTTTTACCTTTAATGTCACACATTAATTCTTGCCTTGCTGCACCAAATCAGTCACAAAATAGCAATAATAATAGTAATAATGCTAATAATAACAATTGTAGTTGAAAGCAAAAAGGATAACTCAATATATAAAATTCTGCAAAAAAATTCGCAGAGGTCGCAGTGCGAAGGTGATTTCGCACTGCGAACTCCCTTTTTTTTTGATTTTTTGTATTAAAAATAAAAAGGTGGAAAATGAATAATAATAAATAATAATAATAATAATAATAATGATAATGGCAATGCAAAATGTAAAATAAAAATAAAGAGTAATGAGAATGAGAATGATGATAATAATAAATGAAAAATTTAATATTATTAATAAATAAAATCTTAATAATAATAAATAATAATGATATTATTAAAGAAAAATAGAATAATATTAATACTAATAATATTAATGATAATAGAAATGCTAATAATGATAATGATAAAATGCAAATAAAATACTATAACAAGAAGGAAATGATAAAAAGTAATAATAAGTAATGAAATAATAAAAGATAAAACACATAAAAAATATAAGTCAAAAAATGGGGTATGACAGATGCCCCTATTTAAGTTTCTTCGTCCCGGAGATTGAAAGTGTGATTTGAAATGGACGGGCCGAAGAGACTTAAATATAGAGTACGCCATTTTTTGACTAAATATTTTTCTGAGTTATAAATGCTATAAATGCATGTATGCAAATGTTTATGAATGCTTGTAATGTAAACATGGATGCAAAGACGATAAAAAAGGAAGACCACACCGGGGATAAGTGTCAGCTGTTCGGGTTGTCGCCGAACTACCACTGACAACAAAGAATGAAAAGGTAAATGCCAGCTGTTCGGGTTGTTGCCGAACTGGCCACTGACGACAAAAGAATGAAAAGAATGTCAACTGTTCGGGTTGTTGCCGAACTTGCCATTGACGACAGGAAAATAAAATGTCAACTGTTCGGATTGTTGCCGAACTTGTCATTGACGACAGGAAAATAAAATGTCAACTGTTCGGATTGTTGCCGAACTTGCCATTGACGACAGGAAAATAAAATGTCAACTGTTCGGATTGTTGCCGAACTTGCCATTGACGACAGGAAAATAAAATGTCAACTGTTCGGATTGTTGCCGAACTTGCCATTGACGACAAAAGAAAAAATGAAAGATGTCAGCTGTTCGGATGGTTGCCGAACTTGCCACTGACGATACTGGGGATGCGGCTGACAAGCCGTTCCTTACAGAAATGCCCCTTCAATCGGGAAGAAAGAATGCACAAGCTGTTCATTGAAGAACTTGTCACTTGGCACAACACTGGGGAGTACGCACAAGCTGTTCATTAAAGAACTGCCACTTGGCGTAAGGACATGACAAAAAGACGCGCAAGCTGTTCGTTTGAACTGCCACTTGGCGTAAAAGGGTGACATCTCTGAACCAGACAGACTGGGGATGACACTTGAGGAAAAAAGAATTCACGAATTGCTCGCGATTGATCGGTGAGACTCATGATGGTTAGAATAACCATGTATGATATGTAGTATGTTGTATGCATATGTATGAATGTATGAATGCATGACTGTCACTGAGGACGTCGTGTGAGAGATGGACTTGTACTGGGGATACCCAACTTGTTTGTTAAGGATTTGCCCCTTGATACGATGAAAAACTTGCACAAGCTATTCGTTAAAGAACTACCGCTTGGCGAAAAGGAGGATGATATCCCTAGACCAGATAGACTGGGGATGACATTCGACTATTTGTTGTGGGAAATGCATGATATGAATATGAGATGCATGTTAATGAATGATTATGATATGATGCATGAATTATGCTGACCTGGGGGATGACAGACGTCACGTGGGACGCTGGGGATTATGATTTGGGTGTCGAGTAAAGTCGGGCTTGGATGATGTAAGACTCCACTGGGGGGATATGCCAATAAGATTGGGCTTCGCTTGTGAATTCGCTGGGGATATAAGGATCATTTTGGAAGCATGATCGATATCCAGCCTTTGATGCCAATGATAATTGGGCTTTTGAGAGTAGGACAAAGATTGACTTCCTGGGGAGTTTGTTAATCCACTGGGGATTGTGCTAATCCGCTGGAGAGAAGAACTGGCGATTCCGCTGGGAATGCTTACGCTTTGGTTGGCAAGTCCTTGCCTGAATTGTCCTTTCGGGCTCTTAACTCACTGGGGAATTTCCGATTAATTCACCGAGGATTCTGTTGGGGAATTCCTTTTTGCGATTGACCATGCTCGGCCTGCGAAGCTTTATCTGCTTTAAGGACAGATATCGATGTACACTCCGAATATTCACGAGTTCGAAAAGGAATGTGTTTGTTATTGATAAAAATAAAAGACTCATGAAATAAATTTTGAAAAAGTTTTTTTTGTTTTTGAAATACTATCATCAAGAATAAAAATGAATGAAAGGGATTTGACAAAAGGTAAAGAATGTTATGTTGGGAAATGAAATTTATTAAAGGGGTGACAGCCTGCCAAAGGCGTGGCTCCTTTGATGATTACGTTAGGTGGTTGATGGCAACTGGGCCTTTTGTAGGGGACCAATGAATGTTAATGATGATTGGGCTCTTTGTGAACTGTGGGGAGAGTACCGAGCATGGTTGGGTTTGTGGGTGTCAATGAGAACTGGGCTCTGGTTTTATGTGGGTGCCGAGCGAGGTCGGGCTTTGAGATGTGGATGCCGAGCGAGGTCGGGCTTCGGTGATTGGATGCCGAGCGAGGTCGAGTTTTGATATGTGGATGCCGAGTGAGGTCGGGCTTTGATATGTGGGTGCCGAGCGAGGTCGGGCTTTGATAATTGGATGCCGAGCGAGGTCGGGCTTTGATATGTGGGTGCCGAGCGAGGTCGGGCTTTGGTATGTGGATGCCGAGTGAGGTCGGGCTTTGATGCCGAGCGAGGTCGGGCTTTGATAATTGGATGCCGAGCGAGGTCGGGCTTTGATATGTGGGTGCCGAGCGAGGTCGGGCTTTGGTATGTGGATGCCGAGCGAGGTCGGGCTTTGGTATGTGGATGCCGAGCGAGGTCGGGCTTTGATATGTGGATGCCGAGTGAGGTCGGGCTTTGATATGTGGATGCTGAGCGAGGTCGGGCTTTGATATGTGGTTGCCGAGCGAGGTCGGGCTTTGATAATTGGATGCCGAGCGAGGTCGGGCTTTGATATGTTGGTATATGAAATTTGCGCATGTTGTTTTAATGCCCCCATTGTTCCGAGACTGTACTGAAAAATTCGAAATAAATACCACACAAAAAGTTATATTGTGCATTTCAAGTTAATAACATGTATATTAATGAACCAACCTATCACTCATTTAAGTAAACGAACAAATTGAATATTAATGTAAAGGGTATTGAACACTCATCCGGTAAGTTGGTTAACATTCCGATCGAGTTATGTGTCCATCTAATTATCGTTTCTAAAAGTACAAAAGCATTGATCACAAGGTCTTCAAGGGTTGTAATTTGGCTGGGTTATAAAAGAAATGTCATATGTGGGGAAATTGAATTCAAATGGCCAAGCAAAGGAACATTCTTTCTAGATTACACCCCTCCTTCTTGTTCAATCACAACTTTTGGTGATCTACAAATGTTTTTCTTTGATCTTGACAACCTTTTGATTTGGATTTATCTCTTTTTCTTTCTCTTTTGAGATTTTTTTTTTTTTGTCAAGATCAAAATTCACCATTATTTGATATCCAAACCTCCTCCTTTTTTCAAAGATGATACCCTAATTGAATGTTCCTTCCTCTTTTGGCAAAGGACGATAATCATGAGGGTTGAGGGTTCAAAAATTGAAAGAAAATTATCAGAATTTAGTGAAGATTTAACTATGCACTGGAAAGTTTTTTTTTTTACAAACTCCGGCAATCTCATTAAGCAATTGAGCTTATGAAAGTTGGCAGTTCATAGTCAATAATTCTGATTCGTTAGGCTCAAAGGGGTTGACAAATGCTCACTTCTCACAGGGTGGGCTATTTGTGGTCAAATGTTTTCACTCATATTCAAGAAATGCCTTGATCATGCCAATGCTTTCATACAGTTTAAAACAACGTTCAGATTTAATATAACAAAATCAAGTTAAACAAAAATGCTGGTCTCCTGCATATGTAAAAATGATGATTTTGAGGATTCCTCACATTTTGGCTAGTTCTAAATGGTTCACAGAATAAACATATTAAAAACACAAACTGTATGGTATAACTTTTGTATTAATGCTTGTCAACGCAAACTGTATTGGATGCCGAGCTAGGTCGGGCTTTTGTTGATTGTGCCAATGATGATTGGACTTTTGTTAACTGGGCAAAAGGCCGCAGTAGCCTGGGGGAAGGTAACCTCGGGTTGAGGTACCGGAATCTCTTGGAGGGTAGTGGGAATAGGGATGAATTCCTCACCAAAGTTGAACGGCATGCCCCATGTACAACCGGGGGCCTATTGTTATATGTGTGGGTTGCTTTGGGACGACGAGCCACTTTTCTTGAAGGGTTGACACATAGTGTTGCGAACGAAATGCAAACACTGAAGACTCAATTCGGATTGTAAGAAATCCTTGGGATAAGAAGGGAAACGAGTTTTGGACTCGAAGACAAATGTATGCATGTCATGCATGATGCTAATGTATGTATGCAATGTATATGACAAAATATGCCCCTTTTTTTTGAAAATGCATATGCAAAAATCATTTTTATGAATGTAAATGTATGGCATGCATATGGTATGGTATGTATGATCAAAATTTCCCCCCATCCTCACGTGTAGGCTCTAAAGGTAAGATTTCCTAAGAAGAGGTCCCTAGAGTCATCGATCTCACATGGAATTAGGGTTGTCTATGGACATACGTCGACATGACTTCAATTAATTCCATGTGAAAATCTCATCTAAGCGGGGCTGGGCATCCTACCTCACGGACATACGTCAACGCGGGTTTCCGCTCACAACCACCATTCTAACTTAGTTTTCTCTCGAGCTCGGGTAGAGAGCCTCACACGTCCGGCATTAACCCGAACAATGTGGAGTAACATCGCTCAAGTAACCCCACAATTGATATATATAAAGATATGAAGCAAAATGATATATATAAATGTAGAGCAAAAAGAATAAACAAATAAATGACAAGAAAATATAAACACGCAAGTAAAATGAAACAAATTAGCCTAAAAGCCGACCGAGATAGGCTTGACTCGTTTATGCACAAACAAAGTGTTTTATGCAACTCCCCAGTGAAGTCGCCATTTCTGTCGCGTCGAATTTCGGATGTCAAGCTATTGGGGAAGCTTTGAATCACTAAATTTAAATCACGACTGAACTTTTAATTTTTCAGGGAAAAAGGAAAAAAGTTCTAAATTACCTTGAGAAAAGATTTTAGGTTCGAAAGTCGATTATGCGAGGGGAAGGTATTAGCACCCCTCACATCCGTTGTACTCAACGGGAACCTCTTAGTCGGCTTAGGCTTAAAATGCTTCGATGTTTTACTTGCGTGTTTAAACATATATAAAAGAAAATATAGAAACATAATGCGAGACGAAGAAAGAGATAAAAACGAACGAAAGGGGAAAAAAAAGGTTTTTTTTTATTAATGGGCTTGACAAGATGTCGATCTTGCTCCTACGTATCTCCCGGTAGTCGGAGAATTCAAAGCGTACGTAGTTCTTTGGTAGAAAAAGTTTGTATGTTGGTTCGTTTTAGTTAAAAAAAATTGATCGCGTCCGAGCGAAAAAGTTTAAAAAAAAAGGGAAAGTAATGAAAGTAAATGTCAACTGTTCGGGTTGCTGCCGAACTGGCCATTGACGACAATGCATAAAAGTAAATGATTTGATAAAAGGATTTTGCACTCGGACTTGAACAAAGGTTTTAAAAACGTACGAAGGCGTACAAAGCTTTAAATGGTGAAAGATGGACGCTAGGTGATAAACTCACGCAAGGCGTGGATGTTTTTAAAAATAAAAAGACTAACGCACAGAGGCGAAAAATTCGCGCAAGGCGTAAATGGTTGAAAAATAAACGCGCAAAGGCGCGAGAGGTTCGGATTGACCACGAGGGCCAAGAAAAGGGTAAAAATGGCCACAAGGGGGCCAAGGGGAGGTTGAGCGTGCTAGACGCGTCAAGGGTGGAATGACGGTTGCCCGAGCGACGAGACATACGTCACGCATTCGTGCAACCGAGGTTTGGGGAGACATACGTCAAGCCATTCCCGTTTCATTCAAGTTTGGTTTCGTCGGGACTCTAAGGAATCTCAAAGGGAACCAAAATATTTTAAAAGGAAACTTAAAGAAAAGAAAAGAAAACACGAACAAATTTGTTGTTCGATTTTATTAAAAATCATGAACATTACTTGTTGCTTAAGTTATTGAAACTCAAGAACGAGTATAGTTCAAGTTTGAATGGTAAACACAATCATAAGACATGCACAAAATTTGGAAAGTCCACAAGTTCGGCTCAATTCGAGCTTGGTTTAAAAAGATGAGCAAGTTCGGCTTAGGTTCGCGTTTGGATTGAAAATCATGAACAACATGGTTGTTCAAGTTTGTTTTGAAATAGACGAACTTAGCTTGCTGCTCAAACTTGGTTTTGAAAACATTAAGAACATAACTTGTTTCACAAGTTACTCAAAATTTGTCGCACGAACTTGTGAAATCTTCAAAGTTGTGCATGATTATGAATTGGGTTTGGACCAAAATGGTTTTAACCCTCTTTAGGTTCTGAATCAAGGGCTGGAACCCCAAAAATTTGACATTTTGAATGCCTGATTCATGTTCTGAGTTTCACATACTTCGCAGAGCGGCCAGAACTTGGCTCTGCGAAGTCAGGTTCTGGTGTGTTCGCAGTGCGAGCAATACTTTGCTCTGCGAAGTATGCGAATTTTCAAACTCAGAAGCTGTTTCTGAACAGAAGTTCAGAAACTGCTTCTAAGCAAGCTTCAGAACCTAAAGGGGGTTAAAAAGCTTGACAAAATGGAAGGAAATGGGATGTAAAAACTCAGTTTCAAAGCTTGGCCCCTTTGAGGTCCCTTTTGAGTTTCAAAAGGGGCTTTTGTGCACAAAACAAATTTGAACAAAGCAAGTGATGAAAGCAGCAAACACAATGAAAAAGAAGGATTATAGGAGACTTACAGAACTCCTAGCTGTGCTTGAGCAATAGATTGGAAGTGGTTTGCTTGCTTGGTGAGAGGTTATGAACAATGTTCTAATTGGTTTGTGATGGACTGATTTTGTGCTGCAATGCAAGGGATTTTGGTATGAATTTCGTGTGAGTAAGGCTGTGTATTTCACGTTTTTTCAATGTGTAATGGCTCTCTCTAATCCTTGGGCCTTGGCATTCCTTTTATAGGCCAAAATGCAAATCTATGTAATGATGAACAATATCCTAAAACACTAGCTGATTTGGGCTAAATTCAGGCTAGAACACTTTGCATTTAATGCTAATGGATAGAGGTTACTTTGCCATGTGCCAAGGGGCAAGATCTTGACTGATCTCAGCCACAAATGCCATTAATTCTAGAAGGTAATGATGAGAAAAAACGGGCAGCTGCAAAAGGGGTGATTCTTGGGATCAATCCTTGCAATCTTGGAAGGTCAAGCAATGAAAACGTGTACTGCCATGTACAGGGAGATTGGGGGAAGCAAAATGAGCATGTGGGCTGGTGTGTGGGAGGAGAAATCCAGCTCAAAACAGGGCACACCAAACAACTTTTTGGGCAAGAAAACCACTTGTGTTTGGCTGGTTTTGGCAGAGAAAAAGGGAAGGAAAGGGATCAAGCAGCTGGCTGGCAAGCTTAGGTTGGGTGATGGGTCAATTTGGAGGGACAAGAGCTGACCAAGGGCAGCCAATTTGTTTGATCACATGATAGGTTGGAAGAAAATCCTTCTTTCCTTTTACCTTTAATGTCACACATTAATTCTTGCCTTGCTGCACCAAATCAGTCACAAAATAGCAATAATAATAGTAATAATGCTAATAATAACAATTGTAGTTGAAAGCAAAAAGGATAACTCAATATATAAAATTCTGCAGAAAAATTCGCAGAGGTCGCAGTGCGAAGGTGATTTCGCACTGCGAACTCCCCTTTTTTTTTGATTTTTTGTATTAAAAATAAAAAGGTGGAAAATGAATAATAATAAATAATAATAATAATAATAATGATAATGGCAATGCAAAATGTAAAATAAAAATAAAGAGTAATGAGAATGAGAATGATGAGAATAATAAATGAAAAATTTAATATTATTAATAAATAAAATCTTAATAATAATAAATAATAATGATATTATTAAAGAAAAATAGAATAATATTAATACTAATAATATTAATGAGAATAGAAATGCTAATAATGATAATGATAAAATGCAAATAAAATACTATAACAAGAAGGAAATGATAAAAAGTAATAATAAGTAATGAAATAATAAAAGATAAAACACATAAAAAATATAAGTCAAAAAATGGGGTATGACACATAGCTTTCTCTTTACCTTTACGTCGTGCTTCCTGCTGAGAACCTGCACCAGAAGGAAAGGGATGAGACATAACATCTCAGTGAGCTCCTACCCTACCTACTGTTGGCAACCACAGGGAACCTAGGGTCGCCGTGCCTACCTTGGCAATCTTGGGGATACCTATGATCGCCAAGTCTTAACCTCACCCATAGAGGGCTTCCTGACTGTTCCTGATGAACTGGTGATCAAGGGGAAACCTAGGATCACCGTCTGATAACTGCTACCTGATATCTATTTCCTAACTGATAATGAAATAGAGTATTAACTGATACATTATGTTAGCTGTTAGCGTTGAACAAGCAATGTTATCTGAGTTCATTTTACGGAATGCCCCCGGGTGGAGTAACCCCGAAGCACATTCCTCTGATAACCGGTGAAAATTCCTATCATATCAGGCTAACATCGGACTCCTCTTGTCGTCGTGCGGTCATCCTTACGGAATAACGCGTCCCACTGGCGTGAACCTCCTGTGTCCCACTGGCGTGAACAACAGAAGACACGACTTAATAATAGTCTTAACTTACGCGTATACCTCCCGTGTCCCACTGGCGTGAACGTCAGAAGACGCGAATTAATATTCTTTAAACTTATGCATGAACCTTTCATGTTCCACTGGCGTGAACGATGAAAGACACGACTTAATACTTAATAAATCTTGAATGCTTAACCTATAAAAGTACTAAACTTAATCTCTGCATCTTTTGGACTTGCATAAATCTAAGTGAGTATATGAAATTGCTTGGTAAGGAATAATCCCCTTTCTAGCTCTTTACTTCTCTATGTAACTTAGGGATTTAAGTATTCATCTCCCAACACTATACCTATTCCTCATCCTACCCTTAACTTATACATTGCTTCACTGGCATGAATTTGGGTGGCTGGAAAATCGGGGGCCGATTGGGCAAAATCGGGGGCCGAAATTTGCCGTATCAACCATGAAGATCAAGCCACAAAATCGGTGGCTGATTCTAGGAAATCGGTGGCCGATTTCATCATCTGCAGGATTCAAAATTCTGCTTCCTAGGCTAATCTAAACATTCCCAAACTTCATAACAGCATGTGGCATAAATTTCCAAGACATATTGGTAGGTAATAACATAGTTTAACAAGGAATTAGTACACAAAAGGATTAGGGCACAAATTCTAAACCTTTAACTCAACTTGTAAAATTGCACTAAACCTACTCAAACGGGTTATAAAACCCTGTGGAGCTCACCTTAAACCTCAGCTGGAGCTTGCTAAGTTCTGGTTTCCAAAACCCTTGCTTAATACCACTACTTCTCTTGATTGTTCCTTGTATCCTTTCTTTTATCTTCTCTTGTTCTAGCTTCTAAACCAAGCTTGCTTGCAATAACTTCTTACAAGAGTTTGGATTAAGAATTGATGGATTGTTGGAGAGGGAGACGAGGCGTGTGAGTAGAGGGGAAGAGGGAGGGAGAGAGCTGATTTGGAAGAGTGGAAAGAATGAGGTAGATAGCAAGAAAAAATATCTTGCTTCCATTCTAATAATCTTCCCTTTTCAAAATATTTACATAATTGCCATTCCACTTATTTACATATTTGCCATGCTTCTTGATTAACTTCTAACACTAATAACTGATACGTATAAGCGGGATATTACAATCTACCCCCCTTAAAGAAATTTCGTCCTCGAAATTTAGAATTTACCTGAAAATAGATGAGGGTAGTTCTCTTGCATCTCTGACTCTAGCTCCCACGTTGCTTCGCCGTCGGGAGAACCTTTCCATACAACCTTAACAATAGGAATCTCTTTGTTCCGCAAAGACTTCACATCACGATCAATTATCTGGTTTGGTTCAGGTTGAAAGGTTAAATCTGATCTCAAATCAATACTGTCCAACTCCACTGGTTGAAAAGGATCGGGGATGAATTTCCTTAATTGAGAGACATGGAATACATCGTGTAAACCTGACATAGCCGGTGGCAGCGCTAACTGATAAGCTGCTGGACCGACACGTCGAAGTATCTGAAATGGCCCGACATACCTTGGACAAAGTTTCTTGGTTCTAAAAGCTCCTCTTAACCCCAACTTGGGTGTGACTTTAAGAAATACATGGTCTCCTACTTCAAATTCTAAAGGTCTTCGCCTTTTATCTGCATAACTTTTCTGACGACTCTGTGCTATTCTCATTTTATCCTGAATGGATTTAATCTTCAGGGTCGTCTCCTGAATTATTTCAGGTCCCAATATACTCTTATCTCCCACCTCAGCCCAGCAAAGTGGGGTTCTACATTTCCTACCATATAAAGCTTCATAAGGTGCCATTCCAATACTAGAATGGTAACTGTTGTTGTAAGAAAATTCGATCAAAGGCAAGTGATCGTTCCAGCTTCCTCCATCTTCTAGGATACACGCACGCAGCATATCCTCTAATGTCTGAATCGTTCTCTCAGATTGTCCGTCTGTTTGAGGATGATGGGACGTGCTCATCTTTAATCTTGTCCCTAAAGCTTTCTGAAAAGCTTTCCAAAAGTGGGATGTGAAGATCGAATCTCTGTCAGATACAATACTAACCGGAACACCATGAAGTTTCACAATCTCCGAGATAAATAATTCAGCATACTGAGAGGCTCGGTAAGTAGTTTTAACCGGCAAGAAATGGGCTGACTTGGTTAAACGGTCCACTATTACCCAAATGGAGTCATGTCCTCGCTGTGTTCGAGGCAAACCACTTACAAAGTCCATGGTTATCTCTTCCCATTTCCATTGGGGAATTTCCAAGGGTACTAACATTCCTGCAGGCCTCTAATGTTCAATCTTTACCTGCTGACACACAATGCATCGCGACACAAACTCCGCAATATCCCTCTTCATGCTAGGCCACCAATAATCTCTCTTCAAATCTTGATACATCTTGGTGGTACCTGGATGAATGCTGAAACTGCTCTTGTGCGCTTCTTCTAAAATCAACCTTTTCAAATCCACATCATTCGGAACATAAATCCTTCCTTCAAATAGTAGTATACCATCTGGTGCCAAGGAAAACTCTGATTGACCAACTTTTCCTTGAAGGTCCATATCCATAGTTTGCGCTTGTGCAATTCTAAACCGTAGGTCGCACGAAATCTCTAACTTGTTCAGCAATATGCCACCATCCAACTCAGTAACATGGAGGTTAAGATCTCTAAACTTTTCATACAATCCACATGTATGCATCATTACTTCAGCTTTAACTAAAGCCTTTCGACTCAAGGCATCTACTACCACATTTGCTTTTCCTGGGTGGTATTTCAGATCAAAATCAAAATCCTTCAAGTATTCCATCCATCACCTTTGCCTCATATTTAAATCTCGTTGATCAAACAAGTATTTCAAACTTTTGTGATCACTAAACAAATCAAATTGCGCACCATACAAATGATGTCTCCATATCTTCAATGCAAATACTATAGCTGCTAACTCAAGGTCATGGGTGGGGTAATTCTCTTCATGGGTCTTGAGCTGTCTAGACGCATAAGCTGTAACATTTTCCCCTTGCATAAGAACACTACCCAGTCCTTTAGAGGATGCATCGCAGAAAACGGTGTATCTCCTTTCAGGATCGGGTATTGCCAACACTGGCGCTTTAGTCAACTTTCTTTTCAAAACTCTGAAGCTCTCTTCACATTCTTCGTCCCAAATAAAGGGCACATTCTTTCTGGTAAGGCGTGACAGAGGTAAGGCAATCTGAGAAAACTTCATAATAAACCTTCGGTAATAACCTGCCAAGCCTAGAAAACTTCTGACTTCAGCCACATTCTTGGGTCTTTCCCAACTGAGAACGGCTTCAACTTTGGTTGGATCAACAGCTACTCCTCCTTGAGAAATAACGTGACCCAAAAACTTAATTTCAGACAACCAGAACTCACACTTGCTAAATTTAGCATACAACTTCTTGTCTCTAAGGACATTCAAAACAATTCTCAAGTGTTGAGCATGTTCCTGAGGATCCTTGGAATAGATCAAAATGTCATCTATGAAAATCACCACAAATTGATCTAGGTAAGGCTGGAATATTCTGTTCATGTAATCCATAAATACAGCTGGAGCATTAGTTACACCGAAAGGCATAACCAAAAATTCATAGTGCGCGTAACGCGTTCGAAACGCCGTTTTAGACACATCTGAAGATTTAATGCGGATTTGATGGTAACCTGATCGAAGATCAATTTTGGAAAATATCGTTGCTCCTTTAAGCTGATCAAGGAGGTCATCAATCCTGGGAAAAGGATACTTGTTCTTGATAGTCACTTTATTCAGTTGACGGTAGTCTATACACAGCCTCATGCTTCCATCTTTCTTCTTGACTAACAGAACTGGAGCACCCCAAGGTGACACACTAGGTCTGATAAAATGCTTCTGAATTAATTCCTCGAGTTGAGATTTCAGCTCTCTAAGCTCCGTAGGTGACATTCTATACGGTGCCACAGATACCGGCTCCGCTCCTGGAATTAAATCAATAGAGAACTCCACCTCACGCTCTGGAGGCAAACTAGTTACTTCCGAAGGAAAGACATCTAAGTACTCATTCACAATAGGAATATCACTGGGACTCAACTCTGATTCTGAAGCCACAGTGAGCATCACATAAAATCCCTTATCTTGGGCACAAATGAATTGGATTAACTGATGAGTACGATTAATCAATTCTGACAGAGCTACACCTTCTGTCGTATCACTGGTCGGCATATAAATACTTTTCTCAGAACATACAATGTACACATGGTTAGCGGAGAGCCAATCCATGCCTAAGATCACATCAAGTTGCTCCATCGGGAGACATACTAAATCAACATAATAAGTCTTACTTGACACAGTGATAGGACAATTTTCACAAACATACTTTGCCTCAATTCCACCCTCAGTAGCGGTAGACACTAACATTGGAGGATTCAATGGAGACAAAGGTAATTGCAGAGTCTCTACACATTTATATGAAATAAAAGAACAAGTAGCGCCGCAATCAAAAAGAACTTTTACTGGGTATGAACCAAGATAACACATACCAGCAATCAAATCTTCATTGGCCAGAGCCTTTGCGCCATCAAGGGAGTACACTCTGCCCTTACTAGTAGTTGTCCCTTCAGCTGTTCCTTTACCACGCCTATTAGGACACTCTGATATAAAATGTCCTGGCTGCTTACATCCGTAACAAATACCAGCTCCTAACAAGCACTCTCCTTTATGCATCCTACCACACGTCTTGCAAGTAGGATTAGTCCGTGAAGGATTATGTTGTGGAGAGTATGTCTGTTTCCCTCTCTGAGGGGATCCTTTTGGCTTGAGCTTGTCATGATACTTATCTGACATTCTACTCTTCTTCTTTTCAAAAGATGCCGCTCTTTCTTTCGAGGCCTTAGCAAGTCCTGCTTCAACCACCAAACTATCATGCACCAGTTCATCGTAACTTGCAGTTCTCTGAAGACTCACTGTAGTGTCGATTTCACCTCTTAAACCTCGTTTGTACTGATTCATCTTCCAGACTTCATTTTCAGCATACTCATTATGTGTGGAGTAGTAGGACAGCTCTTCAAACTTCTTGGTGAATTCAGCAACTGACATACAACCCTGTTTCAACTCCAGGAACTCTTGCTCCTTCTTTACCTTGTAAGACAAAGGTAAATATTTTTCCAACATCACTTCTTTAAAGTTTACCCAGTTCACTTCTACACCATTCGCTTCCATCCCGCGCTGAGCAGATTCCCACCAATCTTCTGCTGCGCCTTTGAGTTGATTCGTGGCATAGACCACTTTATCCTCTTCTGAACACTCGGCCATTCTAAAAATCTTTTCCATTTGTTTAATCCACTTCCTAGCTTCCTGAGGTTCACCTTCTCCATTAAACTCCGGAGGGTGATGTCTATTATACTCCCGGAACACGGGGTTACCAATTACGGGAGGAGGTGGTGGCTGTGGATGGAAACCCTGTCCTTGGTTCATCATTTCCATCCATTGTTGTTGGGCTTGAGTTTGTTGCTGAGCTTGTTGCTACATCATCAGCATCATTTGCTGATACTATAATGCGTTTTGAGCTTGCTGCTCTTGATACTGCTGCT
The DNA here is from genome assembly GCA_018208015.1 of Medicago ruthenica. Taxonomy (NCBI): domain Eukaryota; kingdom Viridiplantae; phylum Streptophyta; class Magnoliopsida; order Fabales; family Fabaceae; genus Medicago; species Medicago ruthenica. Next base: position 18,380,978 of record CM031377.1, read on the forward strand.
GCCAGGCCTGCTGTTGCTATATCATTTGTTCCCACGAATTCATACTTGGTCCTCCACTTTCATCACTGGCTTGATTAGCACGAGGTCTACCGGGTCCTCTTCTTCTCCCAGACATCTTATCCTAGCTGTCATATACAAGTCAAAGTGATCAGTTTTAACTGAATATAACAGTTAGAATAATGTCCTGGATCCAAGAGGTCCACAACTTGGATTGTACTTTAATGACCCAAGGCACGGTCTGAATCGACCTGCTCTGATACCAAATTGTAACACCCATATAGAGATTGCCTAGGATCTCTTATGAGTATTAAAATTTCGTACTGGATACATTAAATACAATACAAAAAGATGATTTATTAATATTACAACACATAAGGTTTTGTTACAACTCTAATATCCGATACACATATCCTCCGTAATATACATCATGATACATTATAATATACAACATCCATGTAATAAAACATGAGCAGCACGATCAATCCATAGCTTTCTCTTTACCTTTACGTCGTGCTTCCTGCTGAGAACCTGCACCAGGAGGAAAGGGATGAGACATAACGTCTCAATGAGCTCCTACCCTACCTACTGTTGGCAACCACAGGGAACCTAGGGTCGCCGTGCCTACCTTGGCAATCTTGGGGATACCTATGATCGCCAAGTCTTAACCTCACCCATAGAGGGCTTCCTGACTGTTCCTGATGAACTGGTGATCAAGGGGAAACCTAGGATCACCGTCTGATAACTGTTACCTGATATCTATTTCCTGACTGATAATGAAATAGAGTATTAACTGATACATTATGTTAGCTGTTAGCGTTGAACAAGCAATGTTATCTGAGTTCATTTTACGGAATGCCCCCGGGTGGAGTAACCCCGAAGCACATTCCTCTGATAACCGGTGAAAATTCCTATCATATCAGGCTAACACCGGACTCCTCTTGTCGTCGTGCGGTCATCCTTACGGAATAACGCGTCCCACTGGCGTGAACCTCCTGTGTCCCACTGGCGTGAACAACAGAAGACACGACTTAATAATAGTCTTAACTTACGCGTATACCTCCCGTGTCCCACTGGCGTGAACGTCGGAAGATGCGAATTAATATTCTTTAAACTTATGCATGAACCTTTCATGTTCCACTGGCGTGAACGATGAAAGACACGACTTAATAACTTAATAAATCTTGAATGCTTGACCTATAAAAGTACTAAACTTAATCTCTGCATCTTTTGGACTTGCATAAATCTAAGTGAGTATATGAAATTGCTTGGTAAGGAATAATCCCCTTTCTAGCTCTTTACTTCTCTATGTAACTTAGGGATTTAAGTATTCATCTCCCAACACTATACTTATTCCTCATCCTACCCTTAACTTATACACTGCTTCATGGGCATGAATTTGGGTGGCTGGAAAATCGGGGGCCGACTGGGCAAAATCGGGGGCCGAAATTTGCCGTATCAACCATGAAGATCAAGCCACAAAATCGGTGGCCGATTCTAGGAAATCGGTGGCCAATTTCATCATCTGCAGGATTCAAAATTCTGCTTCCTAGGCTAATCTAAACATTCCCAAACTTCATAACAGCATGTGGCATAAATTTCCAAGACATATTGGTAGGTAATAACATAGTTTAACAAGGAATTAGTACACAAAAGGATTAGGGCACAAATTCTAAACCTTTAACTCAACTTGTAAAATTGCACTAAACTTACTCAAACGGGTTATAAAACCTTGTGGAGCTCACCTTAAACCTCAGCTGGAGCTTGCTAAGTTCTGGTTTCCAAAACCCTTGCTTAATACCACTACTTCTCTTGATTGTTCCTTGTATCCTTTCTTTTATCTTCTCTTGTTCTAGCTTCTAAACCAAGCTTGCTTGCAATAACTTCTTACAAGAGTTTGGATTAAGAATTGATGGATTGTTGGAGAGGGAGAGGAGGCGTGTGGGTAGAGGGGAAGAGGGAGGGAGAGAGCTGATTTGGAAGAGTGGAAAGAATGAGGAAGATATCAAGAAAAAATATCTTGCTTCCATTCTAATAATCTTCCCTTTTCAAAATATTTACATAATTGCCATTCCACTTATTTACATATTTGCCATGCTTCTTAATTAACTTCTAACACTAATAACTGATACGTATAAGCGGGATATTATACTGCCTTCAGAAGCTGACCTTCAGAAGCTGACCTTCAGAAGCTGGCTTCAGGAGCTGACCTTCAGAAGCTGCCAGTACTTATGTGAATTATTAATAATGCACATATTTATATAGCCTTTTTGTTTTTTTCATTTATCCTATGTCTTGAAAACTTAGATTTAGAGGGACACTAAAAAGTTTAAATTTTAATGTTCCCTCTAATAATTAAATGTGATAATTTTATGGCTATAATCCTTTTTAATTTCTCATTCTAAAATATATTAAAAAACATCATCAGCTTAGTTGAAATAAAAAAACACAGGTCATCTTGCTTAGTTGAAAGGGTAATATTTTCTAAATTGCGGCAACTGAAGAAATAGTAAAGGGGAAGATTGAAGAATTGCGGTAACTTAATATAACATACTCCCACCTTCAAAAAAAATCATCATCATGCATTAAAAGGAAAAAAGCAAGAAAAAGTATAAAAATCCAATTGGCAGTGTGTATTTTTTAGATTATTAGAGGGAACATGGTCTTGATTTCTGTAAGAGATAAGTCCTGCTATAAGATGACAAAAATAATAGTGTTGTTGACAGGAAACCATAGTAGCAATGTAGGCTGGCAGGCTTTGTGTGCAGAACTATAATACTGTGTGAATTGAATGTATTTGTACTTATAATATTAGATTGATATATATATATATATATATATATATATATATATATATATGTTTTGCAAAACATAACTAATGACATCAATAAGTTAATGATACAGAAATTATAATAGGTATACAATCAAAACAGAAACAATTTCCAAGTTAAAAATTGAGTGCACTATTGTTGATTATAACTTGGATATTGTTCCTATGAGAATCTATCCATTTGTTCTGCCCCTACATGATAAAAAGTAAACCATATATAGTTCAGGGATACCTAAATAAAAATAATAGGATTTAGTAATTGATTGGAAAATTAAAATAAGTGAGAAGACTTACATCAGAGATTTTCAAAAACTTCCTTGTAAACCACATTCATGGTAGTTGATAACTGGAGTTTTTGAGGATCGTGGATCAATATTTTTAATCCTGCCTTGCTCTTGACCCTTGACATAGCTACATAAAGCTGACCATGACTAAATACAACTCTAGGCAGATATAACCCAACACTGTCTAGAGACTGACCTTGAGATTTATTAATAGTCATTGCATAAGACACTATAATTGGAAACTGTCCTCTAGTAAGCTTAAATGGCCAGGGTGATTGAGAAGGAGACATGTCCAACCTTGGAATGTAAGTCATATTGCCAATGTTTTTTCCTGAGATAATTTTTGCTTCAAGGACATGGTCAGCCATTCTAGTAATGATTAGTCTAGTACCATTACAAAGTCCCTCTGATTGGTCTATATTTCTCATAAGCATAACAGGAGTTCCGACTTTTAGCTTAATTTTGTGGTTAGGGAGACCGGAAGTTCTTAGGGAACTTAGAAATTCAGGAGTTAGAATTTCAAAGGATTGACATTGATCATTAATTTCTGATCTGTCAACAGTATCAGAACTTAAATATTCTCGTTCTTCCCCTAGTTTAAAACATACGAGAAAATTTGTAAGCTACATTGAAGCATTAAATAAAAATTATAATTTTGAGCCTTAATATGAAAGTTACCTTCAATCAATGATAGTATATAGTCATTAATTTCATCAACAACTTCTATTGTCGAAGCAAGAATTGCTCTTGATTGTAAATATTCAGGATTGTTGTAGTCGTTGAAGAAATCTGGATAAGTACTCTCGAATATAGCTTGTATTGGATTCTCAAAATCTTTTATCAAAAACTCAGCTGGTATATCAATTTCAGCATTTCCATCATTTGGCTCCAATAACTTTCATTCACCAACTTTCAACAGCCAATCAGAAAACATCTTCAACTCTTGAGAATCAGTAGACAGTGGATGTTGTTGCAGACGCATATTCTTGGTCAGTGTTAGAACCTCACATGAATCCCATATGTAAGAAGAATTTATTGAAGCGTGGACAATGTCTGAACGACTACCTCGGGGTATCACGGGTAAAATCTGTCTGAAGTCACCTCCAAAGACTATAATTTTTCCACCAAAATTTTTCTTAGAGGACATAATGTCTTTGAGTGTTCTATCTAAAGCTTCAAAGCAAAATTTATGAGCCATGGGTGCTTCGTCCCATATGATCAATTTTGTCATCTTTAGAAGTTGAGCAAGTTCACTTACACCGTCTATATTACATGTGGAGTTTTCAAGTGCCGGTACGGGTATCTTGAACTTTGAATGTGTTGTCCTTCCTCCAGATAATAATAGAGATGTTATACTACTGGTTGCTACAGTCAAAACTATCCGGCAACGACTTCTTAAAAAAGCAGCTAAAGTTCGCCACATAAATGTTTTACCAGTGCCACCGTAACCATGTAAGAAAAATACACCGCCTTGTTGTCTAGTAACAGATGACATGATCTTGTCATAAATGGTACGCTGCTCATCTGTTATGATATTATTTTGGTGAGTATGCAGTAATCAATTTATCATTGTATATATTATATAAATATAGGTTTACCTGTTAAAGATATGAACAATTGCTGAAATTGTACTGCCAAAGCTTGAACATCGTAATTGAGTTCATCATATATAAGTCTGTTACCAAGTTGTTCAACAACATATCCTGATGGATATGGAAAACCTTTGTAATCCTTTAATGTTCTTCGGTTTCTTTCCATGTTCCTTTCAATCTCAATCAATGTTAAATTTTTGATCTGGTCTTCATTGAGTTGTAGACCTTAGACATATTAAACAGTAAGATAAATTAAGGGAGTAAATTTTGTATAGGTATTTGAAAACATAAAAACTATAATCTAGTTTATAAAAGCATATTGTATACCTGGATTGTTTGCCAACCTTCTTTGTCCATAAAGAATGCCATCACTTAACCATTGCCAGGTCTTTTCCCAAACATGTTTAGGTCTATGCATACAACTTGCTATTAAAAGAGTCACAAATAACAATCTTAGGTAATATCCAGAACCCCAGACACTTGCTTCTTCAATTGCAGCAATGTATTCCTTGTCATCCATTAAAAAACCACTGGCAAAACATGCATCCCTAAATGAGTTATATAGAATGTTAGAAACAGTTTTGATGTCTTCATAAGATGTTGGTCCTTTGACTTCTGTCAACATCATTCTTAAGTAGTATAGCTCTCATGTGGTTGGTGGCACCCATATTAACCTTCAGATAGTAAAATCTCTCTTTCTTGGTTTCCAAGTACGTTTAGCTTTCACGTATACAAACTTAGACACAAAGCTTGCATATGTAAGTGTTTTAGCTCACTATACTTGGCGTTGCATTGCATCCAAGATGTAAACATAGACTCGGTAACATAAGGTTTCAACATCACATCATCAATATGTTCATAATCATTGAAATATACTGAGTGTTCACCTTCCAAATGAAAAAATAATCTTTCAACAGATGGTTTTCTTCCATGAATTGGATATGAAAATATGCGCCAGCAGGCCTCGCTAGGTGAGACATATCGACAATCAAGGTACTTTTTGATTTCATCCTCATTGTTCTGTGCAAATCGAATTGTTGAGTTTTCAGATACAACAACAGCAGTAATCCGATCATAGCCTTTGTTAATGTACTTGAAGAGGTATTTAATTGAGCTTGATTGGTTGCACCACTCCATGTTTATATGAGCTTGATATTTCATTAACAAATGAGGATTGTGTGGAACAACATGCCGATTGTCTAATGCAATTCCATTCTTTAGAATTTGAGCTCCGTTATCCCTTCTTCTATAAACAGGATATCCGTCATTATCAAAAATACTGTGGTTGATAATTTTTTTTGGATAGAACTTAGAACAATGGTCTTTATTCATGCAAGGTGACTTTTTATTTGCTAGACCACATGGACCATGCATCATGTGAGTTCCCACCAATCTGTTTAGTTCTGGATGTTTATCTAGACTTGGTATCTCAGCTGAAATGATTTTGTCTATGTCTTCGGGTGTTGGATACTTGCTAGATGGGTGAAGGAAAATAAGAATATGTGCATGTGTTAATCCTCTCTTTTGAAATTCAATTGTGTACATGTCTTCAAAGTAAAATAAGTATGAGTCAGATTGATACGCACATAAAAGATTTATACAGGATTTACTTATGAAAAAAAATTAATTTAAACTTACATGCAATGACCTTTCCAAGCACGTGATTCTTTGTCAAATCTTTTAGCAGCCGATCAAACTTGAGTTTGAAGACTCTTGTAATGATATCCGGACGATCGTGTGGTTTAAGATGTTTTGGTCCGACAAATCTCTGGATCTCAGGCCAATTAGGATTGCAAGTAAAAGTGATGAATAAATCTGGAAATCCAACGGCACTAGAGATTGCCATGCCATCAAAATAAAGTTGATCCATGTACCTTCGACTACCTACATAGCTGGATGGTAGCACAACTCTTTTACCTTGTTTAGAAGACTGGCCATCATTGTTGTTCTGCTTCTCATTTAAACTCTTGTACTTACCCACTCTTAACTTGGATTGGTTCCTTCTCAACTATCAGCTTCCATCATGGTGAAACCATCAACCAAAAATTGTTGAAATAGCCTCCTTGAACACAATATTGTCATAGGTTCAAAATTTCTTGTTTGCAATCTAAAACATAACCACTCTCTAATTGTTAGATGAGTTCTTTTTGGTTTTTTCCCTGTTTTTTATCTCTGTGTAGAACATCATCTCTATAGCCATCTTCTCCATATGGAAACCAAAGTGGATATTGATATGCCAAATAAGCGGGATGAAATTTGTCAATCCTTTGTAGCTCACCACTTTGTGTTTCCATGATTATATCCCTTTTTGGAGCATAATCTACATCACCAACAATAAGAGCTGCTACTTCTGAAACAGTTGGTTGATTGTAAATACGGCCATCAGTTGTCCTCTCAGAGATGAGTTTAAGCTTCAAATTTTGTACATTGTCTTGTGTTAATCTATCACGTGCCATTCTAAAACATTTAGCATGAATATTGTGTTGATCAAGCATTTTTTGCAAGCCTGCTATCATTTGAATATCAAGTTGACCTGCATTGCTAAATAATACATAAAATAACATTAAGGATCATTCAATGAAAGTTGGAACTTGATTTCAAATAATCTTATGTATAATTAGTTCCATACCTTAGTCCTTGGACTCGATGTTGCAACTCATTCTCCGTGTCATATATATATAATTGTGCAAACTTTGGTGGTCGTCCAGGCATTGGCATCATGCTACCAATCCTATGACACGATTGTCCTTGAATTCTAATTGTAGGAGGGCCTCTACCTTTTCTGATATTTTTGTCTACCTTAAATCCGGGTGAACTAAAAGCAAAGATACTGTTATACAACCTTATGTGTTGTTGAAAATGTTTACATTCTGCTGAGTTCTGATCATAGAGTAGTTTGTTAAGCAACGTAGGTGGTTGATTCAAATAGGGTAACTGAATTTTCCCATCACCACAACACATTCCAAACCTAGGATTGGTACTGTGTCTGGATTTTTGTTTTCTTTCTTGATACCACATGCACGCTCCACAACGTTGACACTCCATGACAGGATCACCAAGATCAGAATATCCTAAATTTATAAACATAACTTTGATGATTTAATCTAACAATTTGAAGTGTAAATAAATTCACATATTCAATAGAATAAGTTATTATCTGAGTCCTAAAGACCTAAACTAATAAAGATGTCATAATGTAGTTATGCTAAATTATATATCAGTATTTGATTATAAAGACAAACAATTACCTTGGACATCAGTTTGATCCATATCTCTGAGAAGACTACCCTCAAAGTCATCTTCATCGGAAGATTCACTCTCAGTCTCATGAGCTGGAACGTATGCTTCAAACTCTTCACTGTCTATTGAAGTTTCACTTTCATCATTGGGCACATTGTCTTCAGCAGCAGTAGAAGATGATGCTAAATTTGTATCAATCTCAGCAAACTTATCAAGTAAATTGATCCCTAGCCTATTTGAAGTGGATGATTTCTTAGGAATTCGATTATAGTATTGGGATGAGGTTGGTTGAGTGAAGGTTGGTGTTTTAGATTGTGATTCTGTATTTGACATAAGATTTGGAGTTTTAAGCAGTGTTGGAGAAGTGATTATGGTTGGCCTTTGATAAGGATTTGATGTTGATGCTGCATAGTTTGGGGAATTGATTGGAAAAGGGTGTTTTGGTTTATAAAATGGATTTTCACCTGATGTTTGATATGGAGTACGAATAGGATTTTGTTTATGTACAAAGTCCTTTAGTGGTTGATATTTTCGAGTTTCAGCACCAGTTTTCCTAGCATAAGATGCAGTTAAAGACACTGATGGTGTATTTGAGATATTGTTCACTGCACTTGGTTTGTCAATATGAAGATTGATATTCCTTTTCCCAGTAGATTCATAGTTCCTATTGTTAGAAGATAGTGGAGGTTGTGGGGTGAATGTTGTGTTAGTGATATCATTGAATGGAAAGGTCGAAGGTGATGATGATGATTTACGTTTTTTTGGGAACTTGGACTGCAAAATCTGTTTTCTTCTCATCCTTGCTTTAGCTGCTTTGTTGGGAAGGTAATTTTCATCAGCATCAACCATTTTTGAAGTTTTCCTTGCAATGCAGAAAAAGAAAAAGAAACATGTGTTTAGTATATTTGAAGGAAGGTCAGTTTAATATATTTTAGAATGAGAATGAAAAAGGGTTATAGCCATAAAATTAGCACATTTAATTATTAGAGGGAACATTCAAATTTAAACTTTTCAGTTTCCCTCTAAATCCCAGTTTTCAAGACATAGGATAAATGAAAAAAACAAAAAGGGTATATATTTCCTACGACCTATTTTAAGCTACTAAAAAAAAGAAACTATATTTCTATATATTTTTTTTTGGATCAAATCAGATATGGAAAGATTTAATATTGATACATCACCATCATGTCAGATCAGCAATAATCTTTGTGTATATCACGTGTTTCAATGCTAGAATTATGGTAGAAAGTCTTATAGTTCAACATGTAATACACTCAATATCATTAAACAAATATAAATTAACTGTTCTTTGTATTGAACCAAACATAAATATGTGAATTATAATAATTGTAAGTACTGACAAAATCTGTTTTCTTGTCGTCCTTGCTTTAGCTGCTTTGTTGGGAAGGTCATTTTCATCAGCATCAACCATTTTTGAAGTTTTGCTTTACAATGCAGAAAAAGAAAAAAGAAACATGTGTTTAGTATATTTGAAGGAAGGTCAGTTTAATATATTTTATAATGAGTATTGAAAAAGGATTATAGGCATAAAATTATCACATTTAATTATTAGAGGGAACATTAAAATTTAAACTTTTCAGTGTCCCTCTAAATCTAAGTTTTCAAGACATAGGATAAATGAAAAAAACAAAAAGGCTATATAAATATGTGAATTATTATAATTGTAAGTATTGGCATAGTTGTAAAGCAGTTTTGGTTTAGATACATTTGAAAGGATAAGAGTTTTGAAACCAAATTGTTAAACATAACCCTTTGTGATTGTATTATAAACTCACTAATGTATGAGAATTTTAAGCATTTTTTGTTAGCAAACATTTATTACCATATCATATTTTTCTAGTATTGTGAAAAACATTATTCACATGAAAGAATTGATGTTATATATTAAACTGGCCTTCATAAGTGACCTTCAGAAGCTGGCTTTCACAAGCAAACCTTCTGAAGCTGGACTCAGAAGCAGCCCTGTCAGAGTCTAAACACCAGAGTCTGAAGTTAGGTAGTCTGAAGATTGGACTCTGAACTTCAGAGTCTGAAGATTGGATCCAAGAAGTTCAGAGTCTGTTAACCAAACGTTTATTACCAACTCATATTTTTCTAGTATTGTGATAAACATTATTCACATGAAAGAATTGATGTTATATATTTCACCATTGGTTATATCATAGTTTCTATAAAGATTAATTTTATGAAGTAGCTATTAATAAACAGTATACATAAACAACAATATAAGGATTAATTTTATGAAGTAGCTATATTTCATAATTGAGTTCGACTTAAACACATAATCAATATGTGGTCAAGATAGCTTGCAAGTCAAGTCAGCAAAAGGCGGTCATGATGTTTGGGTTACATATTTAACATATTACAAAAAACAAAATAAGTTCAAAAGACCAATTCATGGTAGTTAATAAGTTGTTGAGTTGGAAAGTTGCTAAGTGAAGTTAAACAACTTTGAGCAAAAGGGTTCATCATAAGTGGCCTTCTTAGTTCTTTGGCTCCAACTTGGGTTGTTTGGCCAGCTTAGTTGATGAGAGTTGGGTTGCTTCAACGTCTTGGCTAGAAGCTATCCAATCAACCTCATCTTGAGAAAGTCTTTTTGGAGGAGGGGTGGCAGAAGTAGAGGATGGATCATTTTCACCGCAAAGGGACTGCTGCACATCAACGTGATGGTAGATTTTTTTAAGTAACACATATCGGTTTAAGACTATATTGTATGAACTTTGTATTGATATTATGATGTGTGATAATAAAATGCTTACAGTATTCACATTTGAGACATCTTTGTCATCCAATTCACTCATTTTTCCAAGTATTGCAAGCTTAGAACTCGCCTACGAAAAATTGATGAATTGATATAAGATTAGAATGATGCATATGAGAGAAACAATTGAACATAGTTTGTAATGTTTATACCTCTTCCAATCCAAATTGCTTTTGAAGGTTTTTCAACAGCTGTTCGTTGTCACTAATTTGGATAACGGAACAGGGATTCGAGCCAGGCAGTGCTTTAATTTTAAAAACCTTGTTTGGACACAACAGTTTGTCTAGAGCTGGGGGATATATTTTAGGATGATACTGACCAGCGTAGAAAGGACTGAAAGTTAGGAACTTATGGCGTGTCAACAGAAAATATATTAATAGGACTGATTCACAATGTTAACCTTAATCATTTCCTCCTTCAAACTTTCAGTAGATATCCCTACAATGGATGCAACATCACTGTCCCATAGCAAAAACCTAGCCTTATCATCTTTGTGGACAACTTGAACCTCAACCTTATACCTGAAAGCAATATGATCAAAGAAAACAATGAGTTGGTGATTATAAATAAAGTTTAGCTCAATCTCCTTCACATCAGGAATAAGCATGAAATGTACCTTGGTTTAGGCTTTTCATTGACATGGTGATTGTTACATTTCAGTGAACCATTGTCCATCTTCACAATCTTACTACAGAAGTTGCATCCATCATATGTCCATCCAAACTTGTTGGCATTGAGTTTTTTAATTTCAGCAATAGTGACACAAATTGTTTCCTTAAACCAAGATATAAAGTAAAAATTATAAGCAAGCTTATTAAACATGATTGTGGAGGTTGTGGGGTGAATGTTATAAAAATATCTTACATGTTGAACATGATTGACCTCAGAAAGAGTGAGGAAATTAGCCATAGACATTATATCAGCATTCTCAGTTTGTTGAGAACCTTGGCTGAGCTGTGAGTATTGTTGAGTTGGATTGACATTGTCATGTTGAAGAGCTGCAAATCTGTGTTCAAGTATTAAAGATTTGAGTAAATGATTCATAACATGTACAAAACCAAGGAACAGATTGTGGTAAAACTACCTGGCTTTGAAGTCTTTGATTTCAGGAATATCCATTAACAACCAGATGTGTTCCAGACCAGGTATTTGTAACACACAATGGGTAAATACCTAACGACCAATATACACATAATTACAAAGTACATGAGATTTATCATTACATGCAAAAGTCCATTAATTGAATCATATGACACATATTTGTTAAATGAAATGTCAAATTACCTTGAGCAGGTTTTACCCTTCCACGTTTGACAATAATGTAGATGAAATCATCTCCATTTGCCTGACAGAATGAATCCAAGAATTGCTTTGCAAATTCATCCCACATACATACATGAATCATGTTGCCACTGATTTTATAAATATACATAAAAGTTAGTTTTGGCCAAATTAGGACATCCTCAATCAACTTACAACAAAAGAATAAAAACAACCTAGTATCCTTGAGAAGGAAAGTTACTGATCTGGTCCTGCCACCACTCTTATTTGTAGAGGTTACTTCTTGGAAAGCTCCAATGACATCTGCAATTTCAATATTACAAAGTTTAGTTATTATATGGGTATAGGTAGAATAACAAACATATCGAGATATGGTTACCTATCAGCAAATCAGTCTGGTACTTTCCAGGTAATATTTCACCAAAATCTTTGAACCTGAAAGATACTACAGGGATTTCAGGAAAGTCGACTTGTTTGATAATGGTTGCCCCTGTGACCGTAAGCCTGTACGGATGAGTGCATGCCTTCACCACAACATCATTTTTAAGGACCTTAAAGTTGACCATCTCATAAGTCTTGTTAGGTTCCAAGATTCCTTTCCATTCATCAAGTTCCTCTTTTGGGACTGTAACTTGAATCATGTCATTCTGCACATTAAATGATTAGAGCACATTAATTTCAGTGGATTATATAAATATGTAGCTCATGAGTAAAGTGTAAGGCAATAGTTGACCTGTTTATCAATAATGACCATATCCAAATGCTCCTGTCTGTATTTACCCATAACAGACCAAACATCTACAACCCTCACAGAAAAAGTCCAAACATCTTTGGAGTCATTCACATCTTTGATACTGTCATAGGGGCGACAAAAAACGCTTTTCTTCTCCATGTTCTAAACCTAAAAGTGCATAAAGTTGATCTTGGTTAGACAAAATCTTAAACAATATGAAAAAAGAAAAACATTAAAACCAACATATAATAAACACCAAACATTCAAAAAACAGAGTCTGAAGCATAATGATTTTACAAAACTGTGTATACACTGATTTAACAAAATGATGAAAAAGAATTGCTTATACAATGAAATATAAGACGTACAGCATCTGAAAAAAAGCAACATGGAACCAATAATCAAAAAGAAACATACAAAAGAAAGCAACATACCTGACAGAGAAACATACAAAAGAAAACTGATGAAACAACATGCAACCCAAAAAAGTCTTCATACCTCATAGAGAATCATTTGGAGCTGAGATGAACTGATGGAGAGGAGCTACTCGGTTACTGTAGAAGATGGAGTAAAGTTTTTAGAGAGAGGGAAATGAAAGTTCAGAGTCTGAAGAAGTTGGTATTGACATTATGAAATGATGGAAAATGTCCATTTATCTTCTCAATGAAGAAAAAGCTGAAGTAATAGGGTGTAGCATGTGTTACCCGGTGAGTAATAGGATGTAAGTGATCATGAGGTAAAAAGTGGTTTTTATCAGCAAAAATGTCCATTATAGCCTTAGAATTGTGAAGTAAATAAAATGGTGAAAAACTGGCCATGGGCAGTAAAGTAAAATTGCCAGCACTTTGTTTTCATATATTGGTAGAAGACTCAGGCCAACTTGTTTGTAAACACTCCAGTACTGCAGAATTGTGTGATTTTGACCGTTGACCCATTTCAAAGTATACTCCTATCTTTATTATACTCTTCTTTTTCGTATGGTCTAATGTATCATCTAGAAGACACGATAAAAAAATACTAGTACTACTTTTAAGTTTTAACAACCCTTTCAATGTTTTATTTGGGTAGTAGGGCTTACAAAAAAAATTGAGCCAACTTAACCATATTTCAAAATTTAAATCGATAATTAGTTTATTGAATTTAGTTTGTAAATTAAATGAGTTGAATTTTAGCTGAAAATTAAGTTTATTGAATAAATGAGTTGAACTTAAATTATACTAATTTGGCTCGTTTAATTCATGAGTTGATTCAAATATATAAAGATATTCTCAATTCTAGTTATGAAATTTTGTTGATTTTTGTATTTGGGTTGTTTGAATATCACTACGTTTTTACTTTTCTATGTTTATCTATGTATTTATGCAAGTTTGAAATTAATATTTGTGTCTATTCTTTAATCACCTTGTGTTTGTGGATCAGATTGATGAGTATTCGGTGAAAGTACTCATGTGATGTAGTTTTAGATGCGGTGGAAGTAGTTCTTCGGTGCGGTGGCAGCTGTTCTTCAGTGAGGGAGAATATATCTGCAAAACAGGTTAGCACTCCGACACTGAAGTCAGTGAGAGAATGAGGAAGGAAAGTGTGCAAAAAAAAAGGTGCAAATATATGATCGTACCTTGAGTGTGGCGCAGAGCCACACTTATATAGAGGAGCACGACTATAACTAACTTTGTGAAACCCAACGAGAAAAGCGGGAGTTCATTAGAGATTGCATAAACGGTCCATATTGACGTAGTCGCGCTTTTGTGTGGTGAAAGCAGAGGAGGTCTTCTGTCATGCCTTGAATATTGTAAATATATTCTTAATTTTAGTTGTGGAATTTTGTTGATTTTTATCTTTGGGTTGTTTGTAGATGACTATGTTTTTATTATTATATATTTGTCTACGTATTTATGCAAGTTTAAACTTAACTAGTATATGACCCGTGCTTTTGCACGGGTTACATAATATTGTGGTAATTATATAAATAATAATTAAATTATTAATATTGTTAAATGTTTAAAAATATTAAACAAAAATTATCAGTGTTAATATAATGTTTTATTGAATATTTTTCTCTTATAAGAAGGTCGGTATGATAAAATTTTGAAAACTGAAGGTTATTTTCAAAATATCAAAATTAATGTATTGTTTCTATTAAATAACATTTTATTTTATATGCAAAACACCGTTCAATATTTGCACCACTCCCGTTGCAGATTTTATGTGTTTTTATCTGCAGAAATGAATTTTATATACATATATGAGAAAGTTGATATGATAGAATATTGAAAATTCATGATTATTTTTAAAATACAAATATTAATGTAGTGTTTCTATTAAATATATTTTTATTTTATATTTAAAACACCGTTAAATATTTGCACCGCACTTGTTGACGATTTTATATGTTTATATATGCAGAAGAAAATTTTATGCACCGATAGGCGATAGTCAATACGATAAAATTTTGCACTAGTTGTAGATTTGAGGTTTTTATATTTACGGAAGTGAATTTTAATGTATCGATATGATAAAATTTTGAAAACTCATGGTTATTTTCGAAATATTGACATCATTGTATTGTTTCTAACATATTTATATATTTCATTCATACATTTTTTTTTATGATTATGAACCTATTTCTCACTTTGCATTTTATAGTATGAACCCGTTGTGGCTGATTCAACTATTCTTACTATTTTTTTTATTAATGCTAATATTAGTTACTTATAAGTTTTTTTGTTTATTCCCAATATAATTTTAGTTAATTAATGTGATCTTTTGGTTGCAAAGTATTATTGAGAATAAAAATAACTTTGGTTGAAGAAAAAATGTATTGGAGCACGAAAAGTTTTAATTAGTTAGAATTGAGATAATGATTAGTGATATGAAATTACCATTTACTCCTCAAATATAGTGATTTTAGGAGATTTAGTGAGGGTAATTGAGGTATTACGGAGGTAATCAATTTTCTTATTATGTTAGTAGATATATGTGTCTATCCTTTTAACACTTTATTCTTGGGATAAATTTTGTTTTAATTCTGATTTGGAATCTACTAGGTCGATGAGTAACTAGTGAAAGTGATCATGCGATGTAGTTTCTAATACAGTGGAAGTAGTTCTCGAGTGTATTAGAGGTAGTTATCTGGCGAGGAGGAAGGTACTTTGCAAAACAGGTTAGCACTTGGGTGTGCGAAAAAGGTCAAAGATAAACCCAATGAGAAACGATAAAGGAAAGTGTGCGAAAAAAGGTGCAAAATGAGATCGTACCTTGGGTGTGGCGCAGAGCCACACTTGTATAGAGGAGCACAAATGTAATTGACTCCGTGAAACCCAATGATAAAAGCGGGAGTTCGTAAGAGATTGCATGAACTGTTTAGATTAATGGAGCCACACGCCCATATGCGGTGAAGCGCATATGAGGTCTTTTGTCTTGCCTCGAGTTACGAGGATTATTTGTTGTTGGGTCACCATATATTGGGCCATCGTTGTGGGTTGGGGCCTATCCCGAAACTAATTCAATTTTGATATATTTTTTTTAAATTAAAAGGTCAAAGATATAGAAAAATATTATTGACTTTATTGGCTTATGAATTTTATGATTCGAGCAAATGAACTAAACCTAGTTGTTCGTGAACGTTAAACAAATTGAACTCAAGCTAAAAAAAGGTTTGTATCAAACGCAAATTGAGTTTCAGGCGGAATCAATTCTTATCGAGTCGGTTCTAACTGAAGCGAGTTCGACTCAACTCATTTGCAACCATATTAGGTTGTTTTAGTTTTTTCTTATTACACTTTGTCTCAATTGGTCCCATATTTGCTTAATTGTTTCAAACATCAGATAAAAATCACTTATATTTAGACATTCTTAAATTTTTAACATTCATTCAACATCCCATGTTATCTTTATATCACTCTTCCTAACACATCACTTTACAAATCTCCATCTCTCTCGAGCTGTATATTGATGTTTGAGTGTCTTACAAATCATTTTCCTTAAATAAATATTGGTAATGAATGAAAGAAAATTAAACTTACCTCTATTTTTATATATAATATAAGACTCGCTTCTAAAATTTTAGCCCATTTTTATGAGAGTATTTTCAAATTACAAAAAAAAATAAATTGATTGCCTTTCTACAATACCACTATTTCAATGGTCTTTAGCATTGCATTTTTGAGGTATTATCCCTTTTGGGCATTGTGTGAGTCCTTGCGATCTTGTCCTTTGTAAAAGGTACATTATTGAGTTGAAGAATGTGAGAATTATCTATATAAACTATTATTGATTTTGATTCTCAAACAATGTAAGCAATGTAAGACACTTTAAGGTGTATAAAAACAATCACTAATTAAATTTGAACTAAAAGACTAATAATGCATATATCATGATAATTGAAGGATACTTTATTTTAAAAGAAAATGCAAATTGTTGACAAATTTAATGTATTTGAAAATAAAAAGTTGTTCTTTTGCCAAAAGAGTCTTGCATACTAGGACAAAAGTAGTACAATATTATCATATTAACATTATCAAGTATTGGTTTGCATTTACCATTACTATTAATATGAAAAGTAAAATATATTAATTTGAGAGTGATGCATATGATATATTTTAATTGAATAGTTGAAAAAATGATGATTAATATTATCTTGTAAAAAAATAATATTATATTACGTATTAAAATGACATTCATTCTAATTTCTTTTTCCTTTCAAATGTATCGGTTTTTTAGGACGAAATGAGTGTTTGGGTACATAAAATTAATTATTAGTGATTTTATTGTAGACAATTTTTTTGTATATATCATTGTTCTTTTTGTTTTTTTTTGGTTTGAAAAACATGGTTCTTTTGTTTAATTTGGATAAAAAAAAAACTACCACTTCACCTAAACCACCTAATCCATTTCGATTCCAAATTCCAGTGATTTGGAAGCCTAACAAACTAATCCAGCGTGTACACAACAAAAACAACAAAGCGTGACAGTTGACAGCTCACCCTAGACATATAATGAATGTTGTAAGTAGAATGAGATAAGTAATTAATTACTCAATTTGATTCCGACAATTTTCTTATGGTATAGTTTAGTCATTTATAAAAAATAATACCTAAAATAGTATATAGCATTTTTTTATACGTATGATAAATTAGTCTTTGCCTCGTTATAATTGAGCGACTAATTAATCTTCAATTTAAAAATGTTAAAAACTAGTTTGATATAATTTTTTATGGAAGATTAAATTGAGTCGATTTCCAAAAACCAAATTGAGTTTTCGCTTTAAAGAAAAAATATTAACATTCACTTTTTAAATTTTCTTTTTGAAAAGTATTTTGTTGAAAAGTTCATCCAAAGTTCCAAACTAGGTCTATATGTATGGGGGCTTGTTCATATATTGTTTGTTAGTGATGCTCTTGACAACTATTTAACTCCCATGTAGGTGACATATACATGAATTTGGATCATAAAGTGAATAAACACTGAAAATCATAATGCACCTATGACTATTTAAGCTATTTTATTTGAGACTGGCTTATAGCTTATAGGCAACAAGAAGAAGTTGATAAAAAAAATGCATCTTTGATTAGTCAATTGTATTTGTATTCAAACCAAAATGCATGTGGTCAAATTACTCTGCAGATAAACAAATCAATAAGATAGTGTTATATTAATTGATTGCATAATATTTTTTGCCTTTTATGATGGAATTAGGTCCACGACTTTTTCTTAAGTCAAAATTTCATAATATAAACAGTGAAGCTTTGTAATTTTTATAGTAGGTTGGAATAATAACAAAATTATATATTCAATCAGTTTCTTGTGAAAAACAAAATTTCATAACATGTATCGTTTTTTTTAGGGAAGAAAATATATATCTTTTTTTTTACAGAAAGAAAATATATATCTTGTTGACATCTTTCTAAAGGAAAAATGAACAAAGAGTAGTGTAAAACAGAATTAAAATATTTGAACAAAGAATAGAGTAATTATGTCCGATGTGTACATATGTAGCTGAAGAAAAATAGTAGTACTAAATTACAAGTTTTTTTCTCGAAGCATACTGATTACAAGTTTTTTTTTTATCTCTTGAGGCATATTTATTCTCTAAATAATGTGCACATGTATAACAGTCAAAAGAAAAAGAGCACATGTACAATTAAATGTATTTAAGGAATCAAATATTATTAAATGTATACGGTGAACAACACATACGAAGTTAATATTGTTGTCAAAATTTGTGTGCAAATAATATTATTCTCCATATTGTTTACCGACTACATGCACGGTTACTTTTGCATATAAGATGTTGTTAATGTCTAAAAAAAAGATGTTGATGTGATCACTGTATGACTTGTAACAACCCGATTTTTAACATTAAATTTATCTGTTATTATTAATTAGTATTATTTATTTAATTATATTTGTTAATTGATTATTTATCTGTGATTGGTGTGTTAGTGGAATTATTAGTGCTTGAGTGGCATTTTTGTAATTATGCTAGAACTAGTAATTTGATTTTTTGAGAATAGTGGTGTATAATTAATATGAGGGGTTTAAGTGAAGTAAAAGTGTAGAGAAAATAATTGTGAGCTAATTATGACTAAGTTCATTAGTGGGAGTAACCCTAAACCATATTATAAATAGACTAGTAGTGAGTGGTGGTGAATTAGGTTAAATATTTTAACACAAAATTTTGAGAGGCAAGTGAGAGAATAGAGAAAGGAGAGGCTTGAAGAATAGGAAACTAGAAGAGCTCAAGGGGAAGAGGGGAATTCAACTAGAAGTAGCAAGAGAAGTGAAGAATTAAGGTAAGTGGGGAGACTACTTTTACCAAATGGGTTTAATAAGCATTTATGAGGTTTGAGTATTTTAGATTATGATTAATTGCATATTAATTGCTGCTGATTTTGGTGAATTTTGTGCTCCTTTTTGTTGATTAAATTAAGCATGTTAAACCTTGATGAAATTGCATTTTCTTCATGTCAAAATTCATGTTTTATTATGATTAATTGATACCTTTGTGAATTTTGATGATTAACATGATAATTGAATGATGTTTCTTGATTATGAAATTGCTTATGAGCATGGGTATGTGTTTTGTTTGAGAAATCATGAAGTTATGTTGAATAAGTTGTGATTTAAATGATTTTGGGAAAATTGATTAATTAAGTGAATTTGATTAAGTTGCTACTGTTTTGACTAAGTTGCTGCCATATGATGAAAAACATGAAAATATTATGTTGGTTGTGTAGCTTTGATGAGAATTAAGTTGTTGTTGTGTGTTGTTGTTGGTGTTTTGCTAAAATGACTTAATTAAGTGAAAAAGAATAAGTTGTTGCTTAAATGAATAAGTTGATGTTGGAATAGTTTGAATAGATGATTATGGTAATGTTGAACTTGATGAAATACTGTTGATGTTGTTATGCAAGCTTATTTGCTAAGTTGTTGGTGAAAATGGATTTTTGAGACGAAGTTTGAATTTAACCGAAAAACCTAAAGAATTCATGTCAATTTGATGTTTCACTGTGTATCCATTGTTCAATTTAAGTGTATTGATCATGAGTATTGTTTGTAAAATGATTTTGGGTCAATTGAGATGAAAAATGGGATTTTTGGGTGGAAGCTCGGGTCTTCCAGTCCCTGGTCGCCGAGCGACCATGACAGATACAACATGTGCTGTTCTGTGCGTTTTGGTCCTTGTGGGATGTTTTTGGACACCCCCGGTCATTCCTTTTGTGCAGTTTTGCTGCTGTTTTGACCATTTGTTAATGGATAACGATTGCTTGCAATGAATTGATTATAAAGTTTGATTTTGAGACGAACTTGGCGATTTTGTGAAACTTGATAAATGTCGCAATGAACTTAATAATCTATTACAGTAGTATGAATGAAGTTGAATCATAAATATAATGTGGTGTAATAGTACGTTAAGGTAACCTTACTTAATTTATTCATGAAATGTGGATTATGTGATTTATGGTGAATAAATGCAAGAATGACGTGTTTATGATTAAACTTGGTAAAATGCATCAATATGAAGTGAATGATGCTGGATGTGCCTTAATGCATTATAGTTGTGATTTAAATGATGATGTGGTGATAACATGAATTGTGTGGAATGTATTGATTTGATAATGCAAATGAAAAGTGGTGAAATGTGGCATGGTTTGAGATCATGATTTATAGTTGTTTGCATTGTCAAGTCCATACGTGAACATCTATGCATTCATTGTCGGTCAAATGTAGCTTGATTTAAGATCAAGATTTTGTATGTAGCTTGATTTAAGACCAATATCCAAATGTAGTTTGATTTAAGATCAAGATTTTATATGTAGCTTGGTTTAAGACCAAGATCCAAATGTAGTGTGATTTAAGATCACGATGGTACCACAAACATGTAGAGTCGTATTAGGCGCATTACATACACTTGAGTCGTGTTTGGTAATGTTTTGGTGTGAACTTGTGCATTTATGTGGTAAATGTCAATTGTTGGTGTGTGAAAATTACGGAATTATTCATAATTGTGTTGTTGGTGATTTATAATTGAAACGGTGATTTAATTGTTGATGATGTATAATTAAGTTGGTAATTATATAATGATAAAGGTATACTACGATTTACGAATTGTGCATGAGTACTAACCAGACTTTTTGTATTGATGAATATTTGAATGTTAAGTGATGTTTTTGCCTGAATTTAAGTGCGTTTATTATATCCTTTTGTTGAATGCATATCTTACCCTCTAGTGGCTTTATTATCGCCTCATCTGTGGGTTCAACCCTTGTGGATGTAGACTTTCAGGTTGAGGAGTAGTGCTCGGTGAGTTGTGCTGATGATGACATCACGCTTATTCTCCCTTTATATCGTGTTTATTTTCGAGGATGTCTAGATTAGGTGCTCTGATCTAGGAGTCCGGGATTTATTTTACTTGTTGAATTTTAAGAGGATGTATTTATTTGAGATTTTTTTATGAAGAGACTCGAGATGTTTATTATGTTGAGATGATTTATTTCCGATGTGTTGTGATGATTCTTGATGAGATTTTCATTATGAGAATGTTGTATGAGTTAATTGGTGATTTATTAGATTTCGATTGGTTGTGTTGCATGATTTATCGCTTAATTAGTAATCTTGGGGATCAGGGTCTTATATGACTCCTTGAGTATATGTACGTTGGTTTTTCCACTCTAGCGGGCTCTTCTAGTAAACAGCACATCAATAAAGATATATAGAGCTTGAAAACACAAGTTTAATGGTGTTTCAGTTTCTGGTTGCTTTCTAAGTATTGATGAGTTGCTTTGATTATGTAAACATGTAATCAGGAACGAAACTGTGAAAATGCATAGTGCGTCCAAGTTCAAAGCATTGTCACTTTTGACTCGCATTTTCATAATGAAAGTAGTTTAAGAAATTGACTCACATTTTTAAACTATAAACTAATAAAAAAAATGTTTTAAGTTAGTAAATATAAGTTATAAACTCGTGAGAAAGTAGTGACTACCAAAAGAGTTGTTTTTTCAGTCAAATAAGCTTATAAAACAAAAACTATAAGCTAAAATACGTGGCTTGCCAAATAAACCATAAAGAATTTCCCGTTTTTGTTTCTTGTGAGTCTTTCAATTATAGATTGGTCTTTATATCTTAGAATTAGAATTTTAGCTTAACTTTGACTCCAAAAACTAACTCGTGTGGTGAAGCTCGGCCCTATTTATAACCACATTATTTTGGTCTTATCACTAGTAATGTGGTCCAACACACCCTTCTAATTATAGATTTAAAATTTGGATTAGGAAGTTTGTTAGATTTGTCATTGGTTTTACAATCATTAATATTCTATCTTTAGTGACATTATTTTTTTAACAGTGAGACCCGCACATCAAAGAAAAGAGAGAGAGAGTGCCTCTATAAGGAGTGACCTCTTTTAGGCGATCTCTTTTTTCATAATCAAATGGATGTGTTTAATGAGTTGGGTCTCTATTAACTAAAACAACTCCCACCGAAGTCGCTCTTATAGATTATAATCACTATTTTGGTCTTATTGCTAGTAACTAAGGTCTAACACACCCCTTTCATTCAAGATTTAAAATTTGGATTGGGAAGTTTGTTGGATTGAATATTTTTGATTGGTCTGATAATGGGTGGTTGAACAACAAATTTTGAATAAACTTGGATAAATCTTAAATTTTATATTTGAGTCTAACTCAATCTTATAAATTAGTTCATGAGTTACAAAATTGGTCACATCATTGCTTAATGTGGGATCTCCAATTTGTCCTAACAATTGGAGCTGAACTCTAGTAAGCCCATGTGACATAAGTGACATATAAAATATTGGATATATATATAAAAGGTGATCCATATAGCCAATACCTTAAGTTTTTGGATG
This sequence comes from Medicago ruthenica, assembly GCA_018208015.1. Lineage (NCBI taxonomy): Eukaryota > Viridiplantae > Streptophyta > Magnoliopsida > Fabales > Fabaceae > Medicago > Medicago ruthenica. The sequence goes on from CM031377.1 coordinate 18,404,086, forward strand.
GATATTTGGTGTCTCTCTCTTGTTGTCATGAAGCATAATGTTAGATATACAAGAGATAGTGACTCATATCCTTAATATTTTAAGATTTTGGGTTGAAATATGAGGTCTTTCTTTAGTGGTCTCAAGTTAGGGGTGGAAATGGGCTAGGTCGGGCCGGGCTTTGTAAGGCCTAAGCCTGACCTACTTCAAAAATTATAGGCCTGAGTCTGGTCTATTACCCGTCATACGCTCATTTTCAAAGTATGGCCTGACCTTTTTAAAGGTCTGATGAAGCCTGGAAGCCTATTTTACACTAAGGTCTAGCAACACCTATAAACCTACTACTAAATAGGCCAAAACTTATGAAGGTCTAACGCACACAAATATGTCTGCTACTAAATAATGAAATCTTACGAGGTCTAATCACACCAATATATCTGCTACTAAATAACCAAATCATATGAAGGCTTGAGTTTATGAAAAAAAAACTTCAACAATATCAATAATGGAATATATATTATATATTAAAAGTTTAATAGGCCGCCTGACAGGCTTAATAGGATTTTTTTTATAAGCCTTAGTCTGACCTATTTAATTAAATAGGCTTTATAAAAAGCTTGAGCCTGACCTTTTTATTAAACGAGTTGGACCGAGTTAGCCTTTAAATAGGCTAGGTCGTAGGCCCCTGTCGGACGGCCTGGCCTGTTCCCACCCCTATCTCGAGTATTGGTTCGTCGTTGCTTTTGGCACTCTCCGTGACTTTCTAACATCAAGTCTGATTGTTATTCACGTGACTGTAATTGATTTTTTTTTGACACACTAGTGTCTGTAATTGTTTTTTTTTTTGGACAGAAAACATGTAATTGATCCCGATCACATTCATATATGTGAGGTAAAATTAATATTAAGCCTCTAAACCTCTGAAGCTCTCACCATATACTCTGTATATAAAGATATTTGCCTGAATTGGTAATAGATTTCCATTTTTTTTAAAAAGGTACTATATAAAATATACTTACCTACACCATAAGTACTTTTTTGCAATAAAAATGTACATAACACCTCCCATAATTGTGTTGGTATAACTGCTGTCACTACAAGAAAATATAGCATTTGCTACCAATATTTAACTGCCAACTCTAATGGTAGCAAATCTTTATCATACTTAAAATAAATGTTAAGCAGTCTGATGGAACAATTTGCAACCCTAATCCCAATTTTCAACCCTAATCCCGCTCAAATTGATTAAAAATGTGTTAAAAACCTGACCTTAATTGGCCTGCATTGTTAATAATGACTTTCTGTTTTCCAAAAATAGGTTTATGGTGCACTTTGCAGGCGCGCGGCTCTAGACAAATTAACATTAATTGACTGATAATTTCAACACACCTAATTCATCTGTTTCTCATCAATGTATTGCAACACACATAATTTCATTTTTTTTGGGTCAAACAAAATCACTTCTCTTCTTTCTCATTTTCCATTCATCGTTGCTCCTCTCTCAGTTTCTCTTAGTCGCCGCTCTTCTCCACTCTCAGCTGCCACTTTTCTCTTCTTCATCCTCATAGCCTCCACTTCCGGTCACCTTACCGTAAACCACCACAAGGATCATAAGTTGAGAGTGAACATATCCAAAAGAGAAACAACATCAAATCCAGATTTCGAAATCATCTGCATCTCAATCAGTTGGTTTAACCATGAAAACACGTTGATTTTGTTGACCTAATTCTATTTCTCCAGGTACTAAATCTATCTCAATATGTTGTATGATAATTTGTAAATTTCAAGCTAAAAAATATGGGTTTGTTTCTGTTTCATTTGAACTAACGTTAAATTACATACATTTTGTATTTTTTTTTTGGTTTTATTGACTAAACAGTGGTGTTGTTAAAAATGAAAACTGGTAAAAAGAATGGTGGGGTTTTGTTTAATCAAAAGAAATTGTCAATGGATGTTGAAGTTGTGAATAAAGCTATGTATTTTGACAAAAACACTTCAAGGATGGCAGATGCATTTGTTGCTGTAGAATTTCTTTTGTTTTGAAAGGTTGTATAACACAGTTTGTAGAATTTCTTTAGTTGCAACCTAACAATATGTGACTCTTTTGTTTTTTGTTTCTTTTGTTTTTTTGGATAGAAAAATTCAAAGATGTTTTGCAGGAGAACAAGTACATCCATTTTTCTCATCCCGTAAAAAATGAAGAAGAAAGTTCAGGAGTTGTCTGAATCAGGAAGCAATTTATTCAAAGCTGAGAAGGGATGAAAGGATTACACGTGGTATTATTCACGTATTTGAAAATATCAGACTGGATTTACATTTTTTTTAATTTTGTTTCTTTCCTTGAATTTTTTTTAAAAGGATCCTTCCTTGAATTTATGATATATTAATGGAGATAAGTTATTTGCAACCAAGGTTTGTAATTTCCATGGAATTGAGAGGTTTTTGTTAGTAATTTTTGTCCATTTGTTGTGTATATATTTTAAGTAATTAGTGTTTATTTTATTGTCATTTTTTGGTTCACAATAACATCATCTTAAAGGAGCTCAAGTGGAGCATGAAATCTACTTGCCGTGAAGAAATGAGGTGATGCTCTACTTTTCTTTGGGTTCAAATATGCTAGAATTAGTTACATCTCCTTTCACCTATTTGATCAAATGACTCATTGATATTGAATGATCTCCTACACTTTTTTCTTTCCAATTTGTTTACTTATCTGTCAACCATAAACAAGGAGATGATGATGTTGCTCAATTAGTTATGTCATTCCAATATTTGTTTAATGGCATAATCATTCTTTGAATTGCGTCTTTACTTAATCTAAAATATTATGCTGCATATATGTCATACATTTTTTTTGTCGTTAAGTATATATGTAATACTTTTTATTTTTAAGGGAAATATATGTGTGATACTTAACTACTTCATTTTTTTGGCATCTTTGTAGATTTCCTTGATCAATGCTGTCAAAAAAATTTACAATCCTAAATTGGTGGACAATGTTTTACACGAAGAATATATTAAAGAGATTTTGTAATCAATATTATGTCTCAACTACATTCTTTTTTATTTTTAATAGACCCGTGTGATAGCACGGGTCAAACGTCTAGTAATACTAAATGTTAGGTAGTGTTGCCCTAACCCTAATGATTAGCCCTAATTTTTAATTTTGAAAAAAATTCATTTATGAAAACAAATTCCTGCCAAGAGTTGAACCGTGCACCAAATGTTATCACAACACATGTTTTGCCACTCGCCCACCTAAGTTTCTGCTGAAATAATCTTGCTTCCAAAATTAATATGCAACATTTATTCCATTTTCTCATTTCTTCTCTCTTCCACATTTTTTCCCTTTACTAATGAATTAAAATTATAATTAATTAAATTGAAACATCACTCCCTCCACGTTCCTGTTATAGACCTACTATTACCACGGTAACTACATCATGTTATTATTAACTTCCCGCTATAACTTCTCGCCATGCCTTTGGGATTATAAAAATATATGATTTCAGGCTATAATATACGAGTTTAAGCTAACTAAAATTTCCACTTAGAGAAAATTTTAAATCCAAAAGGATTATAAAAATATATGTATCATAAGAAATTCTATAAGAAAAGGTTTATGTTACTAACATGGTAAATGAAAAACCTTTTCTTAGTTTTTTTATAATTCTATTACATGAGAAACAAATAATGACATACCTTTTAACCTTTTCATATATCTAATTTTTAGTTTTTAAAAAATTTATGAAAAAAACTCTTATTAGAGATCAAACCAGATATCATATGCTACCAATTCACAACTCTTACCACTAGGGCACTGATGTTTTTGATGAAATGTGATTGCTTCACTTTTATATATTCAACACAAATTTCGGGTCCTCTTTCTTTCAATCTCACAATGCCTAAATCATTTCTCACTCGCTTTCATCTCTCTCACCATCATGCAATTAAACCTAATAACCATAATCCCACCCTTTTTGGCGGACCTTATTAATTTTTATAAAAAAAAGTCTGCAAGGAATTGAATCAGGTAGCACATGACAACACTTTAAATTTTTTATCACTTTTACTAAAAGAATGTTGCTTCCAAAATGAAGGTCATTTTCTTCATCGTCCATGAAATTGAAAATTCATCCATGAAATCCATTTAGTAAATAGGAAAATTGGAATCCCTAATTAATTGAATTCTTATTCAGAATCTTAATTGTTGTTCCTCGAAATCGGAATCATTCATCACTGAATCCATAATCATTGTTCTCGTTCATCACTGGATCCCTAATTGCTTGTTCGCACAATCACTCTCACTTCTCGATCTCAATCTTAATCGTTCACATCAGAATCGCTCAATATTCAGCATCAGATTTCGCAACTGATTTCGCTTATTCGCTGCATTTCGCTGCAATCTAAGGTTTTGAGTTCCTCAACTTTGTATGATACACATATTCGATAGCAACTGTTTATATGATATGATATAATATGTCTCTTGTGATTAAGCAACTCAAGTTTGAATTTTGTAATTTAGCATGTGTATTATTTTTAGGTTTGTGTTTGATTTTGGTGAGACTATAGACTATATTTTGTTTTGTGTTTGATTTTGCAATTTCATGTGTTTGAATTGGGATTTTTGTGTTAATAATATAATATGCTTCCTCAAACTCATTCTTACCAGTGCCTAATTACTCTGTTTTTTGTGTATTAATGTGTTCTACATTAGATAGCTTTGTGTTTGAATGAGGAAAGGTTCTTTTTTTGTTATAGTTGTATGTTTGAATTAGGGGTGTACAAAGGACGGGTTAGGTTGAGTTGTATTCGACCCCGACCCAGCCCTAACCAGCCCTAACATTAGTTCATGCTAACTTCAAACCTGATCCCTATCCTAAACCAAACCACTATGTGACATAATAAAAAGAAACTCAGTGATCAAAAGTTTAAAAGTACGCAAAAAAAATACATTAATAAATACTATAAAGATTTCAGGTTAAACTTCTATCACATAGTATTTGTCCTATAATGAGATTTTTTATATTTGAAACTGTTAGTGTAAATAACAATATTCTGTTTTGCCTGCAATGAGGAAGGATACTCTCCCTGCTTCCATTGCTCTTATTAACATATGTGCTTCTACTCAAAGCAACTGTTTGTATTACTATCATATTGCAATTCTCAGTGCACGGGCAAGGATGATGTAAAAATGAATCATAAAATGTCAATGGTTGATTCTCATTTTCTAACCATTAACGGTTCAACAATTGCTTTTGAATTACCTTCAAGATATCACCTGTACAGATGATTTTCATATTCATTTGCTGGTTTGTACTTGTTACGGATCTTCTAATCGACATTTTAGTTATATTTATGAAAATTTAATGTTTGTATATGTTGTGCAGGTTAGTATCATTGTGGAGGCTGATCCGGAGGTATTTTGTGATAAACTAGCACAATCATTTGTTGAAGGTAGGTTTTGTGACACTACAATATCTGTTAGAGAAGCATCATTGGATCATGTTGGAAGGCATATTGCTTTACATCCATATGTGGGTTTTAAGGTATGTTCCATTGGCTCTGCCCTTAATTGTAAAAGGTAAATATGGTCATGCCTTAAAAACTTGTTGTAGGCATATTATGCATTTTGTATTGAATTGCATGAATCAGTCTTGTGCATATAATGAAATTCAATTTAGACTAGTAAGCATGATAATGGTGTCCTGTTTTTCTTCTTTTGGTACTTCTTACAAATTTTGTCGGGGCTGATAAGAATAATAAGAAAGTCTAGCTTTTCTTTGAGAGGCTTGTGAAGCCACGACAATTGTGCAATTTTCATGAAGGCAAACAAATAAAAAATGTAAAGTAAATTTAGATTATACTCAATATATGTTCATGGGTTAGTATTTTGGCACATCCCACTCGTAACCAATGGGTTGAGTTTTGGAGTTTTTCCCCCTTCATATATAGTTTGTGGTCTCAAGACAAAACAGTATCCCTAGGAATTCAACTCTAAACAGGGCCTTCTGGTAGCAATGAAGATTCTGTCAAAAAGGTTTGTGTTTCTCTTAGTATTTGATTTTCTTTATGCATCTTTGCTTTGATTTTGCACTGAATTTGTCAAAATGGTTTGTTACACTAGTTCCGAAGATGGTCAAACACTTATGGAATCATTGAATATTGGTTGGAGACTGCTGCCTTGGATGACGTACGCGAGAAGGCTGGGGTTCATGACCCCTATTGGATACCGCTTGGGTAATCCTTGCCCCTTGTTAGGATACTGATTCTTCCGTTGAATTGAAACTACTTAAAATAGAAATGGCCCAAATGAAGAGGTATTGAACTTGAAAATAGAATATCTAAAAAAAAAATAAATATGTTTGACTGCCTTTTACAGTATAATTTGTTCTAATTTAGGGCATGTCTTCAACATGAATGAAATTGGTTGTATTATTGTCTTGTTGGTTAGGATTACTAGTTCTTTTTAGTACATGTTTGTAGGTAGGTTTTTTAGTACTAGTTTTTTTAGAGTTTCGACATAAAGTAGGAGTTAATTTTTGCTTGTTTAATATTATAAAAAGCACTTTTATATTGAACTAATTATAATTATAGTTGTCTTCTCTAATTGATGTAGAATCTTTACTGCCTTGTTATGTTTATAATCTTATTTCTTTATTTTAATTTTGATGTAGAATCTTTTAGTTTGGTTTGCATTTGTTTCATTTTTTCCTTTTGCAAGTAATTGCATGATGTCCGTGTCCTCATATCTACTTCATTACACCTTTCCCATGTCATTGTCGAAATAATAAACAAAAATTTAAAGATTTAATCACAAACACTGGCAGTTTCTTGCCTGGTTACCATCAGGCTATTACTAGAGAATGGAATATTGTTTGAAGGTAACTTTACTTGCTTCTTGAACATGTTTGCAGAGCTGAACAAATGTGGTAAGAGTTTCTAGCTAAGTGGGATCAACTACCTAACATCTGACCTCAAGCAGTTAATCCTCCAACAAGAAGAGATCATTATTAACTTCCAAGCTTATTTATACTTCCTATATTGTACCTGTTTCATATCTACCCCTTGCCTCTTTTCATTTAGTGAGCAAGTTTATCTGAAAGAGTTGTTGTAACATGTTCTACTTCAATTTCAATTATTGCTTAGGCTGATTTGGATATCCTGCATGTATTTTCAGAGAAGTTCCCTACACTTGTTTCAAACCAAGAATAGCTTGAGACTAAGGTTAATGAGACTGAGGCTATGGTCGAATTCCAGCTTAAGAAAATGCTCTACATAGGAGTGGCTAATGGCAATGTCTTCTCGAGGTTACTATGTATAAGAGCACTGCTAATAGTATTTTATTTGTGTTTTTGTATCCTCTCTCTCTCACACACACACACACACACACTTTTATGAAACATATTTACTGAATTCAATTTGCAATAGCCTTAAAAGGTGATATGTAGATCCAAATTTATGTATATGTATAGGATAGGTTATGGATAAGCATTAAATTTCTTAACTTTTTATTTTAATATTTAGCTACAGATTTGCTAAGAAAAGTCATAGTTACGTTGCTACGGGAAATACATTTTGAATGCTTATTTGATGTGGATTAACTATAAATTTGCTAGGAATCTTTTTCTAATTGCTACGGATTTACTAGGAATTAATTTCCTAGCAAATTTGTCTCTAATCCATGCTACGGCTGACTCTATAGTTATTCCGTAGCTTTTCTCTAGCTAAATTTGTTTGCTAGAAATTAGCTACAAATTTCATCGTAGCAAATCACATATTTTCTTGTGTGTTGAAATATGAACTCTAGGTGAGTTTATGTCTTTTATAAGTTTTCTTGTATACATGTGAGAGTTAGTGTTTATGTATATCCAATGCTAAATATTTGATGTCATATAGCACTTTTTGCTTGTGGAGCACACAAAGAATCTCTTAACACACGATTCACTCTACTCGCTCCCTTTAAACAATCCTTTTAAAATTGACACAGTAGTTTGCATTTAAGATAGAGTGATGTGTTGTCCTTGTCCTCCCTATTTTCTCTCAAACTAAGGATCTATTTAGCCATAGAACCTTTGAGATGTTCATAACTTTTATATATCTGATTAATCAGATATGAATAGAAACTAGTTGCGACAGTTGTGACAGTTCTATGACATAAGTTCGGTAGTTAATACATTTTTACATAACTTCCACCTATGCTTCCTTCATCGAAACTAGCTAGCTTTAGTTAATGCACTGAGCTCTTTGTCTCCTAGCAAAATTTTGCAGTTGAAAAGACACTCGAATTCAATAAAAAAAATTTAGTACTACTAACAAGCAAAAAATCCTGCAATGTAATATTTTTAGGGTTGTGCCAACAATTGGATTTGGATTCTTTCCATTGAAGATCTTCTCAAGTTTTCTCAAGTGAAATCTCAATCATCAAACATGAGAGAGAAAATGATAATTAAATTATAATGAAAGTGGTTGTTGTATTTTAAGAGTGGATATTGAAAATGGAGAAAACTTGAGAGAATTTTCAATGGAGAGAATCCAAATCCACATGCGCACCACATGATAGCATTTGCCTTTTTTTTAAAGGAAAATAATATTCTTTATGAAAACATATTAGGTAGAACTTACATAGCAGCTCTCACTATACTTCATATCAAATGTGTTTGGTATTATACACGTTAATGTACAATTCTAAAACGACATTGTAATATGTATTTAAATTCAATTATTCTATTTTATGAAATTATTATTGGTGTAGATGTGTTAATATGGTGTCTGATGAAGTATATTTCATTTCATAAATTAGAACTTACCACAAATACAGCATGCAAATGTCATAAGGAGAAATTAATGATTTCTTTATTACATTTATGATATAGACATGGACCCTCTTCTCCTTTTCTCTCAATCAGTGCAGGCATAGGGTAAATTGGCTATTCTTTCTTTATTCTAGTCCTACCATTATTGCCAATTTCTTTGCTTTTCTTTGTCATCGATGTCATTGAAGTATGAATTCTTTATTCTAGTCTCTCTTTCTCATGATAGGTTTTCTCTTTCCTATTTTTCCTTGTCTCACGTTGTTTGTCTCTTTTATAATCATCTCTTCGATCCTTATTATAAAAAGAAAAAACAAAAAAAAAATCTAAAACTAATGCAATCATTAATTATTGTAACTTTTTGAATATTTTTACAAATATACCCTCATAAAAAATTGTGAAACATTAAATATCCACTAATATTAAAAAGACAAATATTAAATAAAGGGTAGAAAAATCTTTTAAGCAATAATTACACCTAAAAACTTGTGATATTTTCTTATAAATAGGAACCAATTTTTTTTTTTTTAAATTTTTCTTATATATAGGACCGGAGGGAGTACCAATACAATATTTATTATTTTTTTTCCACCAACATACCTTTATTTATTACATTTCAATTATCTAACTACTTTACTAACTATAATTAATAAAAGTGTTTTAGTAAATTAAACATATTTTACCATCAAAATCATTACTAATCATTTTCTTAATAACCATGTAAAACTCAAAAGGGACAAATAATTTGAGACGGAGGGAGTAGTTATTATAGATAAAATTGAAATTATTGTCCTTTCCAATTGAGACATTAACCATGATGCTTCATTTCATTAAGGGAAATGCTAAGAAGTGCACTAACTTGTTTAAAAGTTTAAAGTGAAAATTTTATCTTAAAAACTGTGCATTCAAGATTTTGAAACAACAAATAATAAATTTCTCTACATAAAATTTATCAATTATTTCTATTTTTAAATCATTAACAGGTGCGTAATCCTTTAGCATAACCCTTTCATCAAATATACTCAAAGGGGAGTGAGGAACGGGGCATCAAATGCCAGCTTTGTTGTGTACATTTATGCATTCCTGTGACATTCTGTTGCCAAGAAAATGACTTGGCATGCTTGTGAGATGATCCTGTAATATTGTTGCCTTTGTTAGGGTTGTTTTATTTCCTCCAAGCAGTACACTTGGGTAAGGGTTACTACCCCTATACTCGATGGTAACAATTAACAATTTTGTCTATTTTTTTAAACATGAACTTTTTCAACTCTTTCTCTTGTCCCAGTATCTATTTTAGGATCAAGGTCCTATGCCAAATGTTATTTTATACAAAGATGTTGTTCGCGAAACTCTCTCAAACTTTCAAGAAGTGGTATCAGAGCAATAATTCAGCTTTGTGTGGATGTCTTGTAAGAATACATGAGACATACCGTTGAAATACACTTGCGACTAACCCAATTTTTTAAAATCCCACCAGTTTCATTGAAAATTTGATCACATTTCAAAAATTTGTTGATATTTTATGAAATAAACCAATCACTAATAGTGTGTTTAATGAAGTCTTTAAAATGTATGTTAATATGTTATTAACATTCTTCATGTGTGTATTTGTTTACGCATGTATTGAAAGAGCTATTTTTGTATGTTCACAAGGCCAAGCCTAGGCACACACACAATGAGACCTGCCCCTTAGGCTAGACCCAAACGCTTGTTAGGTTGACATGGTGTTGGGGTGAAGCCGACCAATAGGTACTTTTGTAAACTGAACTGTACGCAATATTTATTTATAAGTTGTATTCATAAATCCTAAATTCAAAATCATACATGATACAAATTTGAACTGCAGCCGCTATGCGGGGCATAGGTAAAATTGGTCTTTCTTCATTACCAAACGTCATGTGTTCTTTCGGGTTGTGGAGAATTCTCCATAATCGTGATGCATTTGCAGCCACACAGAAATTGTTCACACTATCTGCTCTCAAAATAATATTGGTATGTTTGGTACCCAAAATGATTATTGAATTGTATCCTCCTTATGAGGGTAAAGAAGGTAAAAAGGAAGCCTCTAAATGAAAACAACCTTGTTGCTATTATATTTACTTGTAAAAGGTAAAAAGCAGCACCATTAAACGAGTTAAGATCCTCTCCATTTGCTAAAAGTAAATAGACAATGTCATTTGATGAGAGATAGATATAAAAAATGTTTGTAGTTGATCCTGCCACTAAGTGGGTATGGGTCCCACTACTATTGATTATTTTTAAACTTCTTTGTGTCTTCATCTTTTCGAATAAAAGAAATGGAGAGAATAATAAATGAAAAATAACTTGACTCCCACTAAACTTTCTTGTCACTTGCATGTTACTCCTATTTTTAGTAAAACCTAGAACAAGATAGTTTTCATTGTTATTTCTTTTAATGTTTAATTGAAGAAAAAAAAAGTTGAAGCTTAAACTTGCTAAAACACGCTTTCTTGTTACTAAATTGAACTTTAAACATTACCAGGGAAATATGTTAGCTAGGTTATGTATAAAAGATAATAGTGCATTCAATTAGATTGGACATGCTTAGTTTATATATGATCGATGACATAAAAGGAGTAATTGAGTGATATCTATACCTATGTAATCAATCATACAAACATTTTTCATTTTTACTCCCACCCTACATCTATATTGGATATGTGGCTGGAATATTGTAATCAGAATAAAATAAAAAATTTAAAATGGGGCCTGAATCATAATCACCATAGAGAAATTAATATACAAGACTAGACGGCGAGGACATTTGATTCTTAGCTTCATGATTAAAAGTGTTTATGTAGGTTGAAAAGTTTTTACTTATGATTGAAAATATTTACTTATGCTACCACAAACCTTAGTACTTTATACAGAGGAATAATATATATTGAAACAACAGAAAATAGATGAGGTATGTATACGTACCAAACTAGCTATTCAACAACATTCATATCATCAGTCAAAACAATATTCAGAACATTTTATAAAAAACTACTAATATCCATATCATCTCATAATTAAGACAACAAACACTATTAGGAAAAACTTAAATTAATGAGAGAAATTTAGATTAAAAAAATGTAATTATTGTTGAAATAAAGTAGCAAAATAAAATCAAGAGAAACACAAACTACTAACTAAATAGTGTTAAAATTAAAATAAGTTTAATTTTTTGAGAGGGGAAGAAAAGATTTTCATCCCAGAAAACTAAAGAGTCAATATTTGACAATATAAATACATGAAGATCGGTTACAATACAATGTTCATCATTATTATTGTGATTTACATGTGATGAGACCATGCACTCTTCTATAATCTCTTCAATTAACCTTTGTGAGAATATAGAAAACATGACTCCGTCTATGAGAATCTTGGAAGCAACCAAGAGCTCAGAAGACAAATGAAGCATGCTAACAAACACATCCATTACCTAAACCAAAACAGACCAATATATATTCCCTCACACATACAATTGATCATCACTGCCATTGATCCATATTCAAGATCGAAGATTCATATATTACATATACCTAAAACCTCATCATGCATAAGATTTCACCAAAAAAGAAAAAAAAGTTATAAAATATATTCTCTCATCATCAATATTTAATGTAATATTAAACCTAAAATTTCATATACATCTATAAATTAACTTACCAGAAAATACTTATACAGCACAAAAAATATGCTTTCAAAGTGTAATATATAGAAAAATGGAAAAGAACATGGATTGAGGATAGAAATGGATGTGGATTTGTTGTCTCAGCAGATAATAATTAACTTATCTGTTGTGTAGAGGATTAGGACCAGTGAAGACTTTCCTCTTGTCATCACCAAAAACTTGATCTCCATTTTTGTTTGCGTTGTTTACTACATGGAATTTAGATGATGATTTCAACTCAGAATTAGCATATGAACCAGCTCTGAATCTCTCAAACCTGTCTTTATCAATTAATGCTGCTTCGCATGTAGCATGGCTCAATAGCAACAGCATCATCAGAAGAAGCATAAAAATGGTAAAAACACACATTTTTTGGTTCTTGCTCATTACACTAATCATGGAAAAAAAAAATATATATAAAGTACTAGACAAAGTTTCTTCTTTATATCTTTTGTATGAAATCAAGAAAAAGAAAGACTTTTGAGTTTCTTTTTGTTTAGGAGAGCAGAGAAATTTAAAAATGAACAAAGTCAATGGATGGAGAGAGTCCAAAATGCATTGAATTTGCTGCTTAGTAGCATACAGAAAATATATGATACAAGTCAAGGTTTTTTTTTTTTTTTTGCTGAGGAAAAAAAACACTGAACTCTCTAGGCAGAGACAGCAACGGTGAAAGAAAACAAAAACAGAGAGTAGAGTTGGTAAAAGTGCAGAGAGTGTACTAAGAGAAAAAAGACAGAAAGATAAGTGGGTTTTAGATTTTTTTTTTTTTAATTTTTATCATGGAAATCTCAAGATAAAAAACAGTTTATCTATTTAGTTCAATAAGAGATATATTCTCAAGATAAAAATTTTGTACTACCTTCAATTTTTATTGACCCATATTCTCTTATAGAGAGGAGTGCTATGAACTACAAATACTCTCTTTTTAATATTTACTCTTTTATTTAGTAAAACTCATGTGATTATTGCACTTTAAAAATGGATTACACATAAACCAGTGAGACTCAATAAAAGAACGAGTGTTTGAGAAAATCATAGAAAAAAGTGTTCTTAAAATTTATCTCTCTTATAAAAATGAATGGAGATAATATTTATTAAGGCATTTGTTAACACTACACATATAAACCATTCGAATGAGAAACAATGATTGATTAAAGAGAGAGAAAGAGAAAGTTATAGTAAAACGTAGAGAATTGTGGTAAATAATTATGTACTCATGTCGTCTATTTATTTTATTGAGAATGATATATTTTCTTGAATTATAGAAGTGTAAGATACCTTTTATGAAAAATGAAATTATTCAATATAAGAAAAATAAGGAAAAACAAAAAAAATTATGTAAAAAAATGAAAAAAAAAGGGAGACATAAATCTAACCCCAAGAAAAGAAAACTAAAAAAAGTTGAAAATAAAAAAAAATGTGTTGAATGTGTAGTAGTATAAATTAGGAGTAAAAGTCATCTTTATTTGTCAACATAAATGAAGTATGCAATTTGGAGAGAGATATACACAAAATAGATAGTGAATCCCACCATCATTAATTGTTTTATATTTTTTTTCAAACCTTTTTTTGTGTCTTTTATCTTTTAAATGGTAAAAATGGAAAGAATCATAAATTAAGAGGATCGTGACCCGGTAAAATAATTCTGCAATTATCAAATGGTTGTTTCAATCTCCTAGTCATCACTATATTTCATATCATTAATTTCTTTTAGCGTATCTATCCTTCAGAAAATATCGTAATATCTCTGATTCATGAGTGACATTGGTAGTAGGATCGTCAACAATAACATTAACATTGAGATATCACATACCACTAGCAACCTACGATAATCTTAGAGTCCGTTTGGTTCGAGAGTTTTGGAGGGGAGGGTAGAGCTCACTTTTATTTTTTAAATTACGGATATTATAAAATAATTTTTAGAAAATTGAATTAACAACATAATAAATGATCATATAATACTTCAAAAACACTTAATTTATTTTAAAAAAATATTTTACATTGTTTGTAATTTAAAAAATAAAAGTGAGTCATCCCCTCCCCTCTCCTCCAAAACTCTCGAACCAAACTGACCCTTAAAGTATAAATCATCAATTCAGCCTCTAAACTATCATTTTGTCTTTAATTTAATCTTTAAAATATAAAAATATACTAAATAGTTCGTAAACTATACAAATTCGCTAATTTGTCTCTAACATTTATGAAAATCCATTAATTTAGTTTTAAATATCTTAATACCTGATACTAAACTGACGAAGTCCAATATTTTAAAGACTATTCAACATAATTTTATAGTTTACAGATTAAATTGATGAATTTCAAATCTAAATACCACTTCAATGAATTTCCCATCAATGAATTTGCTGCTTTTAATTTATGTATTTATTATTTTGCTTTTTTTGCTAATGTATTTATTATTTTAAAAATTAAAGAGTTTTTTTTAATAAAAGACTAGATACCTCCAACAATCCTTTAAGTTAGATGTTTATAGTAAGTTAGTTATTATATTTTTTATGTAACGAAATGATTTTTAAGTCATAAAACATTTACATTGTTGACCTTTTAACATTAAGTTTTTTATTGTTTTCGAATTCAAAACCTAATTTACATATAAATATTTTATCAACAATATTATAAAAATAACTTTTACAATAATGTATCTAAATATAAATCAAATTCACACAAAAATCAAATTCACACAAACTCACTTTTATACAAAATTAATTATATCAAAATCAATTTTCTAAACCAAACACACACTTAATCATATCAATAACAACAAGGCAAAGCATAAATTGATGGTGTATCAATCAAATTTTTTTTTTAAAGCAAAAGTAATGCTAGGTGCATTACATGATATCATTAAACCAAAAAGAAATGTACAAAGAAAAGGGGAACTAGGTCTACACCTTTTCAAAAAGAAGTAAATCTATAGTTAGGAAGACCTAGTTTATTCCTAATATAGTCAGCTTGTATACAATTAGGGGCAGAAGGGAACCAAACAAGAGAAGACAGAGCTAAGCTTATATTAGCTAAACCATCTGCACAGGTGTTCCCTTCCCTATAAATGTGACTAACCAAAAAATTCATGCTTCTAACAATTTCTAAACAGTTTATCCATCTATTTCTTATATTGCAAGGAACCATAGAAGTATTCTTAAATGCCATCAGCACCAATTTGGAATCAGTTTCCAACCATATATTTTTCCATAGCTTACTCGCAGCAATCTCAATTGCAATCATTACTGCAAATAACTCAGCAGTGAAAGCTGAAGAACAGTTAAGGATATTCTGAGCAAAACAATGGTGTATCAATCAATTAAGATTAAAGTGACTGTTTGTCCGAAAAGTAAAGTAAAGCAAGGTGTAAGAGCGCGCGAAACGATTTAAAAAAATAAGGTGTGTATCAACCTACTAATCTACTCTACTAACAATATATAAAAATGGAAGTCCAACAAAATTTCATAATTGTTCTTATTAAAACTCATGATCTCCTTAATTTTATGTGCATAATGGTCATTTTGCAAAATTTAATTTATTTGTTTTTTAAAAAATTAATTACGGATAATGGTCATCATATGTGTAACCAATTTCTACGGATAACTATGAAACTAATTAATTTTTTTAAAAATTGATTACGGATATAGGTCAAGTGTAATCAATTTCAACGGATGACTATGAAACTAATTTATTTGTTTTTTTAAAAAAATTAATTACGGATAATGGTCATCACAAGGGTAGCAAGTTTTTTTTGTCAAAAAAAATTTGCAAAATTTCATAATCGTCCTTAATTATATAATCGTCAAACAAACACTGCATGATGTTTTGCATATAAAAAAAATTAATAGAAACACTACATTGATCTTTATGTATTGAAAATTATCACGAGTTTCTAATATTTTATCATATCAACTTTCTCATATATGTATATAAAATTTGTTTATGCAGATATAAACATTTAAAATCTACAACGAGAATGGTGCAAACAATGAGCGGTGTTTTACATATATTTTTTTTTCACTTCATTAATGTTGATATTTTGAAAATATTCACGAGTTTTCAAAAATTTATCATATCGACTATCATATATCGGTACATAAAAAATTTCTTCTGCATATATAAGCATATGAAATCCTCAACGAGTGCGGTTTAAATATTTAACAGTGTTTTAAATATAAAATAAAAATTTATTTAATAGACACACTACATTAATGTTGATATTTTGAAAATAGCACCGAGTTTCCAAAATTTTATCATATCGACTTTCTCATATATGTATATAAAAATTTGTTTATGCAGATATAAGTATATAAAATCTGCAATGGGTGCGATGCAAACATTAAACAGTATTTTGCATATAGAATAAAAAGTTAATTAATAGAAACACTAAATTAATTTTGATTTTGGAAGTAATCATGAGTTTTCAAAATTTTATCATATCGATTTTTTCATATATGTACATAAAAATTTGTTTATGCAGATATAAATACATAAAACTTGCAACGGGTGCGGTGCAAACATTGAACGGTCTTTTGCATATAAAATAAAAAGTTATTTAATAGAAACAATACATTAATTTTGATTTTGAAAATAGTCACGAGTTTTCAAAATTTTATCATATCGACTTTCTCATATATGTATATAAAAATTTGTTTATGCAGATATAAGTACATAAAATCTGCAACGAGTGTGGTGCAAACATTGAACAATCTTTTGCATATAAAATAAAAGTTATTTAATAAAAATACTAAATTAATTTTGATTTTGAAAATAGTCATGAATTTTTAAAATTATATCATATCAACTTTCTAATACATCTACGTAAAAATTTGTTAACCCATATATAAGCAAATAAAATCTATAACTGGTGTGACTCAACTATTTAACAAATTTTTATATATATAAGAGAAAAATATTTAATAGAAACATTACATTAATACTCATAATTTTCATTTAATATTTATAAATATTCTACAATATTAACAATCTAATTATTTTTTATATAATTATTATAATGTTACGTGACCCGTGCGAAAGCTATAATCTTCTACTAGTTATATATTAAATAGAATTAAATAAGATTAACGCGTGTATGGAACGACTAAAATACCCTCGCCTATATTAAAATTTACAACACCTATTCTTATACCCTAACAACCCTTGTTACACGACGGCGCTTGCTGCGCTCTCTACTCCGGCTGCCGCTACTGCGTGTTCGTCTCCACTGCGTTGTGTAAGTGAGTTCTCCTTTGAATTCAAAGTTGAGTTATTGTTAATTGATTTGTTGCTGGTTGGGTACTTGAAATTTGAACTGAATTCCTTCATTCTCTTGTTTATTTCAAATTTGAATTGTTTTGTTGCTTAATTTCAATTAAATTGATTTATTGTTGCTCAATTGAATTGAGTTATTGTTAATTTGTTGTTCCTCTATAAAAATGAAGAGTAGAAAAATTGATTCTTTTTTCAATAGGAAAGAAAACTTGCATTATTATTTATTGTTTTCGCTAAGTGGGATATGATAAGAAATGACAGCATTAGAGAGAGAGTTAGGGTAGCACCTATAGTAGTAATGATGGTGGAAAATAGGCTTAGGTGATTTGGGCACGTAGAGAGAAAACTTGTGGATTCTGTAGTAAGGAGTAGATCATATAAAGGATAGTCCGATCACAAGAGGTAGAGGAAGACTTAGAAAAACTATAACTAAAACTATTAAGGACGATTTAGACATTCATGAGTTGGATCCAAATATGGTTTATGATACAACATTGGCATAATTTGATCCATGTAGCTGACCCCACGTTGTGGGATACATCTTGGTTGTTGTTGTTGCATCCCAAATTTTATAGTCAAGCTCCGCCACTGAACCCTAACTCAATGGCTTTTCAATTTCGATATCATTCATGTATTTCTTTTATGCTCGTTTGGGGCTATTGAATTTGAACCCAAACTTCACTTTTTTATCAGCATCCTTCTATTCTCTTCATTCGAAAAACGACAAAACTTTCATGTTTACTGCTTTTAATGCGTCGTATGCTTGGACTACTTCTACCTTTTAATTTCTCATACTCCCGTGCTATAATCCTGTATGGTTGATGCTGCTATTTTTAATCTTCCATGGTTGAATTATATTTTCCACCGTAGTATTTATTTCTGATTTACATCGTTCTTTGTTGCTGTTGCACAGACCGTTCATACTAAGTTACTATTCATGTATCAAGCTACAGGAAATTAGCCCTAAGATGTTAATATTACTGTCAAATAAATTATAAGGTTAAAATTGAAACCATTAAGAGGCAGCAGAAGCGAGTATCTTTTACTTTTTTTGTTTTGGCAATAACTATGTAAAAGCATTTGTTTTGGATTTACAACTTCAGCATTTATGTTATAAATCCATAATTCCTGGTGAATCATGTGCATTTTTTTATATTTATCCTCCAGAATCTTTCTGCTACATATGGGTACCTGGTATATGTCAAGAAAAGAAATCGAAGAAAATTCCCCATCAAGAAAAGATGGAATTGACTTGAAGAAAGAGACAAGTCTGCGCAAGTCTTATTGCACATTCTTAAAGGATTTAGGCATCAGACTTAAATTGTGAGTTTGCCTTCTATTAACCATTACTTGCCGGAGTTACATAATTACTTTGCATTTCAGTTTGCTTTGAGGGATTTGATGATTCGTCTTAATGTTTTTCTCAACCGGAATATTATATATGAAACCTTTTCTGAATGATACAGCTATTTATTTATATCTGATTGCCACACCCAAGTAATGCAATTTTAGTATATGCAAAGTTATATTTTCGCTTTTCCTCATTTCTATCTTATTTCTGATCTTATATTAAGAAAGTTGTAGTCTTTGCTAGATAAATGGAGATTTTCTTTTAAATGCACTTGGGTTGTGTCATCAACCAATTATCAATATCATGTTGTTGGAATTTGGTTGGAGGTTTTCATATTGATTGTAATTGTATACACTGCAGGCCTCAGATAACTATAGCAACGGCCGTACTATTTTGTCAGCGATTCTTTCTTCGACAATCTCATGCAAAGAACGACCATCGGGTAGGTGTAGGGTGTTGTGCTTTCAAATTGATATTATGTTGGCATTTAACTTCTCAAATTGTTTAGTAATTTCCATTTTAATTTAGTGTTGTGTGGCACGTCTGTGCTCTTGCCTAACGGGATAAATAACTAGCATATAACATACACATAGAAATACTATAGTACCATCTAGAGGCCGGTTAGTTTTCTGTTAACTTATTTTCTTAATTTAATTTTCAATGCTTTTGGCATGCTTGCTTGGCAGATAATTGGTAGATGGGCTTTAGCGGTTAATTCGGTACTTTAAAGCTGCTTGATACATGTTTTTTTTTCTTTGTTTAGTACAGATGATTGGGTTTTGCGGGTTCGAACATGCGCTCCCAATATCTACGCGACACCTATATTTTACAACTTTGCATGTTTGATTTTGGATATCTTTTCTCACAAATAAAAACTCACAGTTCGGTATTTTTTATTGATTTGTGATGTGAACACCTAATAGGGATAGAGACAATCCCCCCTCCCAAGGTAATTCCTTAATACTTTAACATTTCTAATAAGGGTAAATAGTCTTTTTGATCCCCGAGCGTGTGAGGCGCTATCATTATAGTCGCTGAATGTATGGCAATTGCAAATATGTCCCTAAGTTTTATGGACTGAAGAACTGACCAACAAAAAACACATTTGAGGATCAAAGTGACCAACAAAAGACACATTTGAGGACAAAAATGACTCTCACTAAAGAGACACTTGGCGATGTATTTGCAATTTAGATGCGTTCATGAACTATAATGGCAGCAACAACACATTCAGGGACCAAAATGGTTGTTTATCCTTTCTAATAATTATTTTTGCCCTCATCAGAAAAGTTATTTCCCTAAAAGACAAGATCTTTTAAGATGCTTGTAGAAAGTTATTATATAAAAGAGAACATAAATTAGTTCTAATTTAGTCTTTTACTATTCTACTCTTACAGCTCTTGTAACACTAAAAACCCAAGATGACAAAAAAAACGTCATATTTTGAAAATGAGACACTATCTCAAACAAAGAAAGAGATTAAGAGGCTGATTTTTTTTTTGGGAGATTTTTAATAAAAAATGAGACACTATCTCAAACAAAGAAAAAGATTAAGAGGCTGATTTTTTTTTTTTGGTGATTTTTAATCAAGATCGCCAAGAAGAATGTGGAACGAATGGGGAGCATGGAGAGATGAATAGTTGGTTGATTGTTTGATTATATACATAGAGAATTTTTTATAGAATTGACTATGAAAAAATCATTGAACATTTTCAACATACGAAAACGAGTAGAGGACATAAATCATAGAAAACTAAGCATTTTTCTTCTCGAAGTTTTCTGTTCAGCAAGTGTCAGAATCTTCAACACATTAGTGCTTTGTTATTCAAGATTTTAATGTCGAGAGATTGTAGTTTTGCTCCAGCTTTATATTAGGAAAATGATAGATATAAAAGCAATATAAACTCAAAGATTACTTTATTTGAATTAATAATCCAATTGTTGGAACATTTTTACAGATCATTGCAACAGTGTGCATGTTCCTTGCTAGCAAGGTCAAAGAAAGTCGCTGTCATTTAAGGGATATAATTTTTGTTTCCAATGAGATGATACATGAGAAGGATCCTGCGGCTGCACAGAAGATAAAACAGAAGGTGTTTTATTACTGATTGTGCTTTGTTTAATTCATTCATATACACAGCCATTCTGATTTCTTAATTTATCTTTTAGCTTATATTTCTGCTTTTATCTCCAGTAATTTTTTTCTTGCTCTATCCTTCTCCAATTATTGTCCGAAGTTGAGTTTTTTCTAATCTTTTTGCTTCAATACTGGGCTGTCCTCCAACTTTTGAGGTCTAGTCAATACATATTGGTCATAATATTAATGTCTCAAACATGGTAGATGGTGCCTCAAGATTGAAGTCCTATACAATGTTTTTCCGGCTTATAAACTACAAAAAGTCTTCAAATGTCTTTTATTGGATAGTTGCCCTGATTCCACCCATTCTATTAGATAGTTGCTCACAATCCTTGTTATATTTATGTCTGTTCAACATGGTTTGTAAATGATGCAGGAAGTGTATGAGCAGCAGAAAGAATTAATTTTACTTGGAGAGAGGGTTGTACTTGCCACTTTAGGTTTTGACTTTGATGTTCAAGAACCATATGGGCCCCTTATTGCGGCCATAAAGAAGTTCAATGTTGCAAATAATGCCCTTGCACAAGTCGCATGGAACTTTGTTAATGATGGGTATGATTATGTAACCACTTGTTCTAATTTAATTATGTTGAATTCATTTTTGTAATTTATTTGTTCACTGTCTGGAAAGTGGCTTTCAGGCTGAGTACATCGCTCTGCCTGCAATTTAAGCCAAAGCATATTGCTGCAAGTGCCATTTTCCTTGCTGCCAAGTTCCTGAAGGTGAAGCTTCCGTCGGGTGGTGAGAAGGCTTGGTGGCAAGGGTTTGATGTCACCCCACGGCAATTGGAGGGTTTGTGTTGTCATCCCCTCAATTCATTTGCATCCTAAGAAAGTTGATCCAGTTTGGATAGTTTTCTGTGTTCTCATCGCTAAATGCATTATATTAATTTCTGCTACTGTTACATGTCTGAATTGTTTTATCCACATATCTGATTGAGTTAGACATATTCAACAAATCCACTTTTATGCCATGTGTAGTTTGCTCTTAATACTTTTGTATACCCTTCTGAGTTCTTATGGTTATTCTCTTGCAGAAATTTGCAATCAACTGTTGGAATTCTATGAGGAGATTGGCATTCCACTATCACAAGGAAGTGAAGCAGAAGTGGCTGTTGGAGGGAGAACAAAGTCTCCTGCCTCAAATGAGCAGGCATGCGAACAAATTTCATCCCTTCCAGTCCCCCAACACTCATCTGCAGAAAATAATGCAATACAATTTAGGGGAACTAAAAACCAAAGCACCGATGGGAGTAAAGAAATGGGCAGTGACATTACCGATCGCAAGATGGACTTGAAAACCAAGGATTCACAGAACTCAAAAAAGTTGCCTCATATAGTGTCAGGAGACCGAGATAGAATGGTTGGTGGAAATCTGGATCTTCGGGAAAGTTTAATTGGCCACTCGCCCAAAGAAGCAGCGAAGATGATTGACAAAGACAAGTCAAAAGTTGCATTAGAAAAAAATAGAAATGAACGAGGTGAAATCATAATAAAGAAAGATGTAATGGATGAAGATGATCTCATTGAGATGAAGCTAGAAGATGGAGTTGAATTAGCTCTTGAGAATGAGAAAAATAAGCGAGAGAGAAGACAGAATTGGTCCAAGACCGATGATGAAGATGGGAGACAGATGAGCATGAAAGGGCAATTGCAGAAAGACATAAATGAATACATTGCAGAAGAAGGGGAGGTGATAGATGATGATGCTTCATCATTGTTGAACAATCACAAGAGAAAGATGGATAACCCTCCAGCTAGGCAACCAGAGATGAAGAAACAGCTTAGTATAAGAAATATATGATCATTAAAATTAATTATTGTTAGGATATGGCACTTGAATTCTTCTTTGGAGTTGTGTATGTTTAGAGTAGTTCAAGGCTATATATAAAATAGAGTTATCCAATTTCTATTACAGGTTTATTACAAAATTAAATATATTTCAAAGTAGCAGCTTGTGTATAGGAAAGGTGTGAGTATTTGGCTTAGGAATGGGAATGATAAATTCGAATTGGAAATCATAGCTTGGGATCATACTTAAACCTCTCAGGACTTGGATCCTCTCCACAAACTAATTATTTCAACCTCTATACACTTAAGTCTCAACAGTTACATTAAATTTAATTAAACAAAAGAAAAATAGAAGAATGTTTTAGATTGCTTTTGAATGTTTTTTTAATTAAATAATCACGGTAAAAAAAATCCAAAGCCATCTTAGCACTGTCCAAAGTCCAAACGCAGCCCTCTCTTTCTTTGAATACATCGCTTCTCAAAAAACAATATGTACCAATCTCTATTTTGAATGGCAATTTGAATCAATCTCTCATACTTTCAATATATTATTGTTGTTTCCTAAAAAAATATATTATTGTTAATTTTAATATAGACATCTTTTTGTATATCTTGTTTTAATCTCTTCTACCTTTGAGTTGGCTAATTTATGATTTGCCATAGTTCGTGAATGAGGCAGTGCCAGATTTAAATTTTGATCCGTAATTTTGAAAAGAGTCATCACAGACATTGACGCGATTCCAACAACCACGAAAGTATCGATACATTTGAAATTGTTCAAGAGATTGTTGTACAAACTAAAATTTGCAGAATCATCTAACTCCACTTGAAACGTTTAACGGGATTATGCATCGACACACATAAAACATTAAAATAAAAACCACACATAAACCATGTAATTATGTTGTTATATATATAAAACTTAAAATAATTTAATTTGCATATATAATATCACCTTATAAATAGTGATCAGAAAATAATTACATGACACTGGCTGCTTTTTTTTTTTCTTTCTAACGAACTTCTTGTTTTGATGAAATACGATGCGAGCTAGCTATTAAACATTAAGTATATAAACACTAAATTAAAAGCCTATACTGCTTGATTTATTTACTTCTTCTTTCCCACATCCTTCTTGTCCTGCCTGTTTGATTTACTTCTTCTTTCCCTCTTCCTTGTCCTGTCATAACAAAAAAAATGATTGCAAAAAAGAGTAAGACTAAACTTAAAAAGAAATGTGTACCGCAAAAAGAAAAATATGATTATGAATACACAATAATAAAAATTCAAATTTTCATTCCTTCTGCTATGAATTATGGGGTTTGTAATTTTTCATGTTCAAGAACAAAAAACCCAAATTCTTATTTCATTTATTTTTAAATCTTTTTGGATATGTTGAAGATGGTAACAAAATTTGTTTGGTTGTTCATCCTTTAAAGACACATGTTATCATTAGTCCTGGATTCATTTGGTGGGACGGATTTACCAAACTAAAAGAACCACTTATTATGTTCATATATTTTAAGCAAAAATGAGTATTTGAATAAAAGAAATCATACCAGTGTTTTAGTTAAATAGTCCAGTTTCTTAGTTTTTTAATTTAAAGCATGTAGGGATACATATTTGCTACACACAACATAACCAGGAAACAAAACACGTTTTAGAAATCAAGTTGTACCTTTTCAGCATGTTTTCCTTCACTTGTCTCCCCATCCTCCTTCAAAGTCAATCCCAAATCCTTCAATGCCTTACCACTGTTGAGCTCCATTGTAGTAATGTTGCATATGCGAGCAAGTTCTTCTTCAACTGGATCCACTTCATCCCTCCTCATTTCTTTCTGCTCCCTAATGGGAGCCCCAGGACACTTCTTTGAAGAAGATGAACCTCCATTCTGATGACTCATGTTTCTCCTCTCTCTTTTTCTAATGCTGTTTCTCTTTCTCCTCTCTACTTAATGAGCAATACATGCATATATAAATAATGTCACTGCCAACTTTATTTTTTTAGCATTACTCAAGTAGTTAGTTACACTTCGTTTTTTTTTACTGTAAAAAACTTTATTCTTTTTTACATGATCGGCATTGATATATCAAAAGAGGATACACTTTGTTTCTTTTTCTTTTTTTGGCATAGGACAAGGTTCATTCATTGTATGATTTATTAGGAGTAGAAAAAAATAATAAAAACCATATAAAATTATTAAAATTAATTTTAACCCAAATAAATATTGCTTATAAAAAAAAAAGTAGGATACAAATTATTGGTTACTATTATGAAAACTAAAGAGTACCAAAAAATGACCGGATTTTCCTCAAATAAAAATATAAAAATTTTGATGAAATAATATTACTTGATCTTCAACAAAAAATTAATAAAAAGCAATAACTACTTAAAGAAAACAGAAAGACTGAAAGACATATTTGCCATGAATAGATAGTGGTCAGAATGGTGTCAACATTTGAATGATATATGTACATTATATGCAAAAAAAAAGATGAGGAAGGGGAAGCAAGCACATGCGAAAATGCCGTGCCAAATTATTTACTAACCAAATTATTATTAGGGTCAAGGGTTAATGAGTTTTACACGAAGCAACGAATAGTCATTTTGGTTATGAATATGTAACGAATAGTCATAATACTTTTTTAATGTATATAAATTTTAAAATAGTTTTTGATTATGCACTATGTTAATCAAAAATAGCCCCTTATATTAAAATGTTCCGTTAATATTATCATATTAGTTCTTCAATATACTTACATATTGTCATATTGGTCTCTATAAGTACTTAATTACTTTTATACCAGTCTTTGTATGAAAAGAGTTATTATCAGCATTGAGGAACTATTTTAACGTCAATAACTATTTTGACTAACGATTTGCACAATCAGCGACTATCTTGAAATTTTGGTACACCGCAAGACTATCATGGTTATTCGTTACACATTTAGGGACCAAAATGACTATTACCCCTTTACTAATTTGAGACGATTTATTGTTGTTGTTATTGTTGTTGTTGTTGTTATTATAATTATTATTATCATTATCTTTAAAAAAAATAGACTAATTTATTATTTAATAATTAAATTGTAGACGAAGTAGTAAGCACCATTAAAACTCACATACGCAATTGAGAGATTTCAAATTTGAACTCGAATGAAAATGTCTAGCCTAACAATATCGAGATTTTTCAGTTGAACCAGGTGTTGCCGACAAGTTTAAACTTTTTTTACTCGTCCCAAATTTTAAACTTAATAAATGTATTTATGTAGGATTATATATACCAAATTTTGTGAAAAATAAATTCACTTTTGTCCCATAAGTTTCTTCATTGTGTGATTTTAGTCCTTCTTATTCATTTTGAGCAATTTCGGTCTCTCCAATTTATAAATTGTGTGATTTTGGCCCTCGTGGAGTTTGCTACAGGGAATAATTTTTAATAAGAATTGCTTGTGAAATTTTTTCATGTGGATTTTTCCTCAAAATTCATAGCAAAAAATTGAAATCACTCAAAAAAAGGGAGGCCAAAATCCAATTAAAAGATTTGGAGGGGCAAAAGTAAATTTAATTTATAAAAAAAAAGTAAATTTAAGTAAAAAATTTAATATAATAGATGAGTAGTGAGAATTCACCGTGAGTAGTTTAATTTACAATTACAATGTTTATCATAATAATACTTTTTTTTAAGGGTATCAAGATAATACTGTCACTGACAACTTAATTTTTTTAGTATTACTAGTTAGTTACACTTCGTTTCTTTGACCCAAAAAAACTTGATTTATTACTTGATCATCAACGATAAATTAATAAAAAGCAATAACTACTTAAAGATGGTGGTCAGGATGGTGTCAACATTTGAATGATGCTATGACATATGTACATTATAGGCAAAAAAATGGATGGGGAAGGGGAAGCAAGCACATGAGAAATTGTTGTGTCAAATTATTTACTAACCAAATTATTAGGGTCAAAGGTTAATGAGTTACACTAAATAGAGAATAATCATTTTGGTCTCTAAATATGTAACGAGTAGTCATGATACTCGCTCAGTGTATATAAATTTTAAAATAGTCATTGATTGTGCACTATGTTAGTCAAAATAACAACTTATGTTAAAATGCTTCGTTAATAGTATCATATTAGTTCATCAATATACTTATATGTTCTCTTATCAGTCTCTATAAGTACTTAATATTATCATATCAGTCTCTATGACATATGCACAATCAACGACTATCTTGAAATTTTGGTACACTGAAGGATTATTGTGGTTATTCGTCACACATTCAGGGACAAAAATGACTATTATGTCTTTAATTATTTGAGACGACTTATTATTATTATTATTATTATTATTATTATTATTATTATTATTATTATTATTATTATAATAATAATAAAAAATAGACTAATTTATTATTTAATAATTAAATTGTAGACTGAAGGTGAGAAAAACACACACAAGAAGGGGGGGGGGGGGGGGGGGGGGGGGGGTTGAATTGTGTGACTCAAAAACTTGTTCTTCTTTTCAAAATCTTCTGAACTGTTATCAGAAGTATATGCAGCGGATTAACAAGTTAAAAAAGAGAATGAAAGAGAGACACACATAATTTTATACTGGTTCCTTCTCAATGTGAGAAGTAGTCCAGTCCCCTTGTTTTCCAACAAGAGAGTTCCACTATAATCAGAAGATTACACTTTGCTCAACCACTAAGGAAGAGACTTCCAGTTGCTCAATCACAAAGAAAGAGGCTTCTAATGCTCAACCACAAAGGAAGAGGCTTCCAATGCTCAAGACACCTAGTCAAGAGACTTCCCAATGCTCAAGACACTAAGTCAAGAGACTTCTGACTCAGACCACAAAGGAATGAGGTTACAATTGCTCAGTATACAGACTGAGACTTTAGGGACCAAACTGGTTTACAAATAAATGAGTTTGGGATGAACACTTGATAAAATATCAGAGGTGTTCTCTTAATACAACACAGGTTAAGACTCTTAACCTTAAGAAATTCTAAGTTACAAAGATAAAAGAATTTCTAAGAGGTTTGGTGACTTGCGTATTTTTGACAGCAAAACAGAGCAAGAGTTCAGTTCTTTGTTTCAAGAGTCTTAGTCTGATTTCTTCTTCAAATCTTCTTCCTTTTATAGATGAAATATAGCTGTTGAAGATTTGCTTGATTTGAGGAAAGAGCCGTTGCAAGTTGAGCTAGGATTTCTGCAAATGTGTGCTGCACTTTTTCAAACAAAACAGAGCAGCAGCCATTTTTGAAATGGCCTACCTTAAAAGCTGGGGAATGTCTGGGTCAGGGAGACAACTGTTCCATTGGGTTGTTCTGACACATCCAGGCATTAAATGCGCACAGTACCAGTCACTTTTCAAGCCACATCAGCCTTCAGAAGCTTCTGCGTGAACAGTGCATCAGAAGCTGCCTTGTACGGATCAGAAGCTGGTCTTCAGACGTTGACTTGCGTTGACTTCTTCAGAAGCACCCAGACATCAGAAGCTGTCTTCAGACTTCACTTCAGAGGCACCACTTCAGGAGCACTCTTCAGGAGCACTTCTTCAGAAACAGTTTCCTTCTAGCTTTGCAACATTGCTTCTTAGCTTTCCTTTCTTGCTCTAAGCTTGTTCTTTCATAACCATTCTTAATTTCCAATCAATAAACACGTGGTTCTGAAATCACTTGAACAAAGCATTAGCAAATAACCAATTTTCTATTTAACACTTTGTTATCATCAAAACCATAAAGAGAGATATGTTTACACATAATGTTTCAACAATCTCCCCCTTAATTTATAAGAGACTTGTTAAACAAATTTTGTTCCAACAATCTCCCCCTTTTTGATGATGACAAACATAAGTATTAAATCAGAAAATTGTTGTTAACTTAATTAACAAGTTAACTACAGGGTGTGAGGTTTGTAAGCTCCCCCTGAGTCTGATCCAAGTTAATTAAGTTCAGTTAAAAACACAAATGTGAAAATTTCAGAATTGTTGTTAAGTTTAATTAACAATCTGACTTCAGGAGAGGTTTGTAAGCTCCCCCTAGGTCTGACAGTCCTCAAGGTTAGGTTTGTAAGCTCCCCTTGATTCTTATCCAAGTTAATTAAGCTTAACTTAAAACAATATAGTGAAATTAACACTCAGAATTTTTAAATAACTTGCTGACTTCAGGTTCTGAGGTTTGTAAGCTCTCCCCCTAAGTCTGATAATCCACAGGATGAGTTTTGTAAGCTCCCTGAGTCTTATCCAAGTTATTTTAAATTCAATTTACTCACTAAGAGTAATGTATCTCACAGAATGGTATCAAAGCCAGACTTTCAATTTAGAGGCTAAGAGTTAAAAAGCAGTTCTCATAAGTTAGATTCAATCAGTATCAGAGCTTTAACTGAGCTTTAACTTATGTTCAGAGCCTCAGGCTTTAATACCTTTTACTCCCCTTTCATAAGTTAATATACTGACAGAATTTTAACTTATATTGTTGAGCTCAGGTGCTTTAATACTTGTTTTACCTTACTCCCCCTTTTGTCATCAACAAAAAGTTTTTAAAAGAGTTTGAAAACATGTGTATCAGAGCATTTGAATCTCCCCCTTACTCCCCCGATTTATTGGTTACTATTATGAAAACTAAAGAGTACCAAAAAATGACCGGATTTTCCTCAAATAAAAATATAAAAATTTTGATGAAATAATATTACTTGATCTTCAACGATAAATTAATAAAAAGCAACAACTACGGTCAGGATGGTGTCAACATTTGAATGGTGCTATGACATATTTACATTATAGGCAAAAAAAATGGATGGGGAAGGGGAGCAAGCACATGAGAAATTGCTGTGCCAAATTATTTACTAACCAAATTATTAGGGTCAAGGGTTAATGAGTTACACTAAGCAACTAATAGTTATTTTGGTCCTGAATATGTAACGAATAGTCATAATACTTTCTCAATGTATATAAGTTTCAAAATAGTTCTTGATTGTGCACTATGTTAGTCAAAATAGCCCTTATATTAAAATGTTTCGTTAATATTATCATATTAGTTCATCAATATACTTACTTATTGTCATATCGGTCTCTATAAGTGCTTAATTACTTTTATATTAGTCTTTATATGAAAAGAGTTATTATTAGCATTGAGGAATTATTTTAACGTCAATAACTATTTTGACTAACGATTTGCACTATCAGCGACTATCTTGCAATTTTGGTACACTGCAGGACTATTATGGTTATTCGTCACACAATTAGGGACCAAAATGGCTATTACCCCTTTACTAATTTGAGACGATTTATTATTGTTGTTGTTGTTATCATCATCATCATCATCATCATTATCTTTAAAAAAATAGATTAATTTATTATTTAATAATTAAATTGTAGATGAAATAGTAAACACCACTAAAACTCACATACGCAGTTGAGATATTTCAAATTTGAACTCGAATAAAAATGTCTAGCCTAACAATATCGAGATTTGTCGGTTGAACTAGGTGTTGCCGACAAGTTTAAACTTTTTTTACTCGTCCCAAATTTTAAACTTAAGAAATGTATTTATGCAGGATTATATACACCAAATTTTGTGAAAAATAAATTCACTTTTGTCCCATAAGTTTCTTCATTGTGTGATTTTAGTCTTTCTTATTCATTTTGAGCAATTTTGGTCTCTCCAATTTATAAGTTGTGTGATTTTGGCCCTCGTGGAGTTTTGCTACAGGGAATAATTTTTAATAAGAATTGCTTGTGAAATTTTTTCATGTGGATTTTTCCTCAAAATTTATAGAAAAAAAATTGAAATCACTCAAAAAAACGGGGAGGTCAAAATCCAATTAAAAGATTTGGAGGGGCAAAAGTAAATTTAATTTAAAAAAAAAAGTAAATTTAAGTAAAAAATTTAATATAATAGATGAGTAGTGAATTCACCGTGAGTAGTTTAATTTACAATTACAATGTTTATCATAATAATACCTTTTTTGTAAGGGTATCATGATAATACTGTCCCTGACAACTTGATTTTTTTAGCATTACTAGTTAGTGGGAATGGATTTCTTGTAGTGAAAATCCCTAAAGTTTTTTGCAGTGACGCAATCTGCACCATTAATTATATTTTCTCTTATTTTCAACATTTAAAAGTCTCACATGCATTAATTTTTATTAGATAAGATTTCATTGGACTCTCCTCTGACTGAAGAGGATCCAAACCCCTAGTTAGTCACACTTCGTTTCTTTGACCCAAAAAAACCTGATTTATTACTTGATCTTCAACGATAAATTAATAAAAAGACAAATTCTTGTTTACCATCAATAAAAGGTGGGTAATACTACGCATGCTGAGTTGGCCCAATCAAAATAATGTATTTATATAACATTAAAAATAATAGAAAACAAATAAATAATTCTGATTTGTGTCAACTTAGCATGAGTTGTGTTACCCACCTTTTATTGATGGATACCCAAGTTGTCACCTAATAAAAAGCAATAACTACTTAAAGACAGTGTCCAGGATGGTGTCAACATTTGAATGAAGCTATGACATATGTACATTATAGGCAAAAAAATGGATGGGGAAGGGGAAGAAGCACATGAGAAATGTTGTGCCAAATTATTTACTAACCAAATTATTAGGGTCAAAGGTTAATGAGTTACACTAAATAACGAATAGTCGTTTTGGTCCCTAAATGTGTAATGAATAGTCATGATACTCGCTCAATGTATATAAATTTTAAAATAGTCATTGATTGTGCACTATGTTAGTCAAAATAACAACTTATGTTAAAATGCTTCGTTAATAGTATCATATTAGATCATCAATATATTTATATGTTGTCTTATCAGTCTATAAGTACTTAATATTATCATATTAGTCTCTATGACATATGTACAATCAACGACTATTTTGAAATTTTGGTACACTGAAGGATTATTGTGGTTATTTGCACACATTCAAGGACAAAAATGACTATTACGCCTTTAATTATTTGAGACGACTTATTATTATTATTATAAAATAGACTAATTTATTATTTAATAATTAAATTGTAGACGAAGTGGTAAGCACCACTGAAACTCACACAATTGCGAGATTTCAATTTTTAACTCGAATGAAAGTGTATAGCTTAACAATATTGAGATTTGTCGGTGAACTAGGTGTTACCGACAAGTTTAAATTCTTTTTACGTACTGGTCCCAAATTTAAACTTAAGAAATGTATTTATGTAGGATTATGTATACCAAATTTTGTGAAAAAGAAATTCACTTTTGCCCCATAAGTTTCTTAATTGTGTAATTTTATTTAGTCCTTTTGTTTCCTTTTGAGCAATTTTGGTCTCTCAGATTTACAAATTGTGTGATTTTGGCCTTCATGGAGTTTTGCTACATGGAATAATTTTTAATCAGAATTGCTTGTGAAATTTTTTCATGTGGATTTTTCCTCAATTCATAGAAAAAAAATTTGAAATCACTCAAAAAAATGAGGAGATCAAAATCCAATTAAAAAATTTGGAGGGGCAAAAGTAAATTTAAGTAAAAAAAATTAATATAATAGATGAGTAGTGAATTCACCGTGAGTTGTTTAATTTACAATTACAATGTTTATTTTTAAAGGGTATCATGATAATACTGTCACTGACAACTTGATTTTTTTAGCATTAGTAGTTGGTTACACTTCGTTTTTTTGACTGAAAAAACTTGATTTTATTTTTTAGGGGATCGGCATTGATATATCATTCGGATACCCTTCGTTTCTTTTTCTTTTTTTAGCATAGGATAAGGTTTATTTCTTCCATTAGCAATATTCATTTTAAAAACAAATTTTCATTAGCAATATTCATTTTTTCCATTAGCAATATTCTTTTTTTAGCATAGGATAAGGTTTTTTTCTTCCATTAGCAATATTCTTTTTTTAGCATAGGATAAGGTTTATTTCTCCCTAAAAAAATTATCTTCTAACTATTAATCTATTATCAGTTGTTTTTTTTTTTTTATGAATTGTGTATCTTTTGCATGTAATTGATCTCTCGTGTCAGACATGACCGTAATGGATGACAACGTTCTCTTTCAAGAGATTTAACATTATTGCACTTCTAAGATTAAATTTGAACTCACAACATCTGGTTAAACTGAAAAATATTATCTACCATCTCATCCAAGTGTTATTGAGTAGTCGATTATCACTTCAATGGTTAATTATACTCTAATTTACTTTTAAATTAATATCCAAAAAATTATTTCTTAATTCTACGTATTATCACATGCTCCTGATCCCTTAAAAAAATCACATTCTCCTAATGTTAAGGTCTTGCTTCAGCATAAATTCTAGCCGTTGTTAGTTCCATTTAAATTATATTTTTCACTATTAGAGTTGCATGATATAAATTACTTAAGGGTTGTTTAAAAATTGTGTGAATTTGTAGGGACCGTTATACAAGTGTTATGCAACCGTTGAAGAGATACTCTAATGAGTGATTTGTGTGTGCCCATTTGCAATTATTATCGTCCATGTGAGTACTTGGTTTACAAGTAACATATGATAAAACATGCTAACTACATTGACTCCTAATATGTGTTACTCATATGTGTTTTTAATACATTTGGTATGAGTCAATGTAAATTACGCGTTTGAATTTTTGTTAGTTATTTCCCAAGTCTACTAATTTTGATATTTCAATAATGAAGAACTAACGGATCACATGAGTTACTTTTATCTACATTAATTTGAGTTTTTGTTCCTTATCAATTTAGTAGTATTTGATATTCTAATACGGGAAAAGCTAACTTGTGCCCTTAAGACACAAGTTAATGAATCAAATATAGTGATTTTTTGTTGGAATGTGTGCATTGAATTTGATTTTTGAATTTGTACTAAATAGAATGCACAAAACTTGAGGGTATATTTCTACTTTTGGGTTCCTTAACATGTGCCCTAAGGACACAAGTTAGCATGACCCTTCTAAGATAATAAACAACTGTCAAAGAGAATATATTATTACTTATTAATCAATCAAAATATTATTGATCACTTATTAACTAATATTGAATAGGTAAATATTATTTTCTCCATCTTATTATATGTGTAATTATTAATAATGTTCTTGAAAGAGAAATAAACGTACAATACAATGGATACAAGGTTAATTAGGAGTAGAAAAAAAAACCAAATCAAAATATTAAAATTTATTTTAAATTAAATAAAAATTATGCTTATAAAAAAAAAGTAGGATAAAAATTATTGGTTACCACTATAAAAATTAAGGAGTACCAAAAAATGACCGTATTTTCCTCAAATAATATAAAAAATTTAATGAAATGATATTACTTGATTTTCGACGAAAAATTAATAAAAAACAATAACTACTCAAAAGAAAATCAAAAGACATATTTACCTTGAATGATAGTGGTCAGAATGGTGTCAAAATTTGAATGATGTTATGACATATTATAGGCAAAAAAAATGGATGGGGAAGCGCACATGGGAAAATGGTGTGACTTGGGTCTCCAATTGGACGAAATTAAATTATTTAATTTTCTAATAATTGCGAAATATTTTCAAAAAATTAAATTAGACAATCAAATCATTTTTTTAGAGAATCATATCATGTTATATATAATTAACTAATCCGAAATATACAACTTGATATTTTTTGTCAAAAAAAAAAAAGAACTTGATATTTATTTTGATAAAGTTTCTTTTTTTTTTTTTACACATCTCAAATTTTCACTGTTCGATATTTTTACACATTCAAATTTTCATTGCTATCTAAAAATAAAATTGGTTTGATTCATGAATTTACTTTTTCATATGGACGTATAATACTACTTTACCATAAAAATAAAAATAAATTACTTGTGTCAGTTGTATGCACATATTTTTCTCCTCCTTTGGTTACTTTTTAAACTTTTCCATCTTTAAATATGCATTTCTTAATAAAAGAATTGCTGCGATGAATCCAGACTTCCCAAATACGATGGATGAATATATTCAGGTGAGGGGTATGGATGAATGATGATCTGGTAAATGTTAAATGTTAGAAATTCAAGCTAAAGAATAATACATAAATTTCCTAAAAATTAGTATTCCACAATCTATTGTGTTTGTCTACGAAGGGTTTCTTCGCTACTAGGAGGCATTCTGGCGGAAGCGTGCGTGTAGGAAGACTGCTAAAAGACTACGAAAACTACAACGAAAGTGAGTCGCTTCTATTCTCGTTGGGATTTTATATCTCTGGGGAATCTATAGATCATAGTAGTTCGCCAACCTCTCTAACTAACATACGATACAATTTCACTTCACGGCACGGCAAAAAAGAAAGAGCTTCGCTCGGTGGGCCTTCCTGCGCTGACGAATGCCTCCTTTCTCTTCTCTGAAGTCTACAACAAACAAGTGGGAGAGGCAGGATTCGAACCTACGTAGAAAAACTTCAACAGATTTACAGTCTGTCGCTTTTGACCACTCGGCCACTCTCCCCTTCCCGGGCCCAGGCCCCGGTTCTAAGAAGGAGGGAAAAAAACCCGAAATAAAGCTTATTGATTTTGGGAACTAATACTTTTTTTTAGCTTAGCTAGCGTTCCGCTAGTCATTTAGTCAGTTCATAACAATCTCTGTACAAAGGGCAATCAATAGAATCTAACAAAAACCACACAAAGTGGAAGGCTGAAACAGCTATTGGGAGGTTATGTTTTAAGTAAGTGGGTGATTTGAATGATCATATATTATGGTAGTGGATGAAACAAAATCCCGCTGAAGGGCTCCCTATATCCGGTCGGATAGCTGGAACCGAGCCTTTTCTTCATCTCTGGTTGCCTAGCTGTAGGACTCCCCATCTTTCTCTTAAGACTGTTCAACAATGATGAAGCATCATCATCTATCACCTCCCCTTCTTCTCCAATGTATTTCTGCAATTGCCCTTTCATGCTCATCTGTTTACCATCCCTAGTTTCCTCACAGACCTTACCATGATCTACGTCATCGGGCTTAGACCAGTTTTGTCTTATCTCTTGCTTATTTTTCTCATTCTCAAGACCTAATTCAACTCCATCTTCTAGCCCCCTGTCAATACAATCATCGTCATCCATTACATCTTTTTTTATTGTCATTTCACCTCGTTCCTTTCTTCTTAACGTCTGGACTGCTTCTTTAGGCGAGTGACCAACTGAGCCTTCCTTAGTCTCGAGATTTTGACCAACTATTCTATCTTGGTCTCCAGCAACTATACAATCAGTCCCAGATTTAGATCTATTTCCCACTTCTCTCTTGTTATCACAAGTAATGTCAGTGACACTATTACTTTGGTTTTCGGTTCCCCTATGTAAAACTGCATTATTTTTTAAAATTGAGTACTGAGGGGCTGGATGACATGAAACTTGTTTTGAGGCCAGTTCCTCATTTGTGGCAGTAGCCTTTGTAGCAGCTCTTGTTCCACATCCAGCAACCCCTTCTGCTTCACTTGCTTGTGATGGTGGAACTATTTTCTGCTCGTAGAGTTCCAACATTTGATAGCTAACTTCTGCAAGAGAATAACCATAAGGACTCAGCGGACTATACAAAAGCATTCTGAAACACAACTACAGCCATTTTTTTGCAACAAAAAAAAAAGTACAGCCATTGTTTAACAGCAAACTACCCATGGCATAAAAGTGGGTTTTCTTCTCTAATAAAGATGTCTAACTCAATCAGAAAATGGGGATAAAACAGTCCAGACATGTGACAGTAGCAGAAATTATTATAATGCATTGAGCCATCAGAAGACAAAAGACTAGGCAAATTGGATCAATTTTCTTAGCATACAAATGAATTGAGAGGATGGCACCAACCCTCCAATTGGCATGGGGAGAGATCATACTCTTGCCACCAGTCCTTCTCACCATCCGACGGAAGATTCACTTTCAGGAACTTGGCAGCAAGAAAAAGGGCACTTGCTGCAATATGGTTTGGCTTAAATTGCAGGCAGAGCGATGTACTCAGCCTGAAAGCCACTTTCCAAAGTGTAAACAAATAAAATTACTAAAATGAATTCAACAAAATTAAATTAGAACAAGTGGCAACTTAATCATACCCGTCATAAACAAAGTACCATGCAGCTTGTACAAGGGCATAATTCTTTGCGAGATTGAACTTGATTATGCCCTCAGCAAGGGGCCCATACGGAAGTTGAACATTCAGGTCAAAATCTAAAGTGGCAAGTAAAACCCTCTCTCCAAGTAAAATTAATTCTTTCTGCTGCTCATACACTTCCTGCATCATTTACAAATCACAGACATAAATATAACAAGGGTTATGGAAAGAGTGCAGCAGTTGGACAGGGGTGGACCCACCCATACTAGAGGGCAGGAACTTGCACCCCTCAAAAAGCAAAATAGTTTAGTTTATTTCATATGCAAATTTTATTTTGACCACAATTTTGCTTCCTTGACTTCTCTCACACTGTGGCGGACATATGTAATACCTATGTAAGGGATGCAATTGCATAGGATAGCACTACTGAGACTACATCTACCAGTTTGAGCATAGATCAAGTAATATTAGTTAGAACTGAGGAAGCCAACTCTTGAAGCAAATAGAAAAGAGAAAAACACAATTTCAGACATTAATTTGTGAGATAAAGTGACAAAGATTCATCGGGAGCAGCATAAGATCTCAGATAAATCAAGAAATCAGAATGTACGCGTGTAGAAATGAACTGATTAAAGCATCATCAGTGATAAAACACCTTCTGCTGTATCCTCTGCGCAGCTTCAGGATCCTTCTTGTGAATCATCTTGTAAGAAACGAAAATGACATCCTTTAGATGACAAGGAGTCTCTTTGGCCTTGCCAGCAAGGAACATGCACACTGTTGCAATGGTCTGCAAAAGATGTTCAGCAGTTGGATATTAATTCCAATTAAGCAATCTTCGAGTTTATACTGGTTTTGTATCTATCAATCTCCTAATATACATTCTCGAATGACGAAGCATTAAAGTGTTGAAGAACTTATGTTGAAGATGGAATTAAAATGCAACATACAAAAAAAATATTCAGAAACATCAACCTTTAAAAGTTGCAAAATAAACTCAGCAATATATCTAAGATAGGCTCTAATAGTAATACCATCTTAAAATTTGAGCTAGGCCTAACTCAATCTCAGAAGGTAGCTTACAGGGTGAGGTTTTATTAAGCATCATAATAACTACTTTGACCATATCTTAAATCAACGTGGGACCCCCAAAACTTTGCTTTACACAGAATTACAGAACAACCACAAAGTTTCTGGGCTTTCATATCACAAATCACTAAAAGAACAACATATTGAGTTTTCATTTGTCGGAAAAGAAATCCAAATTCAATGATGCATTAAGCAGCTTAAAAATACCAATATTAACATATATAAGTTGTCAAAAAACAAGCCAGCCTCTAGATGGTATTATGATATTTCTATTTGCTTGTTGCAGTTATTCCAAAAGGAAAGAGCACAGACATGCCACACAAAATCAAAATGAAACTTACGAAAGACCTGGAGAGGTAAAACCACAATGCCTACATAATAATCTATTTGAAAGTGCAACAACCTACCCTTTGGTCATTCTTTGCATGAGATTGTCGAAGAAAGAATCGATGACAAAAAATTATGGCAGTTGCTATGGTTCCTAGAGGCCTGCAGGAAATGAAGTTACACTCAGTATGTAAACCTCTAACAAAATTTCAACAAGATATAAGCTTTGATAATTATGTAACTCCGGCTAGTAATAGTTAATAGCAGCAAACTCACAATTTAAGTCTGATGCCTAAATCCTTTAAGAATGTGCAATAAGACGTGCGCAGAGTTGTCTCTTTCTTCAAGTCAATTCCATCTTTTCTTGACGGGGAATTTTCTTCAATCTCTTTTCTTGACATATACCAGATACTACCCATATGTAGTAGAAAGATTCTGGAGGATAAATATAAAAAAATGAACATGATTCACCAAGAATTATGGATTTTATAACAGAAATGGTGAAATTGTAAATCCAAAACAAAAAAAAAAGTAAAAGATACTCGCTTCCGCTAGATCTGAATGGTTTCAATTTTAACCTTAATATTTATTTGACAACTTGGTATGAACGGTCGGTGCAACAGCAACAAAGAACAAAAGTAAATCAGAAACAAATTAACAATAACTAAATTCAATTCAGAGTACCCAACAATAACAAGTCAACAACTACAAGAAGAAGATATGAATCAACAATAACTGAATAATTGTATATGATGGAGCATCGAAAACAAGTAAAAAATTAACAATAATTGTATGATGGCAAGGGAGAAGAATAACTCACTTGTGGAGACAAGACAGACGAACACACAGTAGCGGGGGTTGTTTGTTTGTTAGGGTTTAACAATAAGAAAGAATAGTTGTATGTAAGTAACGTGTTTCTCCCTTTCATGTGGGTCGATTTTATTTTAGGAGATAAAATATTTACTCCTAAAATTTGGCTTCTGATTTTGTCCTAAAAATTTGGCTTTTGATTATTTAGTCCAAAAATATATTTTGGTTTCTGATTTACTTTCGTAACAGACTTTTACGTTAAGCCATAAAAAGATTTTGGCAAAAAAATTATAAATGAGTGAATAGGCTTTTTTTTTGGTCTTTCAATTTGTACGCATTGGTCAATTTCGTCATCAAATTATTCGAAATAACTAAAACGTCCTGAATTTTACAAATGTCCATCAATTTAGTCTCACCGTCAAGTCTTACCTTTAACGGCGATGACATGTGACGTTAAACGCTGATGTGGATTGTCAACTCATCCCACATATTCAAGAACGAAATTGATCGAAAATTTTGAATTTTTTTTGGACTTTTGTTTTTAAAAATGAAAGTCATTAAAAAATTGTTACATTGTCAAATCGATCCATGAATTATTCATTAAAAATCAAGATGATCCATGAATTATGTAACTCTATCAAATCGATCACTAAATTATTTATTTTAACTACCAAACTGATCTCTGATAGTGTCACATGGCCTTGAGGACTTATATGAGTGAGGGTTATTAGCCTTGAGGAATTTTTTTCCTTCAAATATGTGGGTTAGGGCCATATTTTGTGGGCTTGTATAAAGTAACAACTTTAAGACGATTTCTTTTTTCATCCTTCAACTATACTATAGATTATATAATCCAAAAAAATG
This sequence comes from Medicago ruthenica, assembly GCA_018208015.1. Taxonomy (NCBI): domain Eukaryota; kingdom Viridiplantae; phylum Streptophyta; class Magnoliopsida; order Fabales; family Fabaceae; genus Medicago; species Medicago ruthenica. The sequence continues at coordinate 18,444,254 of CM031377.1, forward strand.
GAGGGTTTAAAGGATTTTTTAACGTGTTTTACATATTTTAAATTATATAATACAAAATTTCGCATAACGCTTGAGAAATTAGTAGGGTGGAAAAAGAAACCATCCAGTTTTAATTATGTGTATGTTTTCTGCAAGTCCAATAGAAGTAGAGAGTTTTTGATGTTTTGAGTTTTTGAAATATTATTTTCTTTATACAGTTTTAACAATATTATGATACAACAAGTTAAGGATTGTTTAAAGATTTGAGGAGACTGCTAGATTTTTGCTTAGTATTGATAGATTTAGGCCAACCGTCTTGTAACTATATTAAAACTTAGGATTTCTTACAAGACTTACACGTGCATTAAACAAGGTAGCAAATATCATAAGTGGGTGGTATGCGTAAAAACTTTTTACCAGAGATGCGTAAAAAGTTTGGAATGACTGACAAAAATTTAGACAGAAAAAGGCAAAATCCGCCTCTAATTTCGTCCCTAAATGTTAGAGATGTCAAATTTAGTGACCAATTCAATTTTTCCTCTCTATATTTTAATTTTTCTTATGCTTTGTAAGTACTTCATGTATCTTTATTTTCATGGTTTAAACAATGTGATGAAATTCCTCCCTCTTGTATTTTATTTGGGTATTCCTATTAGCGAAAGACCATTACTTGGATCACTTCTTGTAAGATTGAATATAAAAAAGTTTGCTTCTCACCTGCAGTTGCAGTTAAAATGAAGGAGGTTAAAGTGCATAGATTTGTAGTATATCTGTAGGTATAGAAGAATCATACAATCTTAATCTTTATTACAAGCTTCCCCTACCAAAACCTTAATTATTTGTATGTTATTAGTAGCAAACAAGGTGCTAGTATGCTTTCATTTACTAACATTTAATTGATATATAAAGTCCTTCTTAGAGTCTGTTTTTCCATGTTAAAATCCACTATTAAATATGGTTTTACACAAACTGACCAAATCCTTTCTTTTTCTTTGGCTTAAATTATTACTGCTTATATTGCCGAGCAATGAGTGCTTCAGTTAATGGAGCTTAAAGATCTACTGTTTGTTGTCTTTAAATTTTGAGCTAGCTTCTTAGCTTTTTGTTTTCTATATGAACTTGACCATATCACTTGAATTGTCTACAGAACTTTTACATTGTTTTCTTGGAATGCTCATCCTGTAATCAGAGACATTACGCTCATACATTTCTCAATCTTTCTTCCTTGACAAAAGCATAAAAAAAAATTGAACTATGTATACTCAATGAGTTCTCCCCTATTCATAAACTAAAATAACCCTTTCAAACCATGTCTATTTCTTTCTCTCTTATTCTTTTGGATGAAGCCATTTGTATTTTTTTTGTTTTCGTTTTTATTTGGCTATCATGAAGCCAAAGAACCCATTGTCTATAGCTACAGAAAGAGCTTTGGTGCAGTTGCTACAAAACTGTCTGAAGATAAAAAAATGTGGCAAACCGTTTGGGATACTATTCAATAATAGGTGGACTTCTATTGGTCTTTTGTCAAAAATATTTTAGAAAGAATTAACTGTTTTACCATTTTAATAGTGTAACAACCAAATCGTGAACCAATATTTTGTTTGAATTAACATAGTCTAAGTATTACAAAGAGTGACATTGTTACAACTACTACTGAAAATGGGTGGTAAGTGCAATCAGAGTACAATCAGATATATAATTAAAGACATATCAACAAATTGATTTGACTCAATCGTTGAGGTGACTAATAAACTCCAATTAAAAATGAATAGTTCGAGAGAGTCTAAGTTTAAATTTTGAGAAAAATCATCTTTGGTCAAACTTTACATACTTTTTAGCCTAATTTCATGTTAGTCTTTTCTCCATAAAACATGATGATTAGGAAGAAAAAAAAAAGAAGACAGCTACATTTCTTACCACCGCCCTTAACAAAATAAGATCTTTGTTTACTTGTTGCTCAACAAAAATTACCAAAAAGTTTTGTCTATTTAAAAGAGACCAAGCACACATTAATTTACACTTTTGAATCAATAAACCTTACCATGAAACTTATTTATCCAGGCACACATGAGATAAGGTGGAGCTTATTTATCCAATTGTGATAAACATATTTGTGCATGATATAATACTATTTTACTTGCGCACATCAAACAAATCTTTTGTAAAGCCTCTCTAAGGGCAGTGACAATTTCTCAGCTGATTGAATAAGAATTGGATAATTGGTATCATTTATTGATTGCAATGAATCATTACAAGATAATTTGATACAACTATGAAAAGGAAACAGAGAAGTAGCAAAGAAAGGGATAAGAAACAGAGAAGAAGATTCAGGGGGAGATAGACTTCAATCCATTCTTTTAATGCCTCTCACATCATTCATCTTTTCTCTTTATATCCATTTTTTATTTGATCAAGTGATACACGTCTTTTTCACTAACCAATTTGCTGACTCCACTTTGGTGACTTGTCTTGTTCTCTATTGATATCATAACAAAAAAGGGGTTGGTTAAAGTATTTTCTGCGCACTCCGTCAAGTATCGGAGCATCAGTGAAGCATTTTTTTCCCAAAAAGTGCTTGTGGGTGCAGATGATTCTAAATTTGAGTGTTGGAATGATAGTAATCGTTGTAAATGGAAATTTGTTTCACACATTGTACTTCGTTTGTTAATATATTTGTATTTGCGGGAGAAAAATAAAACTCCTATATCTAAATCATGCACTAAGATTACACCATAAAAATGTCTAATTTGTTTCACACATTGTACTTCGTTTGTTAATATATTTGTATTTGCGGGAGAAAAATAAAACTCCTATATCTAAATCATGCACTAAGATTACACCATAAAAATGTCTAACGATATACATTTCTCAATACTACTGCTTAGATAAATAAACATGAACAGACAAAATTGATTAAAATAAAACAAAGTAACATACTTCAGTTCAAGTTATAAGCTATCAATCCCACTAAAATGGTGGAATAACTCAGTGAAATGTTGGTAAGAGCAATGTTGACTAAAGCTTTCCATCTTTTACATTAAAGATTCTCGTATCAAATGGTCTATTAGGGTAAGGATGTGGATAGTCTCTGTAAAAATCATCTACGTAATAAATTGAATCCTTATGTAGATAATTAACAAAATATGAAGTCGACGTAGTAGATATCACCTAGATATAAAACACTGTCTCTCAAACTATCAAGTCTTAACATTTGTATAAGCTTACCATTTCGAAGATCCAATTTTTGTTGGGAAATGCCTGCCTAATTTCCCTCCTCCGTGAACTCAAAATAGACACTTTAGCGGAAACGTAAAATGACACAACAAAATTTTAGCGTGAAAAACATTCTCAATATGAGTAAGGAAAAACCACGGGACCCGTAGGCCTCTTAAATCTCCACTATAATAATAATAATGGGGATACAAATCTTCACCTTCAGGTGGACCTAACTATGTATCTCAATTTGTAGATACAACTCTCACAAATTGGCTCACTATATTTTTATCTCAGAACACTAACTGAGGTTCTCTATATTTTTCTCTCAATTCTCTGTGAGTGAGGATTGTTGTTGTTGTGTTGTGTGATTGCTTTGCTGAAACTCTTCTCTATTTATAGAGAGATATGAACCGTAAGCATTAAATGATAGGTTCCAATCTTCAAACATTGCTACACCAATTGCCAAGCATTTCAAAGTGTTTCCGACACACTTTGAAGTTAAGCACCGCAAGCTATGCATATAGGCATACATACCGGTGGTAAGAATTCAACATTCACATTGGTGTACTACTATTGGCTAGACCCCAACAATTTCAACTTATACACCTATAGTACCACTATTAGGTAAGTTACTATCTTCATCATCACCGTCGTCATCCGGGAAAACCAACAGTTTTTCTTACAAGCCACAAGTCTCCCTCCAATGATTTCACAAGATATGCTCGATGGGCATAACCAGAATCAGCCCCTCGCGATGAAACAACATTGAGAATGACCTTCTCACAATCGAAAGAATCCTTCGAGTTGCAAATGTCTAAAGAGACGATGTTATTCTATCGTCCCACGGCGTAGACTAGACCTTTATAAAATATTACATCGGTGAAGTAAAAATAGTCACGATCAACATAAATTCAAAACTTTTGTCCGGCTTTCACGAAAGCAAGACAAGCACGCATACCATAAATTGCTACGGCAACATAATCGCGTGGGCTAATTGTAGGATTACACGATAAAATAATCTTACGAACATTACATTCATAATATCTAATTTGTATATGTATATCCGACATGTAAATGGGTGGTAGAGGGATGGAAACTAGATTGTTGAAGGGATTAAGTAGGGTTATAATTGTAAGTTTGGAAGAAAAAAATCCATTTTTGCTAGCCAACCATAACTTGAACCACAAAACCTCTTGTTATGAGGGAGTGATAATTGGATGTGGTATCTTTTTGTTCTACACCTTCTTTCTGTGGGAATCATTAGCATTCAGCATGGGCAATACATTGTTTTTGACTCGGCGATTTTGATAATTAAACTTTGCGATGGAATATCAATTCTTGCATACCACGCTGAAATAGATGTGAGTTATTCACTCTACCAACTTGTTAAAATCAAACTTAGAGGAGGCTTCTAAATTTCCCTAATCTACCTACATTGACAAGTAATTAAGGTAAAGGAAATAAGAAAGGGCTCTTAAGCATGGATACTCCAAACACGATGAAGTATCCGTATTGGGTACGCGTATGATTTTTGTATTGGATACGGATATGATATTCGTACCATACGTACCGAACCGTATACATTTTTATTTAGTTGATTCATTGTAGTGGGTGCAACAAAAACTTACGGACAGTGGAAAAATAACCAAAATTATTTTGTTTTGTTTATTGTATTTCAATTCTCTCTTGCTTTTGATGAAAATAACGGAGGAGATGGATAATAAAAAGTAAATCTATGAAACACATGATGATAAAAGTGTGTTAAAGCACATAATTAAAATAAGAATACCAATATACTACTTTTTTTATTATAATTGATTTTTTTTTCTAAGCATGTTTTTACAACAACAACGATAGTAATTTATTTTAAAAATCTTTTTTGATGTTAACAAATGTCCTTAAGGTATTATTTAAGCATAAAAATTTTTTTGAAATTAAATAGTAACTTTTTACATTAAAACTTTTTTTTGTTACAAAGATAATTAAAAAAACAGAAAAGAAAGAAAAGAAAACAAGCCAACAGCAAACTACTCCCTAAAATAGAATGTTCTTTTACATTAAAGTTTGTGTAGTTGTGATTTTTACATATATATAACTTATATTTTAAAGACAAAATTTATTTTTATGGATTACTTAAACAATGATGCCCCTGCTAACAAGATCTTTAAAAATAAAATAAACCAAAAGCGAAAATATATTTTTGGAGTAAATAATCGAAAGGCAAAATTTTAGGACTAAATCTTTTATCTCCTAAAATCATGAGATACAAAAATCTGTTTTGAAAAGAGAAAAACGTACATACAATACAACACCTATTCTTATTGTTATACGACTCCGCTCTCTACTTCTGTGTGATCGTCTCCATTGCGTTGTGCAAGTGAGTTATTGTTAATTGTTTACTTTGAATTGAGTTATTCATAATTGATTTGTTGTTGTTGTTGTAGAAACATTCATTCATTCTTTTTCCAATAGGAAACAGAACTTGCATTATTATTTATTATCAAGCTCTGCCGCTGAACCCTAACTCAATTTCGCTCACGTATTTCTTTTCAATTTCACCATTTCTGTTATAAAATCCTTAATTCCTGATGCTTATTTTTTCCAGAATCTTTCTGCTACATATGGGTAGTATCTGGTATATGTCAAGAAAAGAAATTGAAGAAAATTCCCCGTCAAGAAAAGATGGAATTGACTTGAAGAAAGAGACAACTCTGCGCACGTCTTATTGCACATTCTTAAAGGATTTAGGCATCAGACTTAAATTGTGAGTTACTTATTTATTATGTGTTTCAGTTTGCTTTGATAGAAAAAATATTAATATCATGTTGTTGGAATTTGGTTGCAGGCCTCAGATAACTATTGCAACGGCCGTACTATTTTGTCAGCGATTCTTTCTTCGACAATCTCTTGCAAAGAACGACCATAGGGTAGGTTGTTGCGCTTTCAAATTGATATTATGTAGGCATTTTACCTGTCAAATTGTTTAGTAGGTTCCATTTTAATTTAGTGTTGTGTGGCATGCCTGAGACCTTGCCTAACGGGATAGATAACTAGCATATAACATACAAATGTCTGCGCACTTGCTTGCTTGACAGATAATTGATGGATGGGCTTTGGCGGTTAATTTTGTTATTTTTCATCTGCTTGATACATGTTTTTTTTTGTTTAGTACAAATGATTGGGTTTTGCGGGTTCGAGCATGCACTCCCAATATCTATGTAACACATATATTCACAACTTCGGGTGTTTGATTTTGGATATCTTTTCTCACAAATAAAAACTCACAATTTGGTATTTTTTTTATTGACTTGTGATGTGAAAACCTAATAGGGATAGGGACATTCCCCCCTCCCAAGGTAATTCTTTAATACTTGAACATTTCTAATAAGGGTAAATAGTCTTTTTGATCCCTAAAAGTGTGAGGTGCTATCATCATAGTCGCTGAATGTATGGCAATTGCAAATACGTCCTTAAATGTCTCTTTTATGAGTAGTTTTATGGACTGAACTGACCAACAAAAAACACATTTGAGGACCCAAGTGACTAACAAAAGACACATTTGAGGACTAAAATGACTTACTAAAGAGACACTTGGTGATGTAATTTCAATTTAGATGCATTCAGGGACTATAATCGCAGCGCCAACACATTCAGGGACCAAAATGGTTGTTTACCCTTTCTAATAATTATATTTTCCTCCATCAGAAAAGTTATTTCCCCAAAAGACAAGATCTTTTAAGATGATTGTAGAAAGTTATTATATAAAAGAGAACATAAATTGGTACTAATTTAGTCTTTTACTATTCTACTCTTACCGCTCTTGTACACTTAAAACCCAAGATGACAAAAAAAACGTCGTATTTTGAAAATGAGACACTATCTCAAACAAAGAAAGAGATTAAGAGGCTGAATTTTTTTTTGGTGATTTTTAATCAAGATCGCCAAGAAGAATCTGGAACGAATGGGGAGCATATGAGAGATGAATAGTTGAATGATTGTTTGATTATATACACAGAATTTTTATAGAATTGACTATGAAAAAATCGTTGAACATTTTCAAAATATGAAAATGTGTAAAGGACAAAAACCATGGAAAATTAAGCATTTTTCTTCTTGAATTTTTCTGTTATGCAAGTGTCAGAATCTTCCACACATTAGTGCTTTAGTATATGAGATTTTAATTTCGAGAGATTGTAGATATGTTCCAGCTTTATAGTAGGAGAATGATAGATATAAAAGCAATATAAACTCAAGATTACTTCATTGAATTAATAACCCAATTGTTGAACATTTTTACAGATCATTGCAACAGTGTGCATGTTCCTTGCTAGCAAAGTCAAAGAAAGTCGTTGTCATTTAAAGGATATAATTCTTGTTTCCAATGAGATGATTCATGAGAAGGATCCTGTGGCTGCACAGAAGATAAAACAGAAGGTTTTTTATTACTGGTTGTGCTTTGTTTAATTCATTCACATACACTGCCATTCTGATTTCTTAATTTATCTGTTACCCTTATACTTCTGCTTTTATCTCCAGTATTTTTTTTCTTGCTCTATGCTTCTCCAATTATTGTCCAAACTTGAGTTTTTTCCAATCTATTTGCTTCAATACTGGGCTGTCCTCCAACTTTTGAGTTCTAGCCAATACATCTTGGTCATAATGTCTCAAACATGGTAGACGGGGACTCAAGATTGAAGTCCTATACGATGTTTTTCCGGCTTATAAATTACAAAAAGTCTTCAAATGTCTTTTATTGGATAGTTGCCCTGATTCCACCCATTCTGTTAGATAGTTGCTCACAATCCTTGTTATATTTCTGTCTGTTCAACATCGTTTGTAAATGATGCAGGAAGTGTATGAGCAGCAGAAAGAATTAATTTTACTTGGAGAGAGGGTTGTGCTTGCCACTTTAGGTTTTGACTTTGATGTTCAAGAACCATATGGGCCCCTCATTGCGGCCATAAAGAAGTTCAATGTTGCAAATAATGCCCTTGCCCAAGTCGCATGGAACTTTGTTAATGATGGGTATGATTAAGTATCCACCTGTTCTAATTTAATTATGTTGAATCATTTTTGTAATTGATTTGTTCACTCTTTGGAAGGTGGCTTTCAGGCTGAGTACATCGCTCTGCCTGCAATTTAAGCCAAACCATATTGCTGCAAGTGCCATTTTCCTTGCTGCCAAGTTCCTGAAGGTGAAGCTTCCGTCGGGTGGTGAGAAGGCTTGGTGGCGAGGGTTTGATGTCACCCCACGGCAATTGGAGGGTTGGTGTTGTAATCCCCTCAATTCATTTGCATGCTAAGAAAGTTGATCCAGTTTGGATAGTTTTCTGTGTTGTCATCGCTGAATGCATTATATTAATCTCTGCTACTGTTACATGTCTGAATTGTTTTATCCACATATCTGATTGAGTTAGACATATTCAACAAACCCACTTTTATGCCATGTGTAGTTTGCTGTTGAAAAACAGGCTGTCATTTTGGGTCCCTTAATACTTTTGTATACCCTTCTGAGTTCTTATGGTTATTCTCTTGCAGAAATTTGCAATCAACTGTTGGAATTCTATGAGGAGATTGGCATTCCACCATCACAAGGAAGTGAAGCAGAAGTGGCTGTTGGAAGGAGAACAAAGTATCCTGCCTCAAATGAGCAGGCATGGAAACAAATTTCATCTCATCCAGTCCCCCAGCACTCATCTGCAGAAAATACTGCAATACAATTTAGGGGAACTAAAAACCAAAGCACTGATGGGAGTAAAGAAATGGGCAGAGACATTACTGATCACAAGATGAACTTGAAAACCAAGGATCCACAGAACTCAAAAAAGTTGCCTCAGATAGTTGCCGGAGACCGAGATAGAATGGTTGGTGGAAATCTGGACCTTCGGGAAAGTCCACTTGGCCACTCACCCAAAGAAGCAGCGAAGATGATTGACAAAGACAAGTTAAAGGCTGCATTAGAGAAAAGGAGAAAGGAAGGAGGTGAAATCATAATAAAGAAAGATGTAATGGATGAAGATGATCTCATTGAGATGGAGCTAGAAGATGGAGTTGAATTAGCTCTTACGAATGAGAAAAATAAGCGAGAGAGGATACAAAATTGGGCTAAGTCTGATGATGAAGATGGGAGACAGATGAGCATGAAAGGGCAATTGCTGAAAGACATGAATGAATACATTGCAGAAGAAGGGGAGGTGTTAGATGATGATGCTTCGTCATTGTTGAACAGTCACAAGAGAAAGATGGATAATCCTCCAGCTAGGCAACCAGAGATGAAGAAACAGCTTAGTATAAGAAATATATGATCATTAAAATTAATTATTGTTAGGATATGGCACTTGAACTCTTATTTAGATTGTGTATGTTTAGAGTAGTTCAGGGCTATATACAATAGAGTTATCCAATTTCTTTTACAGGTTTATTACAAAATTATTTGGATCCTTTTCCACAAACTAATTCTCTCAACCTCTACACTTAAATCTCATCCTTTACACGTTGAGAGATTAAACACATAAAAAAATAAAAGAATGTTGCTGATTCCTTTCCAATGTTTTTTTAATTAAAGAATCATGGTAAAAAAATAAAAAATCTAAATCCAAAGTCTAAATGTGGCCCCTCTTTCTCTCTTCTGAATACATCGCTTATCAAAAAAATCTGAACCAATTTCTCTATTTTGAATGGCAATCTAAACCAATCCCTCGTACTTTCAATATATTATTGTTAATTTTAATCTACACCTATGTTTGTATATCTTATTTTAATCTCTCCTACTTTCGAGTTGGTTAATTTACGTTTAGCCATAGTTCGGGAACACAGACATTGACGCGATTCCAACAATCGATGGAAGTATCGGTACATTTGAAATTGTTTCGGAGATCGTTGTATAAACTAAAATTGACAGAATCACCTAACTCCACTTGAAACGTTTAACGGAATTATGTATAAACACACATAAAACATTAAAAAAAAAACACAAACCATGTAATTATGTTGTAGTATATATAAAACTTAAAACATTTTAATTTACATATATAATATCACCATATAAATATATAGTCATCAGACAATAATTACATAGCACTAGCGCTATTTTTTCCTGATGGTTCTTGTTTCTATGAAACATGACGATAGCTATTAAGCATTAAGTATATAAACACTAAATTAAAAGCAATTAATAATGTAAGTCTATGCAACATGGTTTATTTACTTCTTTCTTTCCCACATCCTTGTTGTCATGGTGGTTTGATTTACTTCTTTCCCTCTTCCTTGTCCTGCCATAACAAAAAAAGTGGATATAAAAAAAAAAAAAAGCAAAGTTAAACTTAAAAAGAAATGTGTACCTCAAAAAGAAAAACATGAAGACATGTGTACCTCAAAAAGAAAATCATGATCCCTAAAACATGTAAAAATAATTAGTCCTTAAAGATTGTAAAATTTGTCAAATTAGTTTCTAAAATTCCAAGAAACTTGGCTCATTAATCTCATAAAGGACTGCTTATAAAAACTTCAGGGACTAGTTGGGACGGATTTACCAAACTAAAAGAACCACTTATTATGTTCATATATTTTAAGCACAAATGAGTATTTGAATAAAAGAAATCATATCAGTGTTTTAGTTAAATAGTCCAGTTTCGTAGGGATACATATTGGCTACACACAACATAACCAGGAAACAAAACACGTTTTAGAAATCAAGTTGTACCTTTTCAGCATGTTTTCCTTCACTTGTCTCCCCATCCTCCTTCAAAGTCAATCCCAAATCCTTCAATGCCTTACCACTGTTGAGCTCCATTGTAGTAATGTTGCATATGCGAGCAAGTTCTTCTTCAACTGGATCCACTTCATCCCTCCTCATTTCTTTCTGCTCCCTAATGGGAGCCCCAGGACACTTCTTTGAAGAAGATGAACCTCCATTCTGATGACTCATGTTTCTCCTCTCTCTTTTTCTAATGCTGTTTCTCTTTCTCCTCTCTACTTAATGAGCAATACATGCATATATAAATAATGTCACTGCCAACTTTATTTTTTTAGCATTACTCAAGTAGTTAGTTACACTTCGTTTTTTTTTACTGTAAAAAACTTTATTCTTTTTTACAGGATTGGCATTGATATATCAAAAGAGGATACACTTTGTTTCTTTTTCTTTTTTTGGCATAGGACAAGGTTCATTCATTGTATGATTTATTAGGAGTAGAAAAAAAAAAAACCATATAAAATTATTAAAATTAATTTTAACCCAAATAAATATTGCTTATAAAAAAAAGTAGGATACAAATTATTGGTTACTATTATGAAAACTAAAGAGTACCAAAAAATACCGGATTTTCCTCAAATAAAAATATAAAAATTTTGATGAAATAATATTACTTGATCTTTCAACAAAAAATTAATAAAAAGCAATAACTACTTAAAGAAAACAGAAAGACTGAAAGACATATTTGCCATGAATAGATAGTGGTCAGAATGGTGTCAACATTTGAATGATATATGTACATTATATGCAAAAAAAAGATGAGGAAGGGGAAGCAAGCACATGCGAAAATGCCGTGCCAAATTATTTACTAACCAAATTATTATTAGGGTCAAGGGTTAATGAGTTACACGAAGCAATGAATAGTCATTTTGGTTATGAATATGTAACGAATAGTCATAATACTTTTTTAATGTATATAAATTTTAAAATAGTTTTTGATTGTGCACTATGTTAGTCAAAATAGTCTCTTATATTAAAATGTTCCGTTAATATTATCATATTAGTTCCTCAATATACTTACATATTGTCATATTGGTCTCTATAAGTACTTAATTACTTTTATACCAGTCTTTGTATGAAAAAAGTTATTATCAGCATTGAGGAACTATTTTAACGTCAATAACTATTTTGACTAACGATTTGCACAATCAGCGACTATCTTGAAATTTTGGTACACCACAAGACTATCATGGTTATTCGTTACACATTTAGGGATCAAAATGACTATTACCCCTTTACTAATTTGAGACGATTTATTGTTGTTGTTGTTGTTGTTGTTGTTCTTATTATTATTATTATTATTATTATTATTATTATTATTATTATTATTATTATTATTATTATTATTATTATTATTATTATTATTATCATCATCATTATCTTTAAAAAAAATAGACTAATTTATTATTTAATAATTAAATTGTAGACGAAGTAGTAAGCACCACTAAAACTCACACACGCAATTGAGAGATTTCAAATTTGAACTCGAATGAAAATGTCTAGCCTAACAATATCGAGATTTGTCAGTTGAACCAGGTGTTGCCGACAAGTTTAAACTTTTTTTACTCGTCCCAAATTTTAAACTTAAGAAATGTATTTATGTAGGATTATATATACCAAATTTTGTGAAAAATAAATTCACTTTTGTCCCATAAGTTTCTTCATTGTGTGATTTTAGTCCTTCTTATTCATTTTGAGCAATTTCGGTCTCTCCAATTTATAAATTGTGTGATTTTGGCCCTCGTGGAGTTTGCTACAGGGAATAATTTTTAATAAGAATTGCTTGTGAAATTTTTTCATGTGGATTTTTCCTCAAAATTCATAGCAAAAAATTGAAATCACTCAAAAAAAGGGGAGGCCAAAATCCAATTAAAAGATTTGGAGGGGCAAAAGTAAATTTATTTTATAAAAAAAAAAGTAAATTTAAGTAAAAAATTTAATATAATAGATGAGTAGTGAATTCACCGTGAGTAGTTTAATTTACAATTACAATGTTTATCATAATAATACTTTTTTTAAGGGTATCAAGATAATACTGTCACTGACAACTTAATTTTTTTAGCATTACTAGTTAGTTACACTTCGTTTCTTTGACCCAAAAAAACTTGATTTATTACTTGATCGTCAACGATAAATTAATAAAAAGCAATAACTACTTAAAGATAGTGGTCAGGATGGTGTCAACATTTGAATGATGCTATGACATATGTACATTATAGGCAAAAAAATGGATGGGGAAGGGGAAGCAAGCACATGAGAAATTGTTGTGCCAAATTATTTACTAACCAAATTATTAGGGTCAAAGGTTAATGAGTTACACTAAATAGAGAATAATCATTTTGGTCCCTAAATATGTAACGAGTAGTCATGATACTTGCTCAGTGTATATAAGTTTTAAAATAGTCATTGATTGTGCACTATGTTAGTCAAAATAACCACTTATGTTAAAATGCTTCGTTAATAGTATCATATTAGTTCATCAATATACTTATATGTTCTCTTATCAGTCTCTATAAGTACTTAATATTATCATATCAGTCTCTGACATATGCGCAATCAACGACTATCTTGAAATTTTGGTACACTGAAGGATTATTGTGGTTATTCGTCACACATTCAAGGACAAAAATGACTATTATGTCTTTAATTATTTGAGACGACTTATTATTATTATTATTATTATTATTATTATTATTATTATAAAAAATAGACTAATTTATTATTTAATAATTAAATTGTAGACGAAGTGGTAAGCACCACGGAAACTCACACACACAATTGCGAGATTTCAATTTTTAACTCGAATGAAAGTGTCTAGCCTAACAATATTGAGATTTGTCGGTGAACTAGGTGTTACCTACAAGTTTAAATTCTTTTTACGTACTGGTCCCAAATTTTAAACTTAAGAAATGCATTTATGTAGGATTATGTATACCAAATTTTGTGAAAAAGAAATTCACTTTTGCCCCATAAGTTTCTTAATTGTGTAATTTTAGTCCTTCTGTTTCATTTTGAGCAATTTTGGTCTCTCAGATTTACAAATTGTGTGATTTTGGCCTTCATGGAGTTTTGCTACATGGAATAATTTTTAATCAGAATTGCTTGTGAAAATTTTTTCATGTGGATTTTTCCTCAAAATTCATAGAAAAAAATTTGAAATCACTAAAAAAAATGGGGAGATCAAAATCCAATTAAAAAATTTGGAGGGGCAAAAGTAAATTTAATTTTATAAAAAAAATAAATTTAAGTAAAAAAAATTAATATAATAGATGAGTAGTGAATTCACCGTGAGTTGTTTAATTTACAGTTACAAAGTTTATCATAATAATACCTTTTTTTTAAGGGTATCATGAATTCATGATAATACGGTAACTGACAACTTGATTTTTTTAGCATTAGTAGTTGGTTACACTTCGTTTTTTTGACTGAAAAAACTTGATTTTATTTTTTAGGGGATCGGCATTGATATATCATTCGGATACCCTTCGTTTCTTTTTCTTTTTTTAGCATAGGATAAGGTTTATTTCTTCCATTAGCAATATTCATTTTAAAAACAAATTTTCATTAGCAATATTCTTTTTTTAGCATAGGATAAGGTTTATTTCTTCCATTAGTGTCGCGGTGATTTTCGGAGATCAAGCTATTGATTAGCGTTGACTCACTAATTTGAATTCACGACTGAACTTTTAATTTTTTTTTTTTTAAAAGAAAGGTGGAAAAAAGTTCTAAATTACCACATTTTAAAAATTTTAGGGTTCGGGGGTTAGTTACGTTTAGGGAAGGTGTTAGCACCCTAAACGTTCGTAGTACTCTACGAGAACCTCTTGATTTTATTTATTTATTTTGGCTATAACTTGCTTATTATTTTTTTGTTTAGAAAGAAAAGAAAGAATGAATTAGGATAATGCGAAAGGAAAATAAAATGTTTTTTTTTTGTATTTTTTATGATTTGGAAGGACATGGTCCTCTGCCTACGTACCCGTGAGGGATCAAAACCTCGTAGTTCGGGGTAAAAAAGACGTTTGATTTGTTTGATGTTTTTTATTAGTTTTAAAAAAAAAGTTTTAAAGATAAAAGCCAAGTGGCAAAATGGAATTGGTTTGTGTTTTTTATTTTGAAAAGGATTAAAGTGTAATTAAAGTGGATTAATGATTTTTTAAAGAAAATAAAAGAAAAAAACGGACACTTGATTGAAAATCAAGGTTTATTAAGAAAAGATTTTTTTTTTATTTTTGTTATTTGCATGTTTTTGTTTTTTTTTGAATACGGACTAAGATTAGAAATATAAACGCGAGGAATTTCCGTGGTGACGTTGGATCACCACGAAATCCTTTTGAAAATTAAACTAACCTAATATTTTTTGTATTTTTTTTATAAAGCGAAATAAATAAAAAAGACGTAAAGCAAAATAAATAAAGTGCGAGTGTCAGTGCTAATTCTCATTTATATTTACATTGTACCTAAATACATTCTAAGAAATGGCATAAAAATAACAAAATGATAAACAAAAAGAAAGAACAAAAAAACAAAATTACAAATAATAAATATGCTAAAAAGAAAAATAAAAATGCATGCAATAAAGGGGAAAATAACAAAATGAAAAAAAAATGCATGAAGTACTATGAGATAAATGCAACGAGATAGGATGCATGAAAATAAATAAAAATATTAACAAGATAAAATGCAAGAATGATAAGAAAAATAAAAAAAATAAATAAAAGGGAAAAGGAGGGTGCAGTAAGCAGAAAGGGGGATTTCAGGAAGTGATCAGAAAGAAGGGAAGAGGAAAGGAAAATTGGGCCGCAGATGGGCTATAGCTGGGCTGAGGGAGAAGAGAAAGAAAATCAGACCGGTTCGGTTCAAGTGAACCGAACCGGTTCAGGGTTTACATAAAATAGCTAAAGGGGCTGATTTTTCATTTTTTAATCTTCTTTCTCTCTCTTCTCCCCTTCATTTCTTCACTCCTCTCTGATCTCCCTCTTTCTCTTATGCGATTTCTTCTTTTTTTTTTTTTACCACAAAATCAAAAAAAACCTAGATCTAAAAAAAAAGGAAAACCTTCACCTCTCTTTCTTTGGATTCGGACCTGATTTTGTATTGGTTGGTTTTCGGTTTTGGGGGAAAACGTGAAGCTTGGCCGGATGTGGGTGAGTGGAGGGAGGCCGGTTGTGAGCGATAGTGGGAAGGGGTGTGCGGCTGAGGGTGGTTTTGTGGGTGAGGGAGGCCGCGGTTTTGTTGGCCGTACGTGAGGTTGGGTTTGGCTGGTTCTTGGCTGGTTTGTGATTGGGTGTGAGGTGGTGGTGTGTTTGTTACTGGGGAATGATGGCCGTGTGGTTTTAGATGGGCTGCGTATGTGTTGGTTTGTTAGGAGGGAGTGCGTACAGTTTTTGGTGTTTTGATGGGAAGGGAGAATGGTTGGGAGTTTGGGTAGTAGGTATGGGGCTGAGTAGTGGTGGAGGATGAGTGGGGTGAGGCGGTGATGGGTTGTGTGTGGATTCTTGGTTTGGAAAAAAAAAAGCCGTACGGTTTTGGTTTATGATGATTTTGTGATGCTGGAAAATTTTTGTGTTCTGGTAACTGATGCTTGCCGTATTTTTGTTCTGATTCCCCCCCTTTTTTCTCTGAATTGGCTCCCCTTAATCATATAATCACAATGCACTTAATGGTAATTGATGGACAATAAAGCAAAACAGTCAAACCAAAATCAAATAAACCAAACATTAAAATGGCCATTAGAACTCATTAAACAAAATCAGTCAACTCTAAATAAATAAAAAAAAATGTGTATTTATAAAAAACGAAAATAATAATAAAATAAAAGAAAAATGATAAAGATAAATAATAAATAAATAAAAAAAAGGATAATAAATGAAAAAGGAAATAAATAAAAAAATAAAATAAAAATAAAAATTAACAAAATAAAAATAATAATAAAAGACTGTCGCCTTGGGAACCAGAAAAATGAGGTATTTTAAAATACCTCCCTGTCAAAATTTTGTCTGAAACGACGAACAAGTTCCGACCTAAAAAGACAAATGAAAAAGAAATTTTAGGTCAAAAATTGGGGTATGACAGATGCCCCTATTTAAGTCTCTTCGTCCGGAGATTTGAAGATAAAATCTTGGATTCGACGGGTCGAAGGGACTTAAATACAGAGTACGCCAATTTTGGACCTAAAAGAAAAAAAGTGAGATGCTCGTGATGCAAATGCAAATGCAAGACGGCGAAGCTGACCCGACTGGGGGTAAAACAAAACCAAAGGATACCCGAGTTTGTTAAAGCAAGGGATCCGACTCCACTGGGGGATAACATAGTTTCACTGGGGAAGGAATTGTCTACTATCAACAAAGATGACAGCTTAAAGAAGACAGATGATATGTATTACCTACTATCGTATATTGATAGCTTAAGAGAGGTAATATAAAAAGGAGACACCGTCTACTATCGTTGTATGGATAGCTTAAGGAAGACAGATGACAGGTACTACCTACTATCGTGTATTGATAGCTTAAAAGAGGTAATATAAAAGGAGACACCGTCTACTATCGTTGTATGGATAGCTTAAAGGAGGTGACATGTATTACCTACTATCGTGTATTGATAGCTTAAAAGAGGTAATATAAAAGGAGACACCGTCTACTATCGTTGTATGGATAGCTTAAAGGAGGTGACATGTATTACCTACTATCGTGTATTGATAGCTTAAAAGAGGTAATATAAAAGGAGACACCGTCTACTATCGTTGTATGGATAGCTTAAAGGAGGTGACATGTATTACCTACTATCGTGTATTGATAGCTTAAAAGAGGTAATATAAAAGGAGACACCGTCTACTATCGTTGTATGGATAGCTTAAAGGAGGTGACAATGTAAATGTCAGCTGTTCGGGATGTTGCCGAACTGCCATTGACGATAAAGAAACAAAGGTAGATGTCAACTGTTCGGATTGTTGCCGAACTGCCATTGACGAGAAGGAATAAAGGTAGATGCCAACTGTTCGGGTTGTTGCCGAACTGCCATTGACGACAAGAAGTAAATGTAGATGTCAACTGTTCGGGTTGTTGCCGAACTGCCATTGACGACAAAGAAATAAAGGTAGATGTCAACTGTTCGGGTTGTTGCCGAACTGCCATTGACGACAATGAACAAAGGTAGATGTCAACTGTTCGTATTGTTGCCGAACTGCCATTGACGACAAGAAGTAAATGTAGATGTCAATTGTTCGGGTTGTTGCCGAACTGCCATTGACGACAAAGAAATAAAGGTAGATGTCAACTGTTCGGGTTGTTGCCGAACTGCCATTGACGACAATGAACAAAGGTAGATGTCAACTGTTCGGGTTGTTGCCGAACTGCCATTGACGACAAGAAGTAAATGTAGATGTCAACTGTTCGGGTTGTTGCCGAACTGCCATTGACGACAAAGAAATAAAGGTAGATGTCAACTGTTCGGGTTGTTGCCGAACTGCCATTGACGACAATGAACAAAGGTAGATGTCAACTGTTCGGGTTGTTGCCGAACTGCCATTGACGACAAGAAGTAAATGTAGATGTCAACTGTTCGGGTTGTTGCCGAACTGCCATTGACGACAAAGAAATAAAGGTAGATGTCAACTGTTCGGGTTGTTGCCGAACTGCCATTGACGACAATGAACAAAGGTAGATGTCAACTGTTCGGGTTGTTGCCGAACTGCCATTGACGACAAGAAGTAAATGTAGATGTCAACTGTTCGGGTTGTTGCCGAACTGCCATTGACGACAAGAAGTAAATGTAGATGTCAACTGTTCGGGTTGTTGCCGAACTGCCATTGACGACAAGGAATAAAGGTAGATGTCAACTGTTCGGGTTGTTGCCGAACTGCCATTGACGACAAGAAATAAAGGTACGCACAAGCTGTTCGTTAAAGAACTGCCGCTTGGCATAAAGAGGGTGACATCTCTGGACCAGACATACTGGGGATGACACTTGGGGAAAAAGAGTCACAAATTGTTCATGATTGATTGACATGAAAAGCAAGACTCAGGGTGGTTAATGCAACCATGCATTGAATGATGATATGTGCATGTTGTGTATGCATGAATGTGTATATGCATGAATGTATGAATGTATGTAAGACGATACGACTTGTATGACCGTATGGAGGATTGACTTGTGGGATAGTATAACTGATGGACTTGATGAGACAAGACTGGACAGGTAAGATGGAAAGTGGACCGATGACGCAGTACAAACACTCTGCAATCTTCATTGGGAATGATGCCATTGGGAACATATCAAAACATTGACGGGGTAAGGCCCGATGTATGCAACAACTGGTGGGGAGTAAACACTTCCTTGGGGAGACGTGTTAATCCATAGACCTGGCAGAAGAACTGGCGTTTCTGTGGTCATGCTTTTCTGTTCTTTTTTCCTTTTTTGAATCCCTAACTTTTGCCTGGACCGCCCTTTCGGGTTTTCAGTCCACCGGGAATATATTCTTTTTGTATGCCCCTAATTTTTGCCTGGACCGCCCTTTCAGGTTCTCGATCCACCGGGACGCTCATTTTTGCCTAAGCCGCCCTTTCGGGTTTTCGACTTACCGAGCTCTTTTCTTTTTCTTTCTTTTTTCAAGCAATTGACCATGTTTAACCTGCAGAGTTTGTCCGTTCTCAGGATAACTGTTGACACACACTTCACTTATTCATGAGTTCAGAGAGAACGTGTTTATTGTTCATGCTTTCCAGAAATAAAAAGATTTATGATTTTGAAAAAAAGTTTTGCTTCAAGTACTACCATCAAAAAAAATAGAAGAAATTTTTATAAACAGAATAAATGGGAATTCCAAATAAAAGGCACAGGCTCAAATTCATTTGTCAGAGTGGTGGCCCGCCAATGGCGTGGCTCCACGGATCTCACAAAGTTTGGAAAATGGTAAATATATGGGGAAGGTACATTGAACACAATAACCGCTATTCTCCCTAACAACTTTGAATTCCACTGTTTGGATGCTTCTGATTCAGAGTCTTTTTTTTTACTACTAATGTGCCCCAAGTGAGTCATGGCCAACCTAATGCAGTTACTTTGTCTTTTGATCCTTAACTTTTGCATAGACCGCCCTTCCGGGTTTTCGATCTATCAGGATGATTATTTTCTGTTTCATGTCTCTAAATTTTGCCTGGACCGCCCTTCCGGGTTTTCAGTCCACCGAGACGCTCATTTTTGCCTAAGCCGCCCTTTCGGGTTTTCGACTTACCGAGCTGTTCTTTTAATTTTAGACAAAGTATTTCTTGACTGCATCGGCGTTCACAGGACGGGGAAGCTCGTCACCATCCATAGTCGTAAGAGTCATTGCACCACCGGAGAGAGCTCTCTTGTCGACATACGGACCTTCATAATTAGGCGTCCATTTGCCCCTGGAATCGGGTTGAAAGGATGGGATCTTCTTGAGCACAAGACCTCCTTCTTGGAACACACGGGAACTGCCCGTGACACAAAGCATTCATGCGTTTCTCTGATCATATTTGTTTTGACATCATTCAGCCTCTGATAACTTAGGTTCCATTAAAACTCTCATTGATGGAATCTCAATCTCCACAGGGAGTACTGCTTCCATGCCATACACTAAAGAGAAGGGGGTTGCCCCTGTTGAAGTACGCACTGAAGTGCGATGTCCATGTAAAGCATACGGTAACATCCCATGCAGGTCCTTGTAAGTGGTTACCATCTTCTGCACCATCTTTTTGATGTATTTTCTTTCTTTTTGTTCCTTTTTGCTTCTGTTTGTTTTTTTTTGTTTTTTTTTGTTTTTTTTTTTTGCAGCCTCGATGGCACCCTTCATCTGGGATTTGACCAGGAATACTGTAATGGCAGTTCTTCGGAACCCAAGTTAATCATTTCGAGTGCTTCTTCATGAGGCTGGATGATGTTCTTTTATATTCTAGTAACAGAGAGATCTTTTCGGGAATCTGTTCATCCTCCTCCTCTTCAGCTTCGTGAACAGGGAACTCAAATTCGGGAGAGAGCATAGGGTTACAGTGTTCAACGGGCTTATTGATGCTTAGTCTGCATATGATTGATGATTGATTTTAGAAAATGAGTGAAAAATGCAGACCTTTTGAAATTGATTTAAAATAAAATAAAATAAAATATTTTTTGGGTTTTTTGTGTTACCATTTTTCCAGAAAAAGCAGTAAAATAAAAATAAAAAAGTCGCGAAAGAAACGACGATTTTTCATTGATAGTGGTAGCTTGAAGACAAAAGTAGAGCCCTACATGATTTCACTTTCGTATTGGGCGAAACGAAAGGATTTTTTTGAAAAGACAATACAACGAAAACACATTACTTGGACCCATGAGTAACTGAGAGAACGTCAACAGCGACCCCAATTGCGGCAAATCCTTCCTTGTGTTTGCACGACCACACCCATTTTCTCTCTTCTGTTTGCACGAGTATTGTAGGTGTGAGTCGGTTTGTAATGAAAGCGCCGGGCCACTTTCTTGGACTAGGCAGATGGACCTTTGGAAAGACAAAATATGAGACTCGGTTTGGGAAACTATGAATGCGATATGATGCATGATTATGCTTATGCAAAAAAGAAGGGTTTGTTATCGAAGGACTTTATTGAAGTTATTGTAAACATCATGGTTTGAACATTTCATTTGAGCATCAAGGCCTTACAAAATAGTTCTTTTTTAGAAACCAAGCCAAGGGACCAATTCAAAAGTCCTTTAGTGGAAGCTAGATTTTAACAGGAATTTTTTAAAGACTCCTAGCTTCCTTAAATTCAACAAATCAGGGCTCTTGAAGGTGTACTTCCTAGTGCTCCTCTATGATGTTCACAAAAAAACTTGTTTAAGTCCTTCGGTAATTGGATGAAAAAATGAGTTTATGAATGAATGCATGCATGCATGGTTATGCTAAAAAACGGAGAAAACATGGTGAGGTTAAGTCCAAAATGTTGGAGTCAAGGGTAAACACGTCATTTGGTAAGGACTATGGTTTCAAATGTACCTGTATCACGGGTTCTACCAAGTTCCCAAAGTCATCGACCACTTCCGAATATTGTCGGATTACGGGACTGACTCCCGGTCCAACGACATTCGTAGGAAAGTCTCGTTTGAGTGTAGTATCGCGTATCAACCAATTCAAGACTACTCTTGATTAGCCACCGCACTACGTCCTAAAAGGCCAAGATGGGTTAAAGGTGACTAAAGGTCCTCAACTTCATAGGCCACTTAAAAATAACAATGTCAAACACGACTACTCATGTTGACATGGTATTACCTTTAAGAGTCCTCCATTGAGCGGGGTTATATCACATGTACCAACACCCAAGACTACTCCTGGTATGGCACTTTGATTATACCACCATCCTATCTTATGTTTCCCTCAAGCCCGGGTATAGGACTTATCTCACCACTCACGTAAAAGGAAAAAACACATATGCACATATTTACACATTTTTATGTTAAGCAAGTTATATCACAAAATAATTAAATAAATTCAAGTTAGGCTCAACCCTCTTAGGGAATCCCCAGTGAAGTCGCCATTTCTGTCGCGGTGATTTTCGGAGATCAAGCTATTGATTAGCGTTGACTCACTAATTTGAATTCACGACTGAACTTTTAATTTTTTTTTTTTTAAAAGAAAGGTGGAAAAAAGTTCTAAATTACCACATTTTAAAAATTTTAGGGTTCGGGGGTTAGTTACGTTTAGGGAAGGTGTTAGCACCCTAAACGTTCGTAGTACTCTACGAGAACCTCTTGATTTTATTTATTTATTTTGGCTATAACTTGCTTATTATTTTTTTGTTTAGAAAGAAAAGAAAGAATGAATTAGGATAATGCGAAAGGAAAATAAAATGTTTTTTTTTTTGTATTTTTTATGATTTGGAAGGACATGGTCCTCTGCCTACGTACCCGTGAGGGATCAAAACCTCGTAGTTCGGGGTAAAAAAGACGTTTGATTTGTTTGATGTTTTTTATTAGTTTTAAAAAAAAAGTTTTAAAGATAAAAGCCAAGTGGCAAAATGGAATTGGTTTGTGTTTTTTATTTTGAAAAGGATTAAAGTGTAATTAAAGTGGATTAATGATTTTTTAAAGAAAATAAAAGAAAAAAACGGACACTTGATTGAAAATCAAGGTTTATTAAGAAAAGATTTTTTTTTTATTTTTGTTATTTGCATGTTTTTGTTTTTTTTTGAATACGGACTAAGATTAGAAATATAAACGCGAGGAATTTCCGTGGTGACGTTGGATCACCACGAAATCCTTTTGAAAATTAAACTAACCTAATATTTTTTGTATTTTTTTTATAAAGCGAAATAAATAAAAAAGACGTAAAGCAAAATAAATAAAGTGCGAGTGTCAGTGCTAATTCTCATTTATATTTACATTGTACCTAAATACATTCTAAGAAATGGCATAAAAATAACAAAATGATAAACAAAAAGAAAGAACAAAAAAACAAAATTACAAATAATAAATATGCTAAAAAGAAAAATAAAAATGCATGCAATAAAGGGGAAAATAACAAAATGAAAAAAAAATGCATGAAGTACTATGAGATAAATGCAACGAGATAGGATGCATGAAAATAAATAAAAATATTAACAAGATAAAATGCAAGAATGATAAGAAAAATAAAAAAAATAAATAAAAGGGAAAAGGAGGGTGCAGTAAGCAGAAAGGGGGATTTCAGGAAGTGATCAGAAAGAAGGGAAGAGGAAAGGAAAATTGGGCCGCAGATGGGCTATAGCTGGGCTGAGGGAGAAGAGAAAGAAAATCAGACCGGTTCGGTTCAAGTGAACCGAACCGGTTCAGGGTTTACATAAAATAGCTAAAGGGGCTGATTTTTCATTTTTTAATCTTCTTTCTCTCTCTTCTCCCCTTCATTTCTTCACTCCTCTCTGATCTCCCTCTTTCTCTTATGCGATTTCTTCTTTTTTTTTTTTTACCACAAAATCAAAAAAAACCTAGATCTAAAAAAAAAGGAAAACCTTCACCTCTCTTTCTTTGGATTCGGACCTGATTTTGTATTGGTTGGTTTTCGGTTTTGGGGGAAAACGTGAAGCTTGGCCGGATGTGGGTGAGTGGAGGGAGGCCGGTTGTGAGCGATAGTGGGAAGGGGTGTGCGGCTGAGGGTGGTTTTGTGGGTGAGGGAGGCCGCGGTTTTGTTGGCCGTACGTGAGGTTGGGTTTGGCTGGTTCTTGGCTGGTTTGTGATTGGGTGTGAGGTGGTGGTGTGTTTGTTACTGGGGAATGATGGCCGTGTGGTTTTAGATGGGCTGCGTATGTGTTGGTTTGTTAGGAGGGAGTGCGTACAGTTTTTGGTGTTTTGATGGGAAGGGAGAATGGTTGGGAGTTTGGGTAGTAGGTATGGGGCTGAGTAGTGGTGGAGGATGAGTGGGGTGAGGCGGTGATGGGTTGTGTGTGGATTCTTGGTTTGGAAAAAAAAAAGCCGTACGGTTTTGGTTTATGATGATTTTGTGATGCTGGAAAATTTTTGTGTTCTGGTAACTGATGCTTGCCGTATTTTTGTTCTGATTCCCCCCCTTTTTTCTCTGAATTGGCTCCCCTTAATCATATAATCACAATGCACTTAATGGTAATTGATGGACAATAAAGCAAAACAGTCAAACCAAAATCAAATAAACCAAACATTAAAATGGCCATTAGAACTCATTAAACAAAATCAGTCAACTCTAAATAAATAAAAAAAAATGTGTATTTATAAAAAACGAAAATAATAATAAAATAAAAGAAAAATGATAAAGATAAATAATAAATAAATAAAAAAAAGGATAATAAATGAAAAAGGAAATAAATAAAAAAATAAAATAAAAATAAAAATTAACAAAATAAAAATAATAATAAAAGACTGTCGCCTTGGGAACCAGAAAAATGAGGTATTTTAAAATACCTCCCTGTCAAAATTTTGTCTGAAACGACGAACAAGTTCCGACCTAAAAAGACAAATGAAAAAGAAATTTTAGGTCAAAAATTGGGGTATGACAATTAGCAATATTCTTTTTTTAGCATAGGATAAGGTTTATTTGTTCCAGTAGCAATACTCATTTTAAAAACAAATTATATATCTTCTCCCAAAAAAAATTATCTTTTAACTATTAATCTATTATCGGTTTTTTTTTATAAACTGTGTATCTTTTGCATGTAACTGATCTCTCGTGTCAGACATGACCACAATAGATGACAACGTTCTCTTTCAAGATATTTAAAACTATTGCATTTGTAAGATTAGATTTGAACTCACGACATCTGGTTAAACTTAAAAATATCATCTACCATCTCATTCAAGTGTTCTTGAGTAGTCGATTATCACTTTAATGGTTAATTATACTCTAATTTACTTTTAAATTAATATCCAAAAAATTATTTCTTAATTCTACGTATCATCACATGCTCATCCCTTAAAACAAATCACATTCTCCTGATTTTAGGGTCTTGCTTCAGCATAAATTCTAGGTGTTGTTAGTTCCATTTAAATTATATTTTTCACTATTAGAGTTGCATGATATAAATTACTTAAGGGTTTGTTTAAAAATTGTGTGAATTTGTAGGGACTGTTATACAAGTGTTATGCAACCGTTGAAGAGATACTCTAATGAGTGATTTGTGTGTGCCCATTTGCAATTATTATCGTCCATGTGAGTACTTGGTTTACAAGTAACATAGGATAAAACATGCTAACTACATTGACTCCTAATATGTGTTACTAATATGAGTTTCTAATACAAATGTAAATTACACGTTTGAATTTTTGTTAGATATTTCCCAAGTCTACTAATTTTGATATTTCAATAATGAAGAACTAACTGATCACGTGGGTTACTTTTATCTACAACGGAAGCGAGTCGCTTCTATTCTCGTTGGGATTTTATATCTCTGGGGAATCTATAGATCATAGTAGTTTGCCAACCTCTCTAACTAACATATGATACAATTTCACTTCACGGCACGGCAAAAAAGAAAGAGCTCGCACGGTGGGACTTCCTGCGCTGACGAATGCCTCCTTTCTCTTCTCTGAAGTCTACAACAAACAAGTGAGAGGCAGGATTCGAACCTACGTAGAAAAACTTCAACTTTGTCGCTTTTGACCACTCGGCCACTCTCCCCTTCCCGGGCCCAGGCCTCGGTTCTAAGGAGGGGAAAAAACCCGAAATAAAGCTTATTGATTTTGAGAACTAATACTTTTTTTTTAGCTTAGCTAGCGTTCTACTAGTCATTTAGTCGGTTCATAACAATCTCTGTACAAAGGGCAATCAACAGAATCTAACAAAAACCACACAAAGTGGAAGGCTGAAACAGCTATTCGGAGGTTATGTTTTAAGTAAGTGGGTGATTTGAATGATCATATATTATGGTAGTGGATGAAACAAAATCCCGCTGAAGGGCTCCCTATATCCGGTCGGATAGCTGGAACCGAGCCTTTTCTTCATCTCTGGTTGCCTAGCTGTAGGACTCCCCATCTTTCTCTTAAGACTGTTCAACAATGATGAAGCATCATCATCTATCACCTCCCCTTCTTCTCCAATGTATTTCTGCAATTGCCCTTTCATGCTCATCTGTTTACCATCCCTAGTTTCCTCACAGACCTTACCATGATCTACGACATCGGGCTTAGACCAGTTTTGTCTTATCTCTTGCTTATTTTTCTCATTCTCAAGACCTAATTCAACTCCATCTTCTAGCTCCCTGTCAATACAATCATGGACATCCATTACATCTTTTTTTATTGTGATTTCACCTTGTTCCTTTCTTCTTTTTGCAAATGCCTTTAACTCGACTTTGTCAGTCATCTGGACTGCTTCTTTAGGTGAGTGACCAACTTAGCCATCCTTAATCTCGAGATTTCGACCATCCATTCTATCTTGCTCTCCAGCAACTATACGATCAGTCCCAGATTTAGATCTATCTTCAACTTCTCTCATGTTATCACAGGTAACGTCTCAGCCCAATTTTGTACTCCCACTATTGCTTTGGTTTTCGGTTCCCCCGAGTGACACTGCATTATTATTTGAAGATGAGTACTGAGCCTTTGTAGCAGCTCTTTCTGCTCGTAGAGTTCCAACATTTGATAGCTAACTTCTGCAAGAGAATAACCATAAGGGCTCAGCGGACTATACAAAAGCATTCTGAAACACAACTACAGCCATTTTTTGCAACAAAAAAAAAAAGTACAGCCGTTGTTTAACAGCAAACTACCCATGGCATAAAAGTGGGTTTTCTTCTCTAATAAAGATGTATAACTCAATCAGAAAATGGGGATAAAACAGTCCAGACATGTGACAGTAGCAGAAATTATTATAATGCATTGAGCCATCAGAAGACAAAAGACTAGGCAAATTGGATCAATTTTCTTAGCATACAAATGAATTGAGAGGATGGCACCAACCCTCCAATTGGCATGGGGAGAGATCATACTCTTGCCACCAGTCCTTCTCACCATCCGACGGAAGATTCACTTTCAGGAACTTGGCAGCAAGAAAAAGGGCACTTGCTGCAATATGGTTTGGCTTAAATTGCAGGCAGAGCGATGTACTCAGCCTGAAAGCCACTTTCCAAAGTGTAAACAAATAAAATTACTAAAATGAATTCAACAAAATTAAATTAGAACAAGTGGCAACTTAATCATACCCGTCATCAACAAAGTACCATGCAGCTTGTACAAGGGCATAATTCTTTGCGACATTGAACTTGATTATGCCCTCAGCAAGGGGCTCATACGGAAGTTGAACATTCAGGTCAAAATCTAAAGTGGCAAGTAAAACCCTCTCTCCAAGTAAAATCAATTCTTTCTGCTGCTCATACACTTCCTGCATCATTTACAAATCACAGACATAAATATAATAAGGGTTATGGAAAGAGAGTGCATTGTGCAAGGGTCGGACAGGGGCGGACCCAGCCATACTTGAGGGTAAAAACTTACACCCCACAAAAAGCAAAATATTTTTGTTTATTTCATATGCAAATTTTGTTTTGACCACAATTTTGCTTCCTTGACTCCTTGGCTCGTCTCAAACTACGGTGGACATATGTAATACCTATGTAAAGGATGCAATTGCATCCGCTAAAAATTAATTTTTTTCAATGATCTCCTAAATAATATTTATTTTGACCTTCTCTCCTACTTGATCCCTAAAGCATGTAAAAATAATTAGTCCCTAAAGATTGTAAAATCTGTCAAATTAGTTTCTAAAATTCTAAGAAACTTGTCTCATTAATCTCTATAAGGGTCTGTTTATAAAAACATCAGGGACTAGTTGGGCGGATTTCACAAACTAAAAGAACTACTTATTATGTTCATAAATAGGTGATGAGGTGTAAGCTTAAAGATTAAATTGAGGATTTACATTTGATAAATTTGTGGCTAAATAATTCAGTTTTTAGTATCAAGAATCAAATGAGTATTTGAATAAGAAATTTAGCAATATAATAAATTAACAATCTTGATGATGAAAAAAATTTGCACCACCTGGCCTAAAGTTCCTACATCCACCACTGTGGGTGGAATCAGGGCAACTATCCAATAGGATGGGGTGTAGAGAAAAATGTTTGCTATGGCAAAATTTCATACCACCAGTTCTATTTAACGTCGAGACAAAGCACAATGAGCTAGAAAACATTGCATAGGATTGCACTACTGAGACTACATCTACCAGTTTGAGCATATATCAGGTAATGTTGGCTAGAACTGACACTTTGGAGGAAGCCAACTCTTGACGCAAATAGAAAAGAGAAAAACACAATTTCAGACAATAATTTGTGAAAGATAGAGTAAGAAAAAATCATCAGAAGCAACATAAGATTTCAGATAAATCAAGAGAAATCAGAATGTACGCGTATAGGAATGAACTGCTTAAAGCAACATCAGTAATTAAACACCTTCTGCTGTATCCTCTCTACAGCTGCAGGATCCTTCTTGTGAATCATCTTGTAAGAAACGAAAATGACATCCTTTAGATGACAAGGAGTTTCTGACTTTGCCGGCAAGGAACATGCATACTGTTGCACTGCGAAAGATGTTCAGCAGTTGGATTATTAATTCCAATTAAGCAATCTTAGAGTTTATACTGGCTTTATATCTATCAATCCCCTAATTTAAAGTTGGAACTTAACTACAATCTCTCGACATCAAATTCTCGAATAATGAAGCATTTAAGTGTTGAAGATTATGACACTTTCCATACTGAAAATTTTATGTTGAAGTTGGAATTAAAATGTAACATACAAAAAGAAAAAATCAGAAACATCACCCTTCAAAAGTTGCAAAAATAAACTCAACAATTTATCTAAGAAAGGCTCTACCATCTTAAAATTTGAGCTACGCCTAACTCAATCTCAAAAGGTAGCTTACAGGGTGAGGATTTCCCAAGCTTCGTAAGAACTACTTTGACCATATCTTAATCAATGTGGGACCCCAAAAACTTTGCTATACATAGAATTACAGCACAGCCACAAAATTTCTGGGCTTTCATATCACAAATCAATAAAAGAACATATTGAGTTTTCATTTGTCAGAAAAGAAATCCAAAATCAATGATGCATTAAGCAGCTTAAAAATACCAATATTAACAGATATAATCCATCCGCCAACTGTCTGCCAACCAGGCATGTCAAAAGCATTGAAAACTAAATTAAGAAAATAACTCAACAGAAAACAAACCAGCCTCTAGATCATATTTTTATATTTCTATTTGTCTGTTGCAGATATGATATGCTAGTTATCCCAAAAGGAAAGAGCACAGACATGCCACACAAAATCAAAATGCAACTTACGAAAGACCTGGAGAGGTAAAACCACAATGCCTACATAATAAGAAAGAATATTTACTCCTAAAATTTGGCTTCTGATTTCGTCCTAAAAATTTGGCTTTTGATTATTTAGTCCAAAAATATATTTTGGTTTAAGGTTTATTTTATTTTTAAAGGTCTTGCTAAAAAGTCTCAAGTGCATTGTTTAATATAGGTGAGGGTATTTAAGTCGTTTCACAAACGCTTTAATCTTGTTTAATTCTATTTAATTTTTTTTGACAAATTTAATTCTATTTAATATAATTGATAATTGATACACGACTTAATCTTTTATTTATAGTTTTTATTTTGTGTTTCTTTTTCGAATGGATCAAAATTGACTATGGTTGTAGATAGGGTGTTTTTGATGAGGATTGGTTTAATTTTGAATTCAAACTATAAGAGAGAAAAAATGTTTAATTTGATTTGGTTGACTTTTATAAACAAAATCAAACAAAACCAAACAATATGATTTGGATTGGTTCGGTTTTTGGTAAGAAAATACGCAAGGGAACATACTATCTGTGTTTATGTTCATGTTCCACTAAGGGAACATTTTCATGTTCTACTAACGGAACATGACAAGTTACATACAATTTTTTATTTGATAATTTTAGTGATTTGATACTAGTAATAATAGTTTTTCATTCATTCAGTTAATTTTTCATATTGTAAAATGTATTTTTCCCACGTTTAATATTTAATGAATTTACTCAAAAATAAATTATATTCAAAATTATAATTTTGTCATTATATAAATTGATAGAAAAACAAATACAAAGTAAGAAACAACACATCATGATTATCATTAACATGTTGCATTACATCAAAATAAAAGTATAAATCATGTATAAATTACTAAAATAAAAACTGCAAACCAAACCAATCATGCACTTGAGTCAGAAAATGGTCTGAATTTATCCATACCAAACGCATTTTTTTGTGGTTTCGATTTGGATTGATTCAATGAAGCGGTTTTTTATTGGGTTGGTTCAGTTTTGACCACTTGTGGACATCTTCATTCTTGTTAAATTCTACAATTCCTTAATCTCTGCTTTTGTGCAATTCATTCATATTCAATTCAGATTGTAATTTTATTAATCTTTATATATAATTGAAATTAGGTAGAAATGTACACAAAGTTTGGTTAATTCTTAAACAACTTTTGAATTGTATTTACGTGGCTTCAATGTTTGTTGGTTTTCACTTTTCATATACCTACTGCAACAACACTCTTGCTCTACCACCTTCTCCTTTTGAATCCAAGTGCAAGAATTGAATTGGGAATTAAAATTTGTGGTAGAGAAACTCATACCCAAGGACTGAAAATTTATTTGATCTCCATCCATAGTGCTAGAACGAGCCATTTGAGTCTGGATGAAAGCAAACATCTGCCGATATTAATGTTGTTGTGTTAAAGCCTGTTCACCACTGGATGCAGTAACCTGATTTACCAAAGCTTGATCAGCTTTCCGTTTCTTGTATCCTGGAGGATATTGAAGCATTTATCCTTGGTATGACCAAGAACACCACAATGAGCACACTGAGGACGATCTTTCTTCCCAGTCTTACCCTTCAAACCACTTGCAGATTGGTGCATCAGCTGATGTGTGAGCAGTGCCTACTTCTTTTTGCTTCTCTTCTTGAACAACAAGAGAAAAAACAGCAGAAATTGATTGATGGGGATCCATGAGACCTCGTTCGTACCGATCGAGCTGAAAGAATCGTTCAATCCCATTAAGAAATTGAGCACATATTCATTTTGCAAGTGACTGAGAAGAATCTGCACACCACCACAGTTGCATGTACGATAAATTAAATTACACCATAATGTCATTTCATGAATCGTTCGATTCCACATCTCTTTTAATAGTTTATCCTACACTTATCCATGATCTCTTTAAAATTTAACTTTTAGACTAACTTGAAGTATGTTATTTTGTTTTATTTTAATCAGTTTTTGTCTTTTCATGTTTATTTATCTAACTAGTATTGAGAATGCGTCTGTGCAACACACGTGAAGAATATCGTTGAAACAAATAACGTTTGTTACAAAATTTATTTTGTGTTTAATGAATGTCTATCATGCAATTGATCTTACTAGAGTTATTACTGCAATTTAAGTTTGTCTTTATCTTGTCTTGATAATAGTAATTTGTTACACATTTTTACGGTGTAAGCTCAGTACAGGACTTCAATATAGGAGTTTTTTTCCGCAAATACAAATATATGCACAAATATAGTACAATTTGTGAAACGGATTTCCATTTACAACGATTACTATCATTCCAACACTCAAATTTAGAATCATCTGTACGACAACAAATTTAGGAACCGACCCCTTTTATACGTACTTTGGAACTCTGGCATTGCATAATTATTCTAGGTACAACCATCATGGTTTTTTCGAGATGACAAAGAATGAATTTAATTAATTCAATTTATTCAGCTTTTTAACCATTAGAAAATTACAATTATGAGAACACTACAAAGGGAAACTATTGAATCCAAGAGTGAATCAAAGCCAGTACATTAATTAGGATCCCTTTAAATACTATTGTTTAATCTGGGATGTTGGTTGTCATATGAAAATCTGACGTTTAAGCACAGTATTGTCACACTGGTATAGGGACAACATAACTTTGAACTTGTACATGATATTTAGAACTGATGACAACAAGATAGTTGAGATTTGAGAAATTATAATGAAGTTCTTCACTAATTGTTGACATCCGCATGATTTCTAAAAAATTTGTTAACATCCATACGAAAGCATGGAAAAACAGACTCTAAGAACTTTCTATATCAATTAAATTAGTAGATGAAAGCATACTAGCACCTTGTTCAGTTGTTTGCTAATAACATACAAATAATTAAGGTTTTGGTAGGGGAAGCTTGTAATAAAGATTAAGAAGATTGTATGATTCTTCGGTACCTGCAAATATACTACAAATTTAGGCACTTTAAC
The DNA here is from genome assembly GCA_018208015.1 of Medicago ruthenica. Lineage (NCBI taxonomy): Eukaryota > Viridiplantae > Streptophyta > Magnoliopsida > Fabales > Fabaceae > Medicago > Medicago ruthenica. The sequence continues at coordinate 18,476,961 of CM031377.1, forward strand.
TTCCTCCATTATATTTTATTTTTGGTGTTAACCGTCCAGTTACTAGGGAAAAAGACTAGTAATCTGGAGTTCGACCGAGAGGTAAGTCTTTGGTAGAGTTTATTAACCACTTGGATACAATCGTTTGGTTTTAACCTCCTCCAATTTAACTGCAAGTGAGAAGCAAACTTTTTTATATTCGACCTTACAAGAAGTGATCCAAGTAATGGTCTGTCACTAGAGGAGTGCCCGATTAAAATACAAGAGGGAGGAATTTCATCACAATGTTTAAACCAGGAAAATAAAGATGCATGAAGTACTTACAAAGCAGAAGAAAACCACCTGAACCCACCTTTGTTTGAAACTCGCGCATGCCCATTTTGTTCATTTTTTCACAATGTCCTATATACACTAGGCCTTAACTCCAAATGTTTGATCTAGTGGTAAAACTACAAATTTTGAATCTAAAAGTCGTGCTTGAACGTTCTTTGAGACTAAAGATATTCTCTACCATGAAGAGGGCACCATCCCTATAGTGGATGAGATCGGTTGATTGGTCTCGATTGGAGATGAGATTGTATGTGTTGATAGATTGAACGATATTTTATTTAAACATTAAATTATTGACACTTTAAACGATATTGTACTATTCAGAAGAAAATATAAGCGGAAAAAATTGTTAAAAAGTTAATGTATGTAGGCTAAATTTTAAACCAATTACATCAACTTTTTAAATAACTTTTTTGCTCATTTTTTGTTGCTCGTTCTCATGGATTGTCGTTTGTCAAGTCTTAATAGAAATGTGAACAACAATATTCATTTTTCATGGCATATTTATTGGATTCGAATCCGAAGAGAATTTAAAAGAGTTTGGGGTGATTTCACTATTGAATTGGATTGACTTCGATAACTTATACAAATATAAGTGGTCTAATACATTTTAATGCATGTTTGTTATGAGGTGAGGATAACTGATTTTGAGTGAAATGATTCTATAAAATTGATTTAGAGTAAAAGTGAGTTGAATGCAAAATAATTTATGTTTGAATCTATTTATGTAAAAGTAAATTTAATATTAAAATCAATCGTAAATGTCAAAAGATACACATTATAACTTCAAATAGAATCAATTCTACAAATAAAATCAATTCTACAACTTTATAAATTACTTGTGATCCTCCAAAATGAAAACAAAACATATGCTAAATGTTAAAATCACTCACATAACCTTAAAAAAAAAACACAAATCAAAATCAATATTTATTATCTTGATGAGATTTTTGTCATATACAGCAAAAAAAGAACCGCAACTATCGATCGCAGAACACAAGTAGCATGTGAGTATAAGCTTGACCAACCTTCGAACTGAACGGGAAGTTGCTGAATTATGATACTGAAGGCATCATCCCAGTCCACTCAAGTGCTTAGCTGTCACTCTCAGAACGTGACCCGACATTTCTTTTCTCTTAAAACACCTTCGTTATCAATAAACCCTTTTGTCTAATTTGTCGCATAAGATAAAACGTGCACTTGGGCTTGGAACCTGCGTTTATTGTTTTTTTTAATAACAACATTTTACATTACACAATCCTAGTGGTATGGAGCTAAGGTTTTTGGTTCGGACAACCGTTTGATTCCGAACCTATCAAGAGTGATAAAATTAAATTAACAATATAGCATTAGCAAAGTTTGTAGAAGTTTAGTTGTGACGGTGGATTAGTCTCCCACGCCTTGTGAGAGAAGGCAAAATCATGAAAAAGCAAAGTTATTCACAGGAAAGCAAATAAAAACATTGATTCATCACAAAAAGAATTGCTTCTCTTCCAAGCCAGCTATAGAGTTAGTTGATTTTACACTAACACTTCCACCATTAAAACCTCACACCGTTACTCACGAGAAAGAAAGTTTTCATCGTTACTATAAAACGCATCAAAACGTTCTTCTTCCATTCTTCTCCATTTTCCAATGAAGATTTCTACATTTTCTCTCATTCTTTTTTACTTCTTTCAATCCACACGCGCAATCTTAGATCCTATCGATTTCTTAGCACTACAATCCATTCGAAGATCGCTTCACGATGTTCCTGGTTCCAAATTCTTTTCCTCTTGGGACTTCACCGATGATCCCTGCAACTTCGCCGGCGTTTACTGCGCCGCCGATAAAGTCATTGCACTCAGTCTCGGAGAATCTAGAGCCGGTTCACCTGGCCTCACCGGAAAAATCGACGCTGCTATCGGAAAACTCTCGTCTCTCGTTGATTTAACCGTTTCTCCGGGGAGAATTTACGGTCATCTTCCTCAGTCCATTTCGCAGTTGAAGAATCTCAAGTTTCTCGGTATTACTCGGAATTTCATCTCCGGCGAAATTCCGGCAGGGCTCGGTCAGCTTCGAAATCTCAGAACTATTGATCTAAGTTACAACCAGCTCGCCGGAACTATTCCTCCGTCAATCGGAAAATTGCCGGAGCTAAAGAACCTGATTCTCCGTCATAACCGTCTCACCGGTTCAATCCCCTCGTTTTCATCGGCTCGAAACCTAAACCGATTTGATCTAAACCACAACTCTCTCACCGGTTCACTTGCTCCCGATTCTCTCCCATCTTCACTACAATACCTCACTCTCTCATGGAACCAACTCACCGGACCAGTCGATCGGGTTTTATACCGTTTAAACAGGTTAAACTATCTCGATCTAAGCTTAAACCGGTTCACCGGTTCAATCCCGGCTCAACTTTTCTCATTCCCTTTAACAAACCTACAATTAGAAAGAAACCAATTATGCGGTCCGGTTGAACCGTTCAACGAAGTTACAATCCAAACCGTTGATCTAAGCTTCAACAAATTTTCAGGTGAAATATCACCTTTATTAGCAACGGTGCAAAATTTGTATCTAAACAACAACGCTTTCACCGGTGAAGTTCCCGGTAGCTTTGTGGAACGGTTATTAGCGGCGAATATTCAGATATTGTATTTGCAGCATAATTATCTCACCGGAATCGTGATTAATCCAACGGCGGAGATTCCGTTGAGTAGTTCTCTTTGTTTGCAGTATAATTGCATGGTTCCTCCTGTTCAGATGACGTGTCCTTCTAAAGCTGGTTACCAGAAAATCAGACCTGCTAAGGAGTGTAACAAATACCATTGAAAATCTCATATTATATACTTACATAACATATTCAGCATTATATTTGTCTCAAGTCAGATCAGCTAATATTGAAACATTAAAACTAAAACCATAGACTCTATTATATATATAGCTTTTATTTTCTTTCTTTTGTATTTAATTATTCTTTTTGACTTGTTTTACTAATTTATTATTATTTTAGTTTTTTGAATGATATTAATAAGAAGACTTGCAACTAGCAGTCACTACTATGTATTACTTTTACTGATGTAGTATATTCATTTTACCTAGCAAATAAAATGAGAAAGCAAAACTTGTGATTCTATCAACAACAACAAAAGAAAAGAAGCAAAAGTTATGTTTTATGCTGGAATGCTCTTGCGAATAATTTTCCTTTGATACATAATATAAAACTCCAAAAACATAAAATTCAGATGGTGAAAGACCGGAAAGATATTTGATATATTGAAATTTCGGGTTGATATGCAATTTAGTGTGTGACTGTGTTTTGCCGTTGGACTTTTTGGTAGAAGAAAAAGGCCCAGCCTTGTATGATTATCTTACAACATATGCAGTTTAAAATGGATAAGCTCCTGCGATAAAAGTTTAGATATTTGGTAATCAACCTGTTCACGTTATTTTTTAATAGTTTATAATGTTTTCTACTTTAATAACTAATATTTTTTATTCATTTATTTCCTATGAGTTTATGAGAACAGTTTTGTGCATCACATATTCTAAGTGTGTTTATATCATCTTACCTTCAAACACGAGTTGAGTGTAAATTCGATCCTACACAATCTTATTATATTAATTGTATCACTTTCTCAAGTCTATTTGTAATAGTAGTTTGACTATTTGAGAAACATTGTATTAGCCTCTCCGGTGCGAAAGTAAGAGAAATATAAAGTCTGTTAAAGTTGATAATACAGAGTGTAAGAAATTGTTCTAGTGTGATAAAGAAGAATAGTGTTCCTCATAACGTTTTAGTAGCTTAAAACTATAGTGGAAAATCTCACACGAAGTGTGGAGACTTGACTAGCCCCAATTGAATGAACCATAATCACTCTCTTATGTGATTCTCTTACCCCTATCTTTTATTATCTGTCTTAAACACAAAGCACACACAATCACGTTCGTAATATTGTCATTACACTACCCATAACGATTTGGTTATTATTAAATTAATTGCATAACATCTATCTAGAACAATATGGTCCTTAGTAAATTATTTGGCTAATATTTATTGTTATACTTTCCAAAATGGTACGGTCTTTATTAAGTTAAATTGTCTAATATTTATCATTATACTATTGAGAACGATATGGTCCTTATTAATTTAATTGGCTAATATTCATCATTACAGTATACAAAACGATATGGTTGCCTAATATTTATTATTATACTATCCAGAACGATCTGGTCCTCACTAAATTAATTGTCTGACCTCTACCAAAAATTTCTTGAGGATACAAGTGTTGTAAGTTGGAAGACTAAATTTTAAAATGGTCACAATTCAACCCCCCCTCCCGTGACTATTTCTTCCACTTCAATTATAGTCGATGTTTGTCTTTTGTCTATAAATAGCCGCTTATTCTTCAAAAAAAAAAAATCATTCGAACTCACATTATCTCCTTTTCAATCTTATTTTCCTTTTAGGGCGTCTATTATGTCATGGTTTCACTGTTGGTCATTTATATTATCCCCAAAACTTATTTGTGTTATTTGTTGGGATAGTACGAGGCTAAATAGAGACCTTTGTATCGGTAGTTTTGGGGTTAGTATGATTGATCAAAGAGGATTGCCCTTTATCATCTTGTATTCCATATCAGTTTGAATATGAAATTGTTCATATAAGTTTCCATCTTCTCTTGCTCTATCACCTTGTGTTATCATCTTCTCTAGAGGCCATGCGAGAAGGACGACAAACTTTCTCCCGTTATATGGCTATCATGGTTCTTGGAGTCTGATCCATCATATTATATTCTAGAATTCTTGAGTAGTTGGGACATGAGGTTGTTCCCATTCTCGTCTGTTTTTTAGTCGTGAAATAAGTTTGTAGTAGTTATCCATGGTAAAGATATTAGTGATGTCTGTATGCATCTTTATCTGATGATATGATGACAATGATGTTAATGTATTATGAAATTGTGTTCAAATAATAAATTATGTTGTCATTTTTTAATAATGTTATTTTAATAAATTATGTTAAATTAATAATTTAATTCAAATTTGCACAAAAATTGAGTCATATTCAGTTCATATTTAATATCAAAAAACGTCAAACATGCTTTGAATTATAATATTCAAACAGATGTAAAATGTGAAGGTGAGAAAAACACAAAAAGGGGGGTTGAATTGTGTTAGCTTTTTCTTCTTCTAAACTAAGACCAAAGTTCAGCCTCTGAAGGAAAACAAAGTCTGAAGCAATGTTCAGAGTCTAATGCAGCGGATATAAAAGATGAGAGAAAGAAGAGAAAGACACAAAGCAATTATCATGGTTCCTTCCACAACCCGGAAGTAGTCCAGTCCCCTTGTCACTTACAAGAGATTTTCACTATAATCACAAAGATTACAAATGCTCAAGCACACAAGCAAGAGACTTCCAATGCTCAAGCACACAAGCAAGAGACTTCTTACAATCAAAGATTATGTTAAGTGCCAGAAAGTGGATAAAATGCACATTTAATTAAGGCACTAATGTTACTTGTTTTACAAGTTATCTTAGGATAAGCTCATATTTATGGTTAAAATGCTATATATGTGATCATATGCCTTACCCCATCTAATATAGCAGGAATTTCATGCTTGAACCTGATCTGAGCAAAGAACATGAAGTTTTGATCAAAGTCATCGCTACAAGCGCACGCTTCCTCGCTACAAGCGAGGATAGGCAGGGAATTTGGAGACTTCATCGCTTCAAGCGCTAGATGCCACGCTTCTAGCGAGCTTAGGCAGGGAAATTGGAGAGTCCATCGCTACAAGCGATGGACCGGTCGCTTCAAGCGACCAAGGGCGGTTTAATGTTCCATGCTGACGTGGAGCTTTCCCATTGGCCAGAAAACTTTATCGCTACAAGCGACCAGCTCATCGCTTGTAGCGAGCGTGCAAAATTTCAGTTTTATAAAAGCATTTTTAGCTCTAATTTCAGAGAGAACTGGATCATTGACTACTTCCATTTAGGGATTGCTTTTTAATTCAGTTTAGTAATAGTTTAGGACTTAGTTTTAGGGCTAGAAGCTATGATCTTCAAGGAGCAAAAGGATTGAATTGTGGAATCAACCAAAGGCTTTGGGAAATCAAGACTTGGGTTATGATCTTCATCTTTTCTCTACTATTTTGTATAGTTGTCATGAAAATGAACAACTAACTTCCCTTTGTTGGGATTGGAGGTATTCTTTCTAGCTTTGATGTAATACATGATTATGTGAATATATGATTTTAGCAATTCATGTGTTTATGAAGTTATTCTTGCTTTTCACTCTCGTGCTTGATTCAATTGATATTGACAAATACTTTTGAATCTATGTTTAAGAATAATCTTCTATCAAAATAAGAAAATCTAGAAATGGATTTGGGTTTTGATAATCGCATAAAGTTTCGGATCGTAATGCTTTCGGATCGTTTGATTGATTGGGAAATCGTCAATTAAACGATACGATCGATCTCACGATGTCATTTGGGAAATCAATGACGTTGTCGAGCGATACGTGATATTTTCGCTAAAACGCTAAATTCATATGCATGATTTATAGATTATATTCTTTGCAAGATTGATGAACTCTAATTCCAACGCTTTTATTCCCTATTATTTGTCGTTTTATTTCCGCAATTAAATTCCATTAGTTTTATGCAACCAAGGCACGAAAACCTTAACTCAAAACAATACCGATTGTTGAACGGTTCGAAGTAACGCACCTAATCCCTGAGGAGACGATAATTTGAAAATACTTACTTTTGTTGATTGAAATACTACTTCAACAGATTACAAAGAAAGAATGTTTGTTTGAACACTTGATATGCAATCAGTGGTGTTCACAAAATACAACACAGTTCAGACTCTAGAACTTAAGAATTTCTAAGATATAAAAGTTGTTAAGAAATTCTAAGTGTTTGATGCGTAATTCAATTTGACAGAGTTTTAGCACTTTCAAAATATTGCAGAGTCTTGATATGTTCTTCAAGTCTTCAATCCTTTATATAGAGAATGAAAAGAGACGTTGAAGATAGTGGCAACACATCAAAGAGTCGTTAAAGAAGCTTGATCAATCACCAATGATTTGTTGCTTGATTTGGTTCATATCATATGAAGGATTGTATTTGAATCTATTCCTTGATATGGAATGAACCGTTCTTTTCCAAGGAGACACATCTTGCAGCAACGTGCATTTGCACATGGGAATGTTGGAGGTATGGTTTGTACTATGTCCTTTACTGAAAGTGACATTCATTGACTTCTGAAACTTTAGAAGAGGATTTAGTAACAAACGTCTTCAGCTTTCCTGTGTCTGGCTTCCAGAGAATATGACTATCAGGATCTGAGTCTTCGGCTTCTTGAGTAGCCTTCAGAGTCTGACCATCAGAGTCTGAGTCTTCAGCTTCTGGAGTACCTTTAGAGTCTGACTTGAAACTAGCTTCTTTTGAAAATCTTTTGCTACTTATTTGTTCTTTCATAACCAATACATGAATAAATCAATATTTTTTTTGTCTATGGTCCTGCACACTTGAACAAATATTAGCATATTCAATTGATCTTTTAATACCTTGTTATCAACAAAACTCAAGAGGAATTGTTTAAACTTATTTTGTTCCAACAAAATGGACAAAACAGATGACGCGTGAAAAAGGAATTTTCTATATGTTAAGCCTAAGTCATTCAATAGGAGTTAACTACTCTATGTTAAGAAATGGGCTAACAAAACTCAAACACCAAGAAATATGAAAATTGCTCTTCTCCCAAAGGGAATTGCTCACTCCCACGTGATCTGTCTAAACTACCCCCCATGTGACTTAAGTCACGTTCGGTAGCATCAATGTGACTTAAGTCACGTTGAGCCAACATGAGTTAAGTCACGTAGGTACAAAGCCAACGTGAGTTAACTCATGTTGGTTTTAGGTAAGTTAAGATTTCATCGATTTTTCACAAAGATGCTATTTTTTAATACCCCAAACGTACAATATGTTATGTTCATTTTTTAAAAGCATGCCATGTCTTAGAAACAACAATAACAACAATTCATTCATGAACCAAAATAAATCATAACTAAAAATACACAAGTACACGTAATAAATCCCAAAATTTATAGAATGCGACAAATTTATTTAGTTTTAATTTCATTTTCGTTCAAATAAACGAAGTGTTACGTTACATTGCATCCTCCCTAAAAATGTGGTATCATCATGATGTTGGATTTAAATTAAATTCTTGAAAGTTTGCCGAAAATGTCGGCATTGAAGTGTCTTATACTTAGTGTAAAAATTGAAGGTGAGAAAAACAAACACACAAGAAGGGGGGGGTTGAATTGTGTGACTCTAAAAACTTGTTCCTTTTCTTTTCAAACCTTAAGTCAGGTTCAGAAGCTGATAAGAGTCAGTTCTGAACAGCTTATCAGAAGTTATGCAGCGGATACAATAATGAAAAGAGATAAGGGAAGAGAAACACACAGAAATTATACAGGTTCCTTCTCAATGTGAGAAGTAGTCCTGTCCCCTTGTGTCCAACAAGAGAGTTTCACTATAATCAAGTTCTGATTACAATTGCTCAATCACTAAGAAAGAGACTTCCAACTGCTCAATCACAAAGAAAGAGACTTCTATGCTCAACCACCAAGGAAGAGGCTTCCAATGCTCAAGTCACTAAGACAAGAGACTTCCCAATGCTCAAGTCACTAAGACAAGAGACTTCAGACTCAGACCACACAGGAATGAGGTTACAATTGCTTAGTATACAGACTAAGACTTTGAGGGACCAAACTGGTTTACACGTAAAGAAGTTTGGGATGAACACTTGATCAAATATCAGAGGTGTTCTCTAAATACAACACAGGTTAAGACTCTTAACCTTAAGAAATTCCTAAGTTACAAAGACTGAAGAATTTCTAAGAGATTTGAACTATGACAGTTTTTACACAGAAAACAGGGCAAAGTTTCAGCAATGTGTTTCAAAGAGTCTTCAACAATTTCTTCTTCAAATCTTCCTCCTTTTATAGACAAAAATAGAGCTGTTGAAGATTTGCTGGAAATCAGGAATTTAGCCGTTGCAATTGGACTAGGTTGCTGCAAATGTGTGCTGCACTTTTTCTGTCAGAACAGGGCAGGTGCCATTTTTGAATTGGCCCACCATAAAAACTGGAGAATGTTTGGTTCAGGGGAACAACTGTTCCATTGAGTTGTTCTGACACTTCCAGGCATTAAATGCGCACAGTACTGGTTGTTTTTCCATGCCATATCAGCTTCAGAAGCTTCTGAGTGAACAGTGATCAGAAGCTGCTTCAGTTGTACGGATCAGAAGCTGGTCTTCAGATGCTGACTTTACGTTGACTTCATCAGAAGCACCCAGTCTTCAGAAGCTGCACTTCAGGAGCATTTCTTCAGGACCACTTCAGAAGCTCTTACTTCAGGACCAGTTTCTTCTTAGCCTTGCAACCTTGCTTCTTGGCTTTTCTTCTTGCTCTTTAGCTTGTTCTTCATAACCATTATTAATCAATACTTGATAAGCATGTGGTTCTGAAACACTTGAACAAAGCATTAGCATATAACCAATTTTCTCTTTAATACTTTGTTATCATCAAAACCATAAAGAGAGATATGTTTACACATAAATGTTTCAACAATCTCCCCCTTATTATATGAGAGACTTGTTAAACACATTTTGTTCCAACAATCTCCCCCTTTTTGATGATGACAAACATAAGTATTAAAACAGAAAATTGTTGTTAACTTAATTAACAAGTTAACTACAGGGTGTGAGGTTTGTAAGCTCCCCCTGAGTCTGATCCAAGTTAATTAAGTTCAGTTAAAAACACAAATGTGGAAATTTCAGAATTGTTAAAAAGTTCAATTAACAATCTGACTTCAGGAGAGGTTTGTAAGCTCCCCCTAGGTCTGACAATCCTCAAGGTTAGGTTTGTAAGCTCCCCTTGATTCTTATCCATGTTAATTAACCTTAATTTAAAACAATATGGTGAAATTTACACTCAGAATTCAAAATGACTTGTTGACTTCAGGTTCTGAGGTTTGTAAGCTCTCTGAGTCTTATCCAAGTTATTTTAAATTCTTTTTACTCACTAAGAGTTATATATCTCACAGAATATATCAGAGCTAGAATTTTACTTCAAAGCAGTTCTCATAAGTTAAATGTATCAGAGCTAGTCAGAAATGTATCAGAGCTTAACTTAGCTTATCTGATCAGTATCAGAGCTATCTTAATCCTAACAATTGTATCAGAGCTTTAATAGGCTTTGCTTCTGACAATTTTAACTTATTTGAGCTCAGGTGCTTTAATACTTGTTTTACTTTTCTCCCCCTTTTGTCATCAACAAAAAGTAGCACTTTCTCCTCTTAAGACAGAAAAATTTCTCCCCCTTTTGTCAAGAGAGTTGGAAAGTATCTGTTTCAGAGCAGAAATGGATTTGAAAAGGGTTTGAAAACAGTTATCAAAGCAGTTCAGTTTCCCCTTTTTAAAAGAGTATGAAATCAGTTCTGACACCAAGTTTGACAAAGTTTCAAAAGGATGCAGAATTTGGGAGGGGTTGAACTAACCAAGATTGTGAGATATTTGTGCAATCATATGGATAACCAAGTAGCAAGAATAATCATCAGAGCCTACTTGATTTTCAATGAGTATATGACTTGCAATAAAAAAAAGACTGCTGTTCAGAAGCAGAAAAAGTTTGGAGCTTCTGATCAGGTCATTCTGTGTTCAGACATTACTTTGTTCAGGACAAACTGGTTCAGCATCAGAGCAAAACAACCAGTTGTGTTCAGTATCAGAGCAAAAGCTTTTCAAGAAGTGTTCAGTATCAGAGCAATTCTGAGTTTGCTGTAAAGAAATATATCAGAATCTGATACTAATTAAGGATTTATCTCAGAGTCTGATACCAGCACAAAGGTTTTAATTCAGAGTCTGATACCAAATGAAAACATTTCTAAAGACTGATACCAAGATGAAAAGAGTTCTAGAAACTGAACATGTCTGAAACACTTTGGGCTTTTAAAATGTGTCTGTGCCAAACATTTTGAAAATAAACTGATACCAACTGAAAATTGTTTGTTAAGCAATTTTAACAATGAGTATCAGAGCATAAAAACACATTTTTACTTGATGACTTTGGGAGGATTGTAGTATAAACTTTCAAAGCTTTAATCATCATTGCCCATAGCTATACTTATCAGATTCTGACCAACATTAGAATTTTATCAGATTCAGAAGTCAGAAAATCCAGGTTCTGATCCTTCAGACTCTGAAGTTTTTCAGGCTTAACTTTAGTCAAACTCTCAGAAGGTAAGTGTTTGATAAGTCTTAGCTAATGATAAATTCAGAATCAAGGAATACATTTAGATTCAAGCACATTTTTCATGAGACAAAATGCATGTTCAGATTCTTTTTAATAAAATTGAATCTGTCTTCTGTTAGGGGTTTTGTGAATATGTCAGCCCATTGATGATCAGTATCAATGAATTGAATATCCAAAACACCCTTCTGAACATAGTCTCTTATAAAATGATGTTTTATTTCTATGTGCTTGGCTCTAGAATGCAGAATTGGATTTTTAGACAGACATATAGCAGCAGTATTATCACAATAAATAGGAATATTGTCTGCATGAATCTGATAATCCTCTAATTGATGTTTCATCCAGAGCAGTTGTGTGCTACAACTTGCAGCTGAGATGTATTCTGCTTCTGCTGTTGACAAAGCAATGGTTGCTTGTCTCTTGCTGGCCCAGGATATCAGATTCTCACCAAGAAACTGACAGTTTCCACTGGTGGATTTTCTTTCAATCCTGTCCCCAGCATAGTCAGCATCACAGAATCCAACTAGCTTATAATTTAGAGATTTCTTATACAGAAGTCCCAAATTAGTTGTTCCTTTCAGATACCTGAAGATTCTCTTGACAGCAGTCATATGAGATTCTCTAGGATCTGATTGGAATCTAGCACACAGACATACACTAAATAAAATATCTGGCCTAGAAGCAGTTAAGTATAGGAGAGAACCTATCATACCTCTGTACAGCTTCTGATCTACCTTAGTGCCATTGTCCTCTTTGCTTAAAGTGCAGGTGGGATGCATTGGTGTTGTCATCAGCTTGCAATCATCCAACTGGAATTTCTTCAGAAGTTCCTTGGTGTATTTGGACTGATGAACATACACACCTTCTTTGCATTGGTTGATTTGAATTCCCAAAAAGAATTTCAGCTCACCCATCATGCTCATTTCAAATTCATCCTGCATTAACTTAGAAAATTCCTTGCAAAGGGAGGCATTAGTAGAACCAAATATGATATCATCAACATAGATTTGTACAATTAAGATTTCTTTCTTAAACAGTTTTTCTAAAGAGTGTATTGTCAACTTGACCTCTTACAAAACCATTTTGAGTTAAGAAGTTGCTTAGTCTTTCATACCAAGCTCTGGGAGCTTGTTTCAGACCATACAAGGACTTCTTAAGTTTAAAAACATGGTTTGGATATTTTACATCTTCAAAACCAGGAGGTTGTTTGACATACACTTCTTCAGAAATTACACCATTTAAGAAAGCACTCTTAACATCCATTTGATATAAGATGATATCATGATTAATAGCATAAGAAAGAAGTAACCTGATTGCTTCCAGTCTTGCAACTGGAGCAAAAGTTTCAGTGTAGTCTATTCCTTCTTGCTGGCTGTACCCTTGAGCTACTAATCTAGCCTTGTTTCTGATCACTTCTCCTTGTTCATTGAGCTTGTTCCTGAACACCCATTTTGTTCCAATGATGTTCTTCTTATCAGGTCTTGCCACAAGATCCCATACATCATTCCTTTGGAACTGGTTCAGCTCTTCTTGCATTGCTACAATCCAACCATCATCAGCAAGTGCTTCATCAGCAGTTGTGGGTTCAATCATGGATAGCAGGCCAAGCATGGACTCATTCTGAGTGAATGCTGATCTTGTCTTCCTTGGACTGTTCTTGTTTCCAATTATTAACTCCTCAGGATGTGAAGACTTGTATTTGAATGAGGTTCTGGGTGGATTAGCTTCTGAAGGGCCATCAGGGATTTGTTCAGAACCATGCTGTTCTTGATTAGCATCAGGAGTAGTGTCATTACTGGAGAGTTTCTCAGATTCTTCATTGTTTTCAGCTTCTGAACCTTCATCAGAACCTGAACTAGGTTCAGCTTCTGAAGGTTCTTCTGAGATTCTGACATCTGCAAAACTCTCAACCAGCTCTGGTATTTCACTACCAGGCTTCTTATCATCAAACCTAATGTGTATAGCTTTTTCAACAACATGTGTTTCAGAATTATACACTCTGTATGCCTTAGATCTCTCTGAGTATGCTAAAAAGATACCCTTTTGAGCCTTGGCATCAAATTTCTTTAGGTAGACTTTATTGTTTAGTATGTAACATGTACAACCAAACTGATGAAAATAAGAAATACTTGGTTTTCTTCCTTTAAATAATTCATATGAAGTTTTATTCAGAATTGGTCTGATATAGATCCTGTTCTGAATATAACATGCTGTGTTTATAGCTTCTGCCCAAAAGTACTTAGCAATTTTTGATTCATGGATCATGGTTCTGGCCATTTCTTGTAAAGACCTGTTCTTTCTCTCTACAACTCCATTTTGTTGTGGAGTTCTAGGAGATGAGAACTCATGGAAAATTCCATGATCTTCACAAAAGTTTTCAAAAGGTTCATTTTCAAATTCACCACCATGATCACTTCTGATTTTCAAAATTTTCAAATCAGTTTCTGTTTTTACTTGTTTGCAGAATTTGAAAAACACATCATATGTTTCATTTTTGGTTCTGAGGAATTTAACCCAAGTCCACCTACTATAATCATCAACAATCACAAGTCCATACTTCTTCCCATTGATTGAAGCAGTTCCAACAGGACCAAACAAATCAATGTGAAGGAGTTCTAGAGGTTTTGAGGTGGAAACAATGTTCTTTGGTTTAAAAGAAGTTTTAGAAAACTTTCCAATTTGGCATGCACTGCACAGTGCATCTGAGTGATAATCAATTTGGGGCAAGCCTCTGACCAGCTGTAACTTGCTAAGCTTGGAGATGAGTCTCCAGTTAGCATGTCCCAGCCTTTTGTGCCAGACCCATTTCTCATCACTCACAGACAGAAGGCAAACTACCTTCTGCTGAACCAATTCAGAAAAATTAATTTTATAAACATTGTTTTTCCTGCTGCCTCTGAACACTACAGATTTGTCTTTGCTACTGATTACAGTGCAGGTGTTCTTATTAAACAGGACTTCATAATTACTATCACATAATTGACTTATGCTAAGTAAATTATGTCTAAGTCCATCTACCAGCCAAACATTATCAATGTACAGGGAAGAATTACCTATCTTACCAGTACCAATGATCTTTCCTTTCTGACTTCCTCCAAATCCCACAGTTCCTCCCTCTTTCAGAGTCAGGGTTTGGAACATAGACTTGTCCCCTGTCATATGATGCGAGCATCCACTGTCCAGGTACCAGGACCTTTCCTTTTCTTTGGATGACAAGCATATCTGCAATTGAGATAATTTCTGACTTAGGTACCCAGATTTTCATGGGTCCTTTGGGGTTAGTCTTGAAAGGTTTTGGCTTCTTGTGTCTGAAGTTATGGTATTCAGACTTGTTCTGATACTTTGGATATGAATCCTTGTATTTAGAATAAGTCTGAGTTTCAGAACCTGAATGCTTCAGAACCTGAGTTCTCAAAGGTTTGGACTCAGACTTCTTCAGAACCTGAGACTTGAAGGTCTTTGGTTCTGATTTGTTCAGAGTCTGACCTTTTGAGTGCTTTGGTTCTGATCTCTTCAGAATTCTGACTTTGTTTACTTCAGGCACAAGGCAAGCTTCAGTTTTGCCTTTCTTAAAACAGTTTGAAGCAGAAAACTGATTGGTTTGCTTTGGCTTGCTTTGCCTAACATTCTGAGTTTGAAAATTTTTAGCACTGACTGGTTTAACAGATTTTGAAGTTTTAATAAACCCAGTCTTAGAAAAATTTGAATCAGATTTATTCAGATTCTGAGGCTTGCTAGTTTCAGGTTCTGAACACTTCAGATTCTGAACAGGTTTAGGTTCAGAGTCTGATTTCCTCTTACTCTTAGACTTAGGACCTTTTGGCTTAGATTTGGGCAGGGTTTTAACATCTGCCTTCATCTTACCCTTAGGTTCAGAAGCTTCAGAGTCTGAGTTGTTCAGAGCTTTAGACTTAGCCTCAGATTCTGATACTTTCAATTTCTCAGAACTATCAGAAGCAGGCACAAAACAGATACCATTGCCTTTTAAAATATTTCCAGAACATGAAGGTGAGTTTAAATCATTTGAAGGTTTGAACAAATCATAGCCAATGCCTTCACCTTTGTTTCTGATCATATTATACATCATGGAGGCAATTTTAGTTCTATTGAATCCAGTTAACATGAAATCCTGAAGAGCTATTTCCTGATCATTAGGAACCTCTTCAGATTTCTTATGAGCCTCCTTCTTAAGTTCTTCAACTACTTCATCATATTCAAATAATTGACTCTGTAGTTGAAGATTTTCTTTAGACAGCAAGTTAGTTTGATTTTTCAAAGATTTAATTTCTTTTAACTTGCTTTTAAGATGGCTCATAAGATCATTAACTGTTTCAATTAAATCAGATCTAGAGAGTTCAGAATATACCTCATCTTCTTCATCAGAATCTGAACATGATTCTGCATCAGAAGATGCAATTGCCATCAGGGCCAGGTTTGCTTCTTCCTCATCAGATTCTGACTCATTGTCCAGATCATCCCATGTAGCCATGAGACTCTTCTTGAGCTTATTTCTGAAGTTGCTGGACTTTGAGCTGGACTTCTTTGCTTTTTCTTTTGATTTTTCCTTCTGAAGATCAGGACAATCAGCAATGAAGTGGCCAGGCTTTTTACAGTTGTAGCAGCTTTCCTTCTGGATATCCCTTTTTGAGCCAGAACCAGATCCTCTGAAGTTACTGCTTCTGTTAGAGAATTTTTTCTTTCTATTCATCAGATACTGAAGTCTTTTAGAAATCATTGCAAGCTCATCAGCATCTGAATCTTCATCAGAATTTCCCTCAGGAAACTCTTCTTCAGATTCAATTGCTTTCAAAGCTTTAGCAGGTTTTCTTTTAGACTTCAGAGCCAATGTTTTTGGTTCTCTAACAGGCTCATCCTCATTGAGTCCCAGTTCATGCACCTTGAGTGAGCTTATAAGATCTTCAATACTTAAAGTATTTAGATCTTTAGCTTCCTCAATGGCAGTCACTTTAGGTCTCCATTTGGATGGCAGACTTCTAAGGATTTTATTCACATGATCAGCTGTGGTATAACTCTTCTTCAGAATCTGAAGTCCAGAAACCAGAGTCTGAAATCTTGAGAACATAGTCTCAATATTTTCATCCTCTTTCATTCTGAACAATTCATATTGCTGAACAAGTATGTTTGCCTTAGCTTCTCTAACCTTCTGATTACCTTCATAGTTAGAGCAGAGGGATGTGAATATTGCTTTGGCTGTTGACTTGTCACTCAGCTTCTGATACTCAGTATGAGGTAATGAATCTACAATGATTCCTCTCACATGATGATGCTTCCTATAGATCTTTCTTTCTGCATCACTCAGAGTTCTTCTGTTGACAGCAACACCTTCTTCATCTACAGGTATTGAGATTCCATCTTCAATAATATCCCACAGAGTATCATCAATCCCAATAATGTGACTATACATTTTGCTCTTCCACCAAGAGAATTTTTCTGGGTCACCAGTAAACATAGGAGGTTTATTGTGTGACCTAGACTTCTTTTCTTCAGTATTATAGTCATATTGGACATTTCTTTGATTTCTGGGAGAGGGTGGAGGTGACTCACTTGTTGAGGCCATGTTTTTCTCAGGATCCTACTGACACACTGTTAAGTGTTAATATCAGAACCGGAGCTCTGATACCAACTGAAGGTGAGAAAAACAAACACACAAGAAGGGGGGGTTGAATTGTGTGACTCTAAAAACTTGTTCCTTTTCTTTTCAAACCTTAAGTCAGGTTCAGAAGCTGATAAGAGTCAGTTCTGAACAGCTTATCAGAAGTTATGCAGCGGATACAATAATGAAAAGAGATAAGGGAAGAGAAACACACAGAAATTATACAGGTTCCTTCTCAATGTGAGAAGTAGTCCTGTCCCCTTGTGTCCAACAAGAGAGTTTCACTATAATCAAGTTCTGATTACAATTGCTCAATCACTAAGAAAGAGACTTCCAACTGCTCAATCACAAAGAAAGAGACTTCTATGCTCAACCACCAAGGAAGAGGCTTCCAATGCTCAAGTCACTAAGACAAGAGACTTCCCAATGCTCAAGTCACTAAGACAAGAGACTTCAGACTCAGACCACACAGGAATGAGGTTACAATTGCTTAGTATACAGACTAAGACTTTGAGGGACCAAACTGGTTTACACGTAAAGAAGTTTGGGATGAACACTTGATCAAATATCAGAGGTGTTCTCTAAATACAACACAGGTTAAGACTCTTAACCTTAAGAAATTCCTAAGTTACAAAGACTGAAGAATTTCTAAGAGATTTGAACTATGACAGTTTTTACACAGAAAACAGGGCAAAGTTTCAGCAATGTGTTTCAAAGAGTCTTCAACAATTTCTTCTTCAAATCTTCCTCCTTTTATAGACAAAAATAGAGCTGTTGAAGATTTGCTGGAAATCAGGAATTTAGCCGTTGCAATTGGACTAGGTTGCTGCAAATGTGTGCTGCACTTTTTCTGTCAGAACAGGGCAGGTGCCATTTTTGAATTGGCCCACCATAAAAACTGGAGAATGTTTGGTTCAGGGGAACAACTGTTCCATTGAGTTGTTCTGACACTTCCAGGCATTAAATGCGCACAGTACTGGTTGTTTTTCCATGCCATATCAGCTTCAGAAGCTTCTGAGTGAACAGTGATCAGAAGCTGCTTCAGTTGTACGGATCAGAAGCTGGTCTTCAGATGCTGACTTTACGTTGACTTTGTAGTACCCTAATTTTGTCCTACGCTTTTTTAAAACCAAAAAATCAAAAAAAATCAAAGAGGGGAAAAAGTCAAAAGTCAACAAAAGTCAACAGAAAAGTCAACTTTTCAAAATTGAGGACTTCGCAATGCGAAGCTCACTTCGCACTGCGAAGTCTGCGATTTTTCTGCAGATTTTTGGTTTCTTGGATTTAATTCCAGATTTTGTTGCACATCACTTCCATATTTATTTTAAGTAGCATTCATGGCTAATTGGGCCAAGCAAAGCCAGAGTTGAAGGACTTGCCATTAATGCCAAGGTTAGAAGCTTTTTCTTCCAACCTAGCATGTGACAAGCAAGTGGGCTTGCCCTTGGGCAGCTCTAGCCTCTCCCAGGTGACCTGCTAACCACCACAAGGTTGCCAGCCACCTGCTTGAGGACTTTCCTCCTGCTTGCTGCCCCAAAAACCAGTCAAACCAGCTGGATTTTCTCACTTGAAAAGCCATGAGTGCCTACTCTGTTTTGCAGCAGCTTTTCACCCTCTCACACCAGCCAATTTTAGCCTTTTCATCCCTCAATCTCTGCACATTACAGTGCACGTTTTTATTGACCAACCATTGAGATTGCAAGGATTGATCCCCAAGCATTAGCCATTTGCAAATCAGCTTTGTTCTTCATCATTACCTTCTAGAATAAGTTGAATTTGTGGCTGAAATCAAGCTGGATCTTGCCCCTTGGCACAAGGCAGGGTTGCCTCTATCCATTAGCATTTAATGCAAAAGGATTCAGCTTGATCTTGGCCACAAATCAGCTGAATTTTGGGATTGTGTAATGATGACAAAGATTTGATTTTGGCCTATAAATACAAGGCAATGCCCAAGGTTACTTACACTTACAATTTAACAGAAAACACAACATTCAAAGAGCAGAAACTCTACTCATTTCAACCTACAAATCTCCACAAATAACCAGAAAAAGCCAATCCACACAAAGCATTACAAAAGTTCAAGTTCATCACAAATCTTCAAAACCTTTGTGAAAGCCTTCAACCAAATCAAGCCAAGTGCAGCTGGAGCTTTGCTAAGGAGTTCTGTAAGTTACTAAGCTCTTTATCTTGCATTTATAATTGTGTTTGCATAGCTATTTTGGCTCAAAACCTTTTGGTCCTAAAAAACCCCTTTTGAATTCCAAAGAAATCCCAAGGTTTTCAAAACATCAAAATTGGTTTGTACAACCTTTTTCACCCCAAAAACTCAAAGCTTTTCACCCATCTATAAGGTCTTGAGTGTGTTCAGAAGTTGTTTCTGAACAAATGTTCAGAAACAGCTTCTGAACCCAAAATTTCGCATGCTTCGCAGTGCGAAGTCATGGTCGCAGTGCGACCATGACAGAACTCAGAACCTGAGTTTTTGTGTCCAAACAACCAATTTTTGAGGTTCTAGCCCCAGAGCTCAGAACCTAAGAGTTTTTAAACCTCTGTTCTTCAAACCATAACAAGGTTTTTGCATAATTTTGGCAAATCACAAGTTCTTATAGTCATTTTGTGGGTAACTTGCAAAGCAAGTTATGTTCCCAAATTTTCAAAACCACATGAACAAACAAGCTATGTTCATCTTTTCAATCTAAACTTGAACAATAAATATTGTTCATGATGTTCAAAACTCAAAGATGAACATACACCGTTTACGTTCGCATTTTCGCAAAATGAGACGAACTTGCGCGTTTTCTAGCAAATTTGCTAAACCTTCCCATTTTGGGTTTTCAAACCAAATGTTTTGACTTACCTTGGGATTTCTAAAGAATTCAAACCAAAAACATGAATGAAAAAGGGATGGTGTGACGTATGTCTCTCCATCGCCCCGATTGTACGAATGCGTGACGTATGTCTCGTCGCTCGGACAATCGTCATTCCCTTTTTTCAATATGTACAACCCTAACCAAACCAAATCTTGGCCCCTTGTGGTCAATCCAAGCCTTTTGGTCCCCCGTTGGCCATTAGACTCAACCCCTCGACTCGTTAGAGTCCACTCGGTCAATGTTCGACTCGTCCGAGTCCATTGTACCCGTTCTTGATCTCAGTGGATCAATCGAACAATCGCCCGACTCTTCGGAGTCCACTCGGTCAATGTTTGACTTATATGAGTCCATTGTACCTCTCTTGGTCCCATAGCGACCAATTCAACCGTCTACCCCAACGGACGTACCTTTTAACAATTCTAATGTGATTCGCGAACGAACGCTTAATAAGTCTCCAAGTGCGAGCATACAAGCTACGTTTAATCGCAAGAATTTGGTTAAAACATCGTCCAATTAAAAACAACCAACACATATACGTTTTTCTACCAAAGAACTACGTATGCTTTGAATTCTCCGACTACCGGGAGATACGTAGGAGCAAGATCGACATCTTGTCAAGCACAATAATAAAAAAAACTTTTTTCTTTCTTCGTTTGTTTTATCTCTTTCCCCCCCTTATTATATATTTTAAGCATAAATGAACATGTACGCGAAGTATTAAAAAGCAATTCAAGCTTTAACCAAATAGAAGGTTCCCGTTGAGTACAACGGACGTGAGGGGTGCTAATACCTTCCCCTTGCGTAACCGACTCCCGAACCCGATAATGGTTGCGATGACCTAATCCTTATCCTCATCGTCTAAAGGGTTTTATTATCGTTTCCCTTTACAACAAAAAAAAAACTTAAGGGTTTATCAACGTTCCCTTTACACAAAAACTTTGGTGGCGGCTTCACAAAGGCACCTCCGAGCGTTCGAGGACGTCCTCGGAGGAATCTGCGCGTCTTTTTTCCCGAGGAAAAAAACGAGGTGCGCACAGCTGGCGACTTCACTGGGGACTCCTGTTCCCACTAGTGAGTCAAGCCTAACCTATTTGGTTTAAAGCCAATTGTTTTATTTTCTTTGCGTGCCATGCTTATTTATTTTATTCATACATGTTATATTTATGCTTTATGTTTATATTTGCTTTATCTGCTTTATATTCATATCATATATATCAAATACGGGGGTTACTTGAGTGATGTTACTCCACATTGTTCGGGTTAATGCCGGACGTGTGAGGCTCTCTACCCGAGCTTGAGAAAAAAACTAAGTTAGAAGGAGGTTGTGTGCGGAAGCCCGCGTTGACGTATGTCCGTGAGGTAGGATGTCCAACCCCGCTTAGATGAGATTTTCACGTGGAATTAATTGAAGTCATGTCGACGTATGTCCATAGACAACCCTAATTCCATGTGAGGTCTATGACTCTAAGGACCTCTTCTTAGGAAATTTCACCTTTAGAGCCTACACGTGAGAATGGGGGGGAGTTCTGAACGTTCATTTACCAAACCCCTGCATATCATCCATTTGCATTCATGAAAAATTTTTGCATAAAAAAAAGGGGGCATATTTTTGCATACTCATTACATTCATACATTTACATGCATTTTCATGCATTTCAAAGCAAAACCCTCACATCATCCCCTCACCAAAACACCAAAAAAGAGAAGTACCCGACCCGGTGTATCGTGGCGTTTCGGATGAGATCCGAGCAACCGGAAGGCCATCGAAATTCTGAAAATCATTTCTTTGTCCAAGTAATTTATCTTGTTTTTCAAAAAAATAAAAACAGTCATTTTGCTCTTCCCAAGGCAAATGATTAATTTTATGGGACCCCCATATTTCAAATCATTTCCGTCATTAATAAAGTTGCAGTTTATGTTCAAAAGAGTTTGTTTTTCTTTCGTTCTCAAATAAATTTTCGCAACCCTACAAAAAAATCATCACCACCAAAAAAATAACACTGCTATAATCCCTTTTGACTTCAATTTTCAAATTAACCAAACGGAAGATGATAATAAGGACGATTTTGAACCTCCTAAAGGATTGTCCAGACTTGGGGATCAAGAGGATAGGGTAATACAACCTCACCAAGAGAGCCCTCAAAAGAATGGCACTACAATTTTCCCTCTGCCGGGGCACACTCTATAAGAGAAATCATAGTCTCACTCAGACGTGTGGATAAACATGAAGCAGTCATGCTCACCGAAGAAATCCATGAGGAGTCCTTCCAAACCCATGCCGAGACATGTCACAAGTGACAAAATTATGCCAACAAGGGGCACATACCACAAACACCTCTGAATGTCATGACATCACCCTAACCTTTTTCTATGTGGGGCATAAACATGTTCGGAATGATTGAGCCAAAGGCTTCAAAAGGGCACCAGTTCGTACTAGTTGCCATCAACTGTTTCACCAAATGGGTCGAAGCAGCTACCTATGCAAACATGACCAAACAAGTGGTCGCCCAATTCATCAAAAAAGAAAGCCAAGCCGTTACGGCACTCCCCACAATTTCGCCACAAAAAGCCAAGCCGTTACGGCACTCCCCAAAATTTCCCACAAAAAGCCAAGCCGTTACGGCACTCCCCACAAATTCCCACAAAAAGCCAAGTCGTCATTGGCATTCCTCACATCACCCATTTCCAAAAAAAAAAAGCCCAATTTTTATTGGCATCCCCAAACAAACAAAGCCCAATTTTTATTGGCATCCCCAAACACAAAAAGCCAAGTCATCATTGGCATTCCTCACATCTCCAACAAAAGACCAATTTTCATTGGCACACACAATTTCCAAACAAAAAGCCCAATTTCCATTGGCGCTCACAAACCCCATTTCCAACAAAAGCCCGACTTCGCTCGGCATCCCATCAAAGAAGCCCGACCTTGCTCGGCATCCAAAAATCAAAAAGCCCGACCTCGCTCGGCATCCAAACACCCAAAAGCCCAATTTTCATTGGCACTCACAAACATATTCCCAAATACCATTTCCAATAAAAGCCCAATTTTCATTGGCCCTTACAAACACAATCACACATAAAACCCAATTTTCATTGGCATCTCCACTCAAATCACAAAAAGCCCGACCTCGCTCGGCAACCAAAAACAAAAGCCCGACCCCGCTCGGCATCCAATCACTACCAAGGCCCAATTTTATTGGCATTCACAAACACAAACAAGGTTCGACCAACTAAACCCCATAAAAGAAAAACACCTCACAGCATTGGGGCATGGACAGCTCGACAAGAAAGTTCATTCTCGAGAATTTAGAGAAGGAGACTTAATGCTTGGAAAAAAGGTATTACCCATCCACAAGGATCCCCCTTTCAATAAGCTCCGGCGCAGTCAAAAAAATATATATGCCAAAAAGAAAAAAGCTCGCTAAATCGAAAACCTGAAAGGGCGGTTTAGGCAATAGAGAGCGTCCTGGTAGATCGAAAACCTGAAAAGGCGGTCTAGGCAAAAATAAAGGACATCAAAAAAGGAAATATACCCCAGTGGACTGAAAACTCGAAAGAGCGGTCCAGGTAAAAATTAGGGGTTTCAAAAAAAAGAAAGGCAAAAAAGACTGCGGCACGTGAGGTCCGGACAGAATTCAAGAGGGAAAGAATCAACCTCATTATCATCTTTCAAAAAAAGGTTATTTCGAAGTCATAGGGAAAGTAGCACGTGAAACCCAAGCAAATTTCCATTTGTCTTTTTGTTTCTTCTTTTCTCCCTATCTCAGTAATCACCTCTTATAGGGATTATCATTTTCACGAATAGTTACCCATACAAGGGACTAAGTTTCGTTGAATCAAAATCATTTTTAATCTTTTCATTGTTATGCGTCCTTACTTGCTCATAAAATGTGTTTTTATTCATGGTTAGATAATGCATTGAAATATGGGAATAACATAAAAAACAAAAAATGTGTGTTTTTTACTTGGACGTTAAATGTCGAAAGAATTTCGTTGGTCCCCGGTATTGCATCAGAGGACTCAAAACTTGAAGCTTTGCATCAGTCATTTTAAGACTCATGCTCTTCAGCAGAAACAAGTGCGTAGCCCACGGCGCGTAAAACGCAAAGATCCCGGGTGTCGGAGGAACAAATTTCCCAAATAAAGCTCACCCCCCATACATCTTTTTCATCCACTAAGGCCGGATATCGATCACGTTTCCAAATTGATCCTTATATCCCCAGTGATGTCACAACCAAAGCCCAATTTTCATTGGCAAACCAAAAGTCCAATATTCATTGGCAAAGCAAAGAACTACGTAAGCTTTGAATTCTCCATCCCACCAGGAGATACGTAGGAGCAAGATCATCATCTTGTCAAGCACAACAATAATAAGCCCAATCTTCATTGGCCTCTAATCATCAAATAAAGCCCAACCTCATTGACATTCCCCAAGGAGTCTCAACCCCAAATAAGAAGTCCAATCAGTATTGGCAAACCCACACAAATTTTCGGGCTTAGGCTCGAACTACACCGGTTTTGATCCCATTCGGGTATGTAGGCAAAGGACGTCGTCCTTCCAAACCGACCAACCAAAAAAACAAACAAAACACAAATTTTCGGGCTTAGGCTCGAACTACACCGGTTTTGATCCCATTCGGGTATGTAGGCAAAGGACCTTGTCCTTCCAAACCGACCAACCAAAAACCAAACAAAACACAAATTTTCGGGCTTAGGCTCGAACTACACCGGTTTTGATCCCATTTGGGTATGTAGGCAAAGGACCTTGTCCTTCCAAACCGACCAACCAAAAAAACCAACCAAAAAACAAAAAAAGAAAGCCCAACTGTCATGAACACACCCACAAACAAAAAACCGACTCTGCTCGGCACCCAATCAACATTATTTTATTTCATTTCATGCATGCATATTTAAAACCATTCATACATATGCATTTCATTTCATAAAGCATGCATCCTTAACAAGGATTCTCCAGTGAGCATCACATATTCACCAGCATCCATCAACATTCAACCAGGGGCACCTATTTAGGGTAAGACCGCAGCTCGTTAGGAATCGATATTCAGAAGCAGTACCTGAATAAGATCACCTAGCTTAGGTATCGACCTCTAGAAGCAATTCCTAGAGTAGATCACCTCCCCCAGTGTATCGACCTTCAGTGTTAGCGGCTGAATAAGATCACAGCTCGTTAGGAATCGATATTCAGAAGCAGTACCTGAATAAGATCACCTAGCTTAGGTATCGACCTCTAGAAGCAATTCCTAGAGTAGATCACCTCCCCCAGTGTATCGACCTTCAGTGTTAGCGGCTGAATAAGATCACAGCTCGTTAGGAATCGATATTCAGAAGCAGTACCTGAATAAGATCACCTAGCTTAGGTATCGACCTCTAGAAGCAATACCTAGAGTAGATCACCTACCTCAATGTTCCACCTCTAGTGACAGTGCCTAGAGTAAACCATCATCAATGTTCCACCTCTAGTGACAGTGCCTAGAGTAAATCACCACCCTCAGGAATCGACCTCTAGTGACAGTGCCTAGATGAGATTACCTTCATCCCCCAGTGGATCTACCTCCAGTGTTAGCGGCTGGATACGATCAACCCCTACCAACCCTTTCATTTGCATTTCGCGAAGGACAAAATTCGGGTCCTTCTTTTTCTTTTTACTTAATTGATCTCCGCAAAGAGTTCATGAGATGCCCTCGGCACTCACGCACTCTATGCGAAGACACAATTAAGTAGGGGCAGCTGTAGTACCCTAATTTTGTCCTACGCTTTTTTAAAACCAAAAAATCAAAAAAAATCAAAGAGGGGAAAAAGTCAAAAGTCAACAAAAGTCAACAGAAAAGTCAACTTTTCAAAATTGAGGACTTCGCAATGCGAAGCTCACTTCGCACTGCGAAGTCTGCGATTTTTCTGCAGATTTTTGGTTTCTTGGATTTAATTCCAGATTTTGTTGCACATCACTTCCATATTTATTTTAAGTAGCATTCATGGCTAATTGGGCCAAGCAAAGCCAGAGTTGAAGGACTTGCCATTAATGCCAAGGTTAGAAGCTTTTTCTTCCAACCTAGCATGTGACAAGCAAGTGGGCTTGCCCTTGGGCAGCTCTAGCCTCTCCCAGGTGACCTGCTAACCACCACAAGGTTGCCAGCCACCTGCTTGAGGACTTTCCTCCTGCTTGCTGCCCCAAAAACCAGTCAAACCAGCTGGATTTTCTCACTTGAAAAGCCATGAGTGCCTACTCTGTTTTGCAGCAGCTTTTCACCCTCTCACACCAGCCAATTTTAGCCTTTTCATCCCTCAATCTCTGCACATTACAGTGCACGTTTTTATTGACCAACCATTGAGATTGCAAGGATTGATCCCCAAGCATTAGCCATTTGCAAATCAGCTTTGTTCTTCATCATTACCTTCTAGAATAAGTTGAATTTGTGGCTGAAATCAAGCTGGATCTTGCCCCTTGGCACAAGGCAGGGTTGCCTCTATCCATTAGCATTTAATGCAAAAGGATTCAGCTTGATCTTGGCCACAAATCAGCTGAATTTTGGGATTGTGTAATGATGACAAAGATTTGATTTTGGCCTATAAATACAAGGCAATGCCCAAGGTTACTTACACTTACAATTTAACAGAAAACACAACATTCAAAGAGCAGAAACTCTACTCATTTCAA
The DNA here is from genome assembly GCA_018208015.1 of Medicago ruthenica. Taxonomy (NCBI): domain Eukaryota; kingdom Viridiplantae; phylum Streptophyta; class Magnoliopsida; order Fabales; family Fabaceae; genus Medicago; species Medicago ruthenica. The sequence continues at coordinate 18,503,739 of CM031377.1, forward strand.
CCTACAAATCTCCACAAATAACCAGAAAAAGCCAATCCACACAAAGCATTACAAAAGTTCAAGTTCATCACAAATCTTCAAAACCTTTGTGAAAGCCTTCAACCAAATCAAGCCAAGTGCAGCTGGAGCTTTGCTAAGGAGTTCTGTAAGTTACTAAGCTCTTTATCTTGCATTTATAATTGTGTTTGCATAGCTATTTTGGCTCAAAACCTTTTGGTCCTAAAAAACCCCTTTTGAATTCCAAAGAAATCCCAAGGTTTTCAAAACATCAAAATTGGTTTGTACAACCTTTTTCACCCCAAAAACTCAAAGCTTTTCACCCATCTATAAGGTCTTGAGTGTGTTCAGAAGTTGTTTCTGAACAAATGTTCAGAAACAGCTTCTGAACCCAAAATTTCGCATGCTTCGCAGTGCGAAGTCATGGTCGCAGTGCGACCATGACAGAACTCAGAACCTGAGTTTTTGTGTCCAAACAACCAATTTTTGAGGTTCTAGCCCCAGAGCTCAGAACCTAAGAGTTTTTAAACCTCTGTTCTTCAAACCATAACAAGGTTTTTGCATAATTTTGGCAAATCACAAGTTCTTATAGTCATTTTGTGGGTAACTTGCAAAGCAAGTTATGTTCCCAAATTTTCAAAACCACATGAACAAACAAGCTATGTTCATCTTTTCAATCTAAACTTGAACAATAAATATTGTTCATGATGTTCAAAACTCAAAGATGAACATACACCGTTTACGTTCGCATTTTCGCAAAATGAGACGAACTTGCGCGTTTTCTAGCAAATTTGCTAAACCTTCCCATTTTGGGTTTTCAAACCAAATGTTTTGACTTACCTTGGGATTTCTAAAGAATTCAAACCAAAAACATGAATGAAAAAGGGATGGTGTGACGTATGTCTCTCCATCGCCCCGATTGTACGAATGCGTGACGTATGTCTCGTCGCTCGGACAATCGTCATTCCCTTTTTTCAATATGTACAACCCTAACCAAACCAAATCTTGGCCCCTTGTGGTCAATCCAAGCCTTTTGGTCCCCCGTTGGCCATTAGACTCAACCCCTCGACTCGTTAGAGTCCACTCGGTCAATGTTCGACTCGTCCGAGTCCATTGTACCCGTTCTTGATCTCAGTGGATCAATCGAACAATCGCCCGACTCTTCGGAGTCCACTCGGTCAATGTTTGACTTATATGAGTCCATTGTACCTCTCTTGGTCCCATAGCGACCAATTCAACCGTCTACCCCAACGGACGTACCTTTTAACAATTCTAATGTGATTCGCGAACGAACGCTTAATAAGTCTCCAAGTGCGAGCATACAAGCTACGTTTAATCGCAAGAATTTGGTTAAAACATCGTCCAATTAAAAACAACCAACACATATACGTTTTTCTACCAAAGAACTACGTATGCTTTGAATTCTCCGACTACCGGGAGATACGTAGGAGCAAGATCGACATCTTGTCAAGCACAATAATAAAAAAAACTTTTTTCTTTCTTCGTTTGTTTTATCTCTTTCCCCCCCTTATTATATATTTTAAGCATAAATGAACATGTACGCGAAGTATTAAAAAGCAATTCAAGCTTTAACCAAATAGAAGGTTCCCGTTGAGTACAACGGACGTGAGGGGTGCTAATACCTTCCCCTTGCGTAACCGACTCCCGAACCCGATAATGGTTGCGATGACCTAATCCTTATCCTCATCGTCTAAAGGGTTTTATTATCGTTTCCCTTTACAACAAAAAAAAAACTTAAGGGTTTATCAACGTTCCCTTTACACAAAAACTTTGGTGGCGGCTTCACAAAGGCACCTCCGAGCGTTCGAGGACGTCCTCGGAGGAATCTGCGCGTCTTTTTCCCGAGGAAAAAACGAGGTGCGCACAGACTTCATCAGAAGCACCCAGTCTTCAGAAGCTGCACTTCAGGAGCATTTCTTCAGGACCACTTCAGAAGCTCTTACTTCAGGACCAGTTTCTTCTTAGCCTTGCAACCTTGCTTCTTGGCTTTTCTTCTTGCTCTTTAGCTTGTTCTTCATAACCATTATTAATCAATACTTGATAAGCATGTGGTTCTGAAACACTTGAACAAAGCATTAGCATATAACCAATTTTCTCTTTAATACTTTGTTATCATCAAAACCATAAAGAGAGATATGTTTACACATAAATGTTTCAACAATCTCCCCCTTATTATATGAGAGACTTGTTAAACACATTTTGTTCCAACAAAAATTTGGTAGTATGTTTGAAAACTCAAAAGAATGAAGAAAACACAACACATGTATTCTACCAAATCAACTTTAAAGGATATCACATCGAATTCCTTCATATAGGATGAGTAGTGACAAAAAGGAGTGCATTCCAATATATTGTTTTTAACTTAATCCTACTGCTCTGCCAACTAACAAGTTTCAATTGACAGAGGAGCATGATCAAACACAAAACAACATCTTAGAAGTGCACTCCCTTATGTCCCACTCATCATATACGAAGGAATTCGATGTGAGAACCTATATAGTTGATTCGGTAGAATACATTTAGCGTTCTCTTCATTCTTTCGAGATTTCAAACAGACTACCAAACCTTTACGCTAAGTATAAGACACTTTAATGCCGACATCTTCAGCAAACAAACAAGAATTAAACTAAAATACAACAAAATAATGACATAAAACTACATAAACATCTTCGTCTGGCCGAATCAAACTCTTGAGAATATCTTCAGGCGATCTCAGCAATGTAGCATCCATCTCGATCCTCGGGAACATGTTGTGCTGACCAAATATTGAGAACATGCTCCTCACGTCGTCGTCGTTCGTTAACTTCGGCTGACTGAACGTCAATCTCCCCTCTGAGTCGAACGATGGATGTTCGTACCAAATGTATTTCACCCTCCTTGTGTCTCCGTGGTTTAGTCGTTGGTTGATTTTACCAAGTTAATCCTTCAGTTCTTTTAACGTGACATCGTCTCGAACCTTGAACAAATTAGGATTTCCACCTTTGAAGCATACTTGAGCGTTGAACAAATTGTTCATTATTTCAAATCTACACTATAAGAAATTAAAAACAATCAATGAAAAACTCATTTAAACATTTCATCAAACACTTGGAGTGCAAATTATACATAAACACTAAAACTAAAAATTACAACTAAACATGCAAACATCTAAACATTTAAGCAACATAAGTCATTTACATGTAAACATTATATCATTTCTTGCCAAAAAAATCAAAATTTAAACAAACCCTTAAACTTAAAATTTTCTAATTTAAGAGGAAAAATGTAACATATAAACATAAAATGTCAATGGTACTTGATTATGAAAAGTTACATGTTATTGGAGTGTTGGTTGATTTGAACTTGAAGAAATTGGAAATTTGGATGATTTGAGAAAGTTTTTAGAGATTTTAGATGTGAAATGAAGAAATGAGGTATTGTCTGACCTATAAAGGAACACCACGTGACTTAAATCACGTTGGATGTACCGAAAGTGACTTAAGTCACGTAAGTTATAACCCAACGTGACTTAACTCACGTAGGTTATATCCCAACATTACTTAAGTCACGTTTTGTTTGTGTCAGCAAACAGAACAACATAATTGCTTATTCTCCCTGTTTTCAATCATTCATGCATTCATACATACATCCATTCATTCATTTTCATCCATGTTTTCACCATTCATTCAATCATTCATTCAATCATTCATAATTAAAATACGCATAATAAAACCAAAAATTTCGCAAAATGTCATAAAAAAACGCAAAAGCGCAAGTGTAAATATATTACATCCATATCCACCAAATTGTCATAAAAATAACTACAAATATACAAATGTCATAAAATAAAACCCTACTCCTTTGGACTATGGCTCCTAGTCCTCGTCCGGGGAACCGGCTCCTCCTGCAGCATGTGATACTCCATCTGGATGCCCTGCAACACACCGGTAAAGAATGGATGCACCTCAGGATACTTCAATGTTGACTCGACTCTGGCTCTGAAGTTCCCAATAATCTGGAGTGGGTCAGGAACCTGTCTGGCACACTGCTGCTGAACAATAACATCCTCGTAAGGAGGGACATGAGTTGTTTACTCAACAACGAGCACATGGTCGCTCATAATAGGATGAGATACCTTGTAGAACCAAGTCATGTGCCCCTGTTGATACCTCCACTGCTGAGCCTCTACTGTCTGCCGACCCGAAGCGCATGTGGAAGGACATGGACCAAAAAATCCTGAAAGGCCACAATCACATCCTCTGCAACAAGAGCCTCAAACATCGTAGGAGATCAGGGAATGGTCTGGACATAGTCGTACTGTCTGAGAACCCGCTCCGGCAAGTGAAGGTACATTGTCGTACTGTTGGTCATGATCCAACCGAGTACCAACAAATGTCATGGAAAGGCATAATGTCCCGCTGATCCTCGTACGACCTCCAGATGACATCAACATTCACCATCAAATCAATCAGGCCTCGGTAATGTGAAGCAACAACATGGCCCCTCGGTGGATGAAACCGGCCAGCACGCATGTCAGCACAATCGTAGTCCGCAACAAGATTCCTCAGATAGAGCTTCAGAAAGTTCTCCAAAATCCATGCCTGCAAACACAAAGAGACATAATAATATCAACACAAGTATCATAGAAACAAATATTTCAGCATCACAAACGCATAAACAGACACAATAATATCATAAGTCATCTATGTTATGCTATAGAAAAGAAAAAAAAAATATTACCTAGAGACATGTAACCGCCAACGGCGCCAATGGTCGGGTCTGTAGCAAGAGAAAGCTGGGAATAGAGAAAAACATGTGTCATTCTGCCCCAGGACCACTCGTGTTGCGTGTCCAAGGTTAACGATTAACGATTTTGCTGTTCTTGTTGGCAAAAATGGTGACGTCAACCAAGAACAACAAAAATGCCTTAATGCACATATCCCTAGTCCTCTCCAGCTCCTCTGCCTCCTCCTCATCAGCAGGCTGCTCCACCTCATTACACCTATGCAGGAGTCTGTCATACACAATCATCAGGTTAGGTATATTAATATACTCACCTCCACTGTTTATTTACCTCAGACATCGCCTCTTTCAGTCAAACTCAGCTTGCTCTGCAGCAGCTCCATATTGGCCTCGTAGTCTACATCGTCGTCAGCCATGATCCTCCCATGGACGGGGATGTGTAGAAGACACGTCACATCATCTAGTGTGACGGTCATCTCCCCATCGGGCAGATGGAAGTTGCTGGTCTCCCCATGTCATCTCTCTGACAAGGCGGTGATGAGGCTAGGGCTGATGTTCTCATGTCAGTCTGAAGGAGGACGGCAAGACCAGATCCATCCACCCGCTCTCAGAACCATAAAGCTCCCCGTCCCAGGACTGTCAGCTTCTCACTCTTAAGCTTCTTCCCGTGCGAGGCAGGAGTCGTTTGATGCGTCCTCTGTAACACCCATACTAATTTTATCTAGAATATTAGCATGCACATTATACTGATACTGGATACATTAAAATTTTCAATAATAATAATACAACTGAATGAGTACAAATTGGCTCGTTTATACAATTATCCAAATACCATTACAAATACTTATACATATGTCTGATAAACTCCTGAGCTGGTACATGACGAGCAACTGCACTCCATCCAGCTGAAGAACTTCATCACGAACCACTTACTTACATGTAAACCTGCACCAGAAGGATTGGGATGAGACATAATGTCTCAGTGAGCTCCACCCAACCTACTGTTGGCAACCACGGGGAAATCTAGGGTCGCCATGCACTACTGTTGGCAATCTTGGGGAAAAGCCTATGATCGCCAAGCTCTAACTCAACCCGTTTCGGATTATACCTGCCTGTTCCTACTATCCTATGTAGTCGTGAAATCTGGACTACATCCTGATAAGCTGTGTAGTCATAAAACTAGACTACAAACTGATAATTTGGTGATCGAGGGGAAACCTAGGATCACCGCCTGATAACTGCTACCTGATTCCTGATACCTGCCGATAACTAATTCCTGCCTGATAACATAATAAAGTATTTTCCTGATATTATTATGTTAGTATGTTAGCGTGTAACAAACATTATTATCTGAGTTGATTTTACGGAATGCCCCCGAGTGGAGTAACCCCGGAGCACATTCCCCTGATAACCGGTGAAAATTCTTATCTGAGGTTAATCACCGGACTCCTCTTGCTTGTATGTGTGGTTATCCTCGCGGAAAGTTCATCCCGTTCCAGCTGTAACTGGAACCCACGTGCTCTCTAACTGCGAGAACAACGGAGACACAAATCTTAAAACTATGTGCGGTTATCCTCGCGAAAAGTTCCTCCCGTTCCAACTGTAACTGGAACCCCCTGTGCTCTCTAACTACGAGAACACAGAAGACACAAAGTTTATCCTGATAAAATAATTAAATATTATTCCTGATATATACATACATATATATATATATATATAATCCTGATATTCCTGATGATTTTCCTGAACTGATATACGTATCCTCAATGTCACTCTGACGTGAACAATGAGGCTCACCCTGATGTACATATAAATGTACCTGAAACTGGGGAAAGCCTGGTACCACTGTCTAAGGTACACTATAACCTGCCTGGTTAAGGGTATCCTGAAAACTAACCCTTAACATACCTGAAACTATTCTTATCTGAATCCTTGAATGTTGAGAAACATTCCTAGTACTCTTGTTCCTTCAACTGAATACCTCTCAGTTCCTGCTAACCTATTAAAGGTTCTAGACATATCGTTGTCATATGTCATACTTATGGGCTTACTATCCCATCTGTAATAATTTCCGGTTCCTCTTACCTGAAATCCTGTGGATAAATTACCTGTCACTCTGTATGATACATATGTTTATCCTAGGTAATTTCTTGAAGGCTCCTGAGTAATCTATGTTCCAAGGCATTTCAAAGATCAATGGCATGGCACAGCTATTAGTTAAGAAATGGCATCCTGGGTCTGAGTCTGAGTCTGAGGTCAGAGTTTGAGTTTGAAGGTTGAGTCTGAGTCTGAAGCCAGAGTCTGAGTCTGAAGGTTGAGTCTGAGTCTGAAAGTTGAGTCTGAGTCTGAAGGGTGAGTCTGAGTCTGAAGCCAGAGTCTGAGTCTGAAGTTCAGAGTATTGTTCACTCTGTGATCGTAGCAGAACTCAGAGTTCAGAAATCGTGTTTTAACTTCAAAAAATATTGGTACCCAACTGCCCAGTGATCTTTGAAACATGTCAGGGACTCATTTTAATCTATAAAACATAATGTATCAAGGATTAAGCAAGAATTAAGCATATGTATCAAAAAGGGGAAAATCATTTTTCTCTAAAATCTTAGAAATTGAGTTGTAATTCTCACACAAAAATAACCCAAAAGGATTAAGCTACTCTAAGGAACTCACCTAATACTTGCTGATCTTGCCAAGCTTCCTTTACCAAAACCCTAGCATTGGAATTCCTTCTCTTGACTTGGTTTCCTTAGTTCCTCTTGCTTCAATCTTTCCCAAAAGCTTGCTTGCTTGCAATACCAAGAATTTGGGAAGAAAATTGATGGATTGGAGCATGCTGGGGTGAGGGCCGATTTCTAGAAAGAGAGGGAGAGGCTTTCCAACTTTGTAGAGAGAGAAGGGAATAGAAGTTAGGAGGGAAAAATGGGGAAAATAGTTTTATATAGCCTAATCCCTCAAATTTACCAAATTGTCATTCCTCAAACTATCTCTATCACATCGTCTCACCACTGATAAATATCTGAGTCTGAAACGGGATATTACACCCTCTAAAACTGAAATACAAAAAATTAAACAAACAACAAACCGTTAAAAATATAAACATTTAAATAACTAAAAAAGACATAAAAATTTAATCGTAAAAAAACAATAATTAAAATAAACATTAAACATTTTAACATAACAATTAAATCGTAAAATTAAAATAAAATAAACAATTAAATTGACGTGTAATTAAAATATTTTAACATAACAGTTAAATTGTAAAATTAAATTAAAATAAACAATTAAATTGACGCGTAACTAAATTGACGCGTAATTAATTAAAATTTTTAACATAACGGTTAAATCGTTAAATTAAATTATAATAAACAATTAAATTGACGCGTAATTAAATTGACGCATAATTAAAATATTTTAACGTAAAAATTAAACCATAAAATTAAATTAAAATAAACATATCAATAGACGCGTAATTAAATAAAATTAAACAATTAAACTTACCGTGGCGTCGCTCAAAAGTCTGCATGTCATGTGTCTACTGAAATTCGGTAGAAGCGACATGTCAGTAGGCCCCCCAGAAAATCCCTCCCGTCTGGCCTCGTCCTTAGCCTCCTGTTGGGCCTCACCCACCTAATGCTGAGGCTGAAGCTGCTCATACTGTGCCGGAGCTGCTGGTGCTGATATGTGGGGTCCACTACCTGGATGCACCCGTCTGGGATGTCGTTCCCTCCACATCCTCACTCCTGCTGCTCCTAACACCTTGTCTCCTTCGAACAGGAGGGGGCGCAGCCGTCTTTTCGGCCCTTGCACTCTGTGTCATGCTCTCCCTGTCTACTCTCAGCATGTCCGGTCTCTTAGACATATCTACACAACATAAAACAATGTAAAAAATCAATGATTTTCGTAGGGACATTGTGTCATTTATAACTAAAAAACAACAGCAATTCACATTGTAGCCAAACTACCACATCGTGTCATTTCAATCTCTAAACTACCACATTGCACTCAAACTCACTGTAATCAACATTAACAATTCAATTTCTAACTAATTTCATCATTAACATTGCAAAAATTTTAAAAAAAAATATTCATTGAAACATTTTATCAAACACCCGGAGTGCAACATTAACACTATGAGCTCATTGTCCAATTTTCAACTATAAACTACCACATTTGAGTCAAACTTACTCTAAACTACAATTCCTAACTTATTTCATCATTAACAATCCTAAAAGCAAACATGAAAATCAAATTCCAAAATCCAAAAATTGTGAAATTTTCACAAAAAATCTAAAAATTAAACAAAAAAAAAGCCAATGCAATAGGATAATAAACACTTACTTGATTTTGGGGTAGAAATTGACGTTGACTGTCGCAAGAATGAAGAAAATCGCACAAGAGGGGATCAAAATCGTATTCTAAGGTTTTGAATATGAATGGTTATGTGTTCTGCCTTTGCTGTTCTATACCAGAAAGCTACGTGACTTAAGTCACGTTGGTATGTACCGAGTGTGAGTTAACTCACGCTGGCTTAACGTGACATAAGTCACGCTGATGCTACCGAACATGACTTAACTTAAGTCACGTAAGGGTATTTTCTATGAGAGTGAGCAATTCTCTTTGTGAGAAGAGCAATTTTCAAGAAATGTTTGTAAGTTTGTAAAACTTAAGAAATGGACAACGAATTTGACTAAAAAAAGGAAATGGACAATAAAAAAGTTGTGGCCCAATTAACATGTTTTGTAGGATGATTTCTTATTTACGCCCCTCAATATCTCTTTTGATCGAAAAATATTCTCTGAGAGTTATCTATCGGATATGGTAAAAAAAACATTTAAAAAAAAACCTCTGAAAATTATCTCTCAAATTTTTTAGGGGCGTAAGAGACATTGAGGGGGTCTAAAAAGAACAGTTCGTTTTGCAGTCAGAAAGGATTTGTAAAGCCTGAAGCAAACATATGGAACAAAATCTATAGATCCAAATAAAGATAAATTAAAAACCATATCACAAGCATATCTAAAACAAACAAAAAAATAACTTTTCCCACACTTCATGTTTGTGGCCCCTGAAATTTCAAAAATGCTCTTAGATTTTTGGATATTATAATCCGAATTAAGGTTTTCCTCACCCTCCATTTTTGGCTCTCTTTTACCAATACCCAGAAATTAGTCGTTGTCATTTTAGCCACGGTTGAATCATGGCTAATAGTGTTTTTTTCCACCAATTCAAATTCTAAATCTGAAAAAATAAGTATCTCATATTTTATAATCTAAACACTACAATGTCAAATTAAATTTCACATTTTTTTCCCATGATTTTTTTTTTGTACGAGAAGGGTTTGAAGCATGTATAAGGGGCACGTCCGGATTCCAAAATATGGAGTGCTTGTTTTTTTAGATTTCATAATCCAAACACCTTCTCGATCTAAACTCAATTTTGACATAAGGGGTGTTTGGAGTATCAAATCCAAAATGCTTATTTTTCATCAATTAACAAAGAAAATATGAAGCTACATTTTGTAACACCCCATTTTTTAATATTGATTTTTTAGTATTATTATTATATTATATTAGTAATATTAGTATTTTTTAGGAATTGTCTGTTTGATGTTTTCAATAAAATATTGTTGGATTGTGGGTATTGAGCGAATAGATGGGTTAGTTAGTTGTTGAAAAATAGGAGATTATGAAAAGTTAAGGAGAAAGAAGTATTTTTAGAAAATAAGAGAGAATAGAGATGTATTAGTAAAGCGGAGGCTTAAGTAAGTAAGATAAGTAGTGTTTAAATTAAATAAACAGAGGGAGGTGTAAATAGTGGAGCTAAATAGTTATAATATAATTAATAACCAATTTGGGGGGTGAGGACTGAGGAGAGTAAACATTAGAGGCAAAGAGGAAAGTCATAAATAGAGAACACAAAGAGAACCAAGTCCAATAAGTGGTTATGAGAATACCAAGCTCATTAAGTGGTTATAAATAGAGGAAAGTCATAAGAGAATTAGATAGAACACACAAAAGCAAAATTGAGAGAAGGGGCAAAGGGGATCTAGGATCGTGTAGAGAAGAACACAAGGAGGGGAGCTTGGAGAGACCCAACCATAGAAGTTGCTAGATTTGGTGATTTTTGAGGTAAGGGGGAGTCTCTATTTGCATAAGGGTTGTATGAAGCGAAAAGTTTGTGTTTTCTTCCTTGTTTTCATGATCTTTTAATGAATTCATGTTAGATTCATGCTCTAATTTGTTGTTGTGATTTTGGGTATGTTCTTATATCTCTGAATTCATGATGTTGATGTGCTAAATTCGTGTTTGAATTGTGGTTGTGTTGTGTTTTGAGTTTTATATGTATACACATTGAAAAAGTCATGATTTTGTTTATCTTTAGATTTCACAGTACCATGATTAAAGGTTCTAAGTTAAAGGTTTAAAGGTTCTTGTTTTCGATTGCACAGTACCATGATTTCATTTGCACAGTGCCGTGATTCCAATTACAACATGTTTTCTAGAGAACATATACAACTCAAGAATAGCCATTGTTTTTAGGGTTAAATATGTTTTTGGTCCCTATAAAATTGGAAACTTCTAAGTTTAGTCCTTTAATAGGCTTTTTAGTCCCTATAAAAAAAAATTATTTATAATTTTAGTCCCTGCTAAACAAAGTTTGTTTAATTATCCTTAAACTCTTAAATTTTTGAACGATTTTTTCGAGACAAGTTTAGAACACTATGAAATGTTCATTTACAAAAATTTAGAATTTTTTAACATGAAACGAATTAAATATGAATTTTTTAAACCGACAAAAGTTAAAGATAAAAGTAACAAAATCTGGACGTAGAAATCAAATTTTGCGCTAATTTTTTGCGGAGGAACTTTTAGTAATATTCTTAACCCGTCTGCAAAAAATTGTTCAAAAACCTAAGAGTTAAAGCATAAATTGAATAAATTTGAATTGAGTATGGACTAATACTGAGTGCCGAATTTTTTTTTAGGGATTAAAAGAACTATTAAAATTAAGTAATGACTAAACTTAAAAGGTCCCAATTTTATAGAGACCAAAAATATATTTAACCCTTGTTTTTAATTAAAATGGTTTTAATGAATGGCTATTAAAAAAAATGGAACCTGCAAATCATATTCAATTGGAAACGTGATATTAGATAACACTAATCCAGCGCATCAATAATTTATATGTATATCAATAGTTTTATGCATATATATATATATATATATATATTTGATAGCATGTTAGGAGCATCTTCATGTTCTATTCATAGAATACATGCGTTTGATTTTAAAATTCTCGCATAATTAGTTTTGCACAGCCTTTGGTGGTTATGTTTTATATTCTGCAAAAATCTTTGTAAATTGTTCATAAGCAGAGCCGTTCTTTGGGGAGTGCAAACAACTCTATTGAGCTGAATCTTCAAAGTTTGGGGGGCTAAAATAATTTTTTTATATATAAAACACTTAAAAATAAGATATATTCTATTAACACGTTTATATTATTAGTTCCATAGATGTGGTCCGACGGTTATTTTTGGTGTTGGAACTCCAAAACTCCTGGGTTCAACCCCGATTCCAGCTTTTCTTCCTTGATTATTTTTTTTTATTTTTGATGAAAACACAATATACTTTATACTTTTTTTTCTTCTTGTTTTTGTTAGAGTTGTTCTTTTAACTTTTTTCATACTTGTTATGTAAAATAACAAAGTTCTAACAACAAACATTATATTATTCTCTAAAAAAATATTATAAACGTTTTTTTTGCCTTTGTACTAACTAAGAAAAATAACAACCTAAAATATTGATAAAAATATTTGTTTGAAGTTGTATTTTTATATTATTGATTAGAATATGAATACTTTTTTGTGTAGTTACAAGATTATTTTTTATGTTTACGTATACATGATTATTTTTTATGTTTACGGATGTTATTTTCAATTAAATAAGAGATTGTTCTTTAAAATAAATTAATTTTATTTTATTATGAGCCAATTTTTTTATGAGAGCCGGACTTCCAATTTTATAGAAACGTCATGTTCATGAGATCGTATATGTGATTAGTTTTATCAACCTAATTTACTTTTGAAATTGTTCCTAAGAGCAATAAATTATATCGTGAGAATTTTACAAGAATATTGAATTGGCTTTTAAAATCCAGAAACAATATCAAAGATGAGATCTAGCGTGAAACCTTATTGTTATTAAATTATTTAATAAATTAAAATAATAATAATAAAAGGTTTATTATTATGATATGTTATTAATTAATTTAAATATAATATGTTTTAGATGATGAATCAAATTGATGAGATATTTAATGATGTGTATTGATGTGTTATTTGACGATGTGAATATTTGTAGAGGTGTTATATGAAGATGTGAATATTTGAAGATGTGATGATACAAAGATGTGATATTGTCGAGTCATTAAATGATGTGTATTGTTGATGTGATTACTTGACGTTTATGCATTCATGGTCGAGTCTATCTAACGATGTTGTATTTAATGATGGTGTGGACAAAATCAGTAACATACCTCGAGGTAGGGATATTGCATACATAACTGCTGGTCTATATGAAGATGTGTGATTTAAAGATATGACATTTAAAGATATGTAACTATTTTAAGATGTGATATTCATCAATTGCTTTTGCTATGGTCACGTGTGAATGGTGTGTATTTTGCTAAATGTCAATTTAATGTTCTTAAATGTTGTTGATGTTTATTTGTTATTAAAAGATGCCGATTGAAGTCTATTTATATTATTAAATGATGGTATATGTGGGGTTTAAATAATATGGGTATAGTATTTTGCTAAATAATAGACTTGCATGTTTAATTAATTATTGTATTTTTATTAGAAAATAATATGTGGGGTTTAGGGTGTTACACTTTTTTTCTTTGCTAATATATAAAATCAGGGAAAGTATATTCTGAAAGGGTAGAACAATTCAGCACATGCAATCGCACAATGATATTGCTTGTTATATACGTGTGTGCTCTAATGACATGACTAAATGCATAAAAATAATTTATTTCCATTGTAGTTTAGAAGTGACAAATCTTCATCGAAAACTTATGCAAGAATTGGGGATCAAAGCCATGATAATTTTTTCGAAGTGTCCAAATTGCTTACCACCACTAGCAAATTCAATGTTGGTACCTGGACCGTAGATCTCACCATCCAGGACTTGAGATCCTAAAGATAAGGGTATGAACCCCTGGAATAAGGCTGGACGCCCTCCAGGAGGGCGCAGGGCCCACTTTACAGTCATAGATAGCCCTAGGTGACCTTCCTAAAGGGCACCCTCTGGGGGCGCCCTTAGAAGTTCACGAGGGCGCCCTAGCCATGGTTTTGGCCCTTTACGACTTGGGCCCAAAACCATGACCGGGTAGGCCCAAAAGAGGCTACAAATAGTAACCTTGGGATCATTCCCAAGACATGACCGAAACACAGCACAGAAACCCTAGTTTCCAGAGATTGTACTCACTGCCAGTACAGTTGGCGCCCACCGTGGCGCCCACCGTGGGGCTACGGCCCCCCTAGCCACCGTCTCCGAAAGAAAAACAGTCGATCCACGGCCCCCTGAAAGTCATCAGAACGCCGTGAATCCACCATATTTCCTAGGAGCAACCTCAAAACCCTCGAATCCGCCGCGATTCACCCCTAAATCTACCCCCTAACTTTCATCAAACATTCAACCCATCCCTTGTTTAGAACACCAATTCCCCCATCTGAGATCCGCAATCCTGACCGTTAACCTTCGGTCACCAGCCTTAAACCTTCGTAACCGACATAAACAACCATCATTGCCGTCGTCGATGGCGGACCCAGCCGCCCTAGAAGCCTTACAGCAACAGATCCAGCAGCTTCGTGACCACAACGAAGCCTTGCAAGCAACCATGGAGACCATCCAACAGCAGCAGCACGCCGAAGGAAACGGATCTCAACAAGATGAATCGGCCGATCCTGATCCCCAACCTCTCTCCGCTGAAGTCTGGAACGCGCCGGTCCCAGAAAACTTCAAGCCGTCGTCGCTTTCGTCTTTCGACGGAAAAAGCGATCCGGTGGAACACATAACGGCTTTCAACACCCAGATGGCCATCATCGGCGCTGCTGACTCCCTGAAATGTAAGCTGCTGGCAGGGACCCTCAAAGATGCCGCCCTCGGGTGGTATATGAACTTACCTCGGTTTTCCATCGTCGGCTACCAAGATATGACACGCAAGTTGACGCACCAGTTCTCAGCAAGCTGCCACCGCAAAGTCTCGTCCACCAGCCTTTTCAACGTCCGCCAAGGACCCAACGAGCCACTCCGCGAGTATCTCGCGCGCTATAATGACGCCACCATCAAAGTCATTAACCCAAATCAGGAATTGTTTGTGGGAGCCTTCCAGAATGGCCTCCGCGCTGGCCAATTCAACGAGTCGTTGGCACAGAAACCAGCTGATTCCATGGAAGAAATCATGTCTAGGGCAGAGTGTTATATAAAGGGAGAAGAGAGCAACGCCGAAAAGAAAGCAAGGGATTCCAGGGAGCGTGCTCCCTACGGATATGATCATCGCCGCAATTATTACCCACCCAGCAACAGAGACAGAGCGCCGTACAAGCGCCACGTTCAGGATAGGCGCGCACCCCTCCCAGAATCCTTCACGGCCCTCAACACCCGCCGTGAACAAATCTGGAGGGATGTTTACCATTCTAGAATCATTCCTGAACCTCAACCACCGAGAGGAACCATCATGGGGAACGATAAGGAAGCCTGGTGTAAATATCACCGCATCAAAGGACACACCACAGACGATTGCATACATCTGAAAAGAGAGATAGAGAAGTTGATTCAGAACGGCAGGTTAAGAGGATATGTGAAGGAAGGTAGAGAGGGAGGCAGGCGTCCCCCCGAAGACCCCAGAGGGAGAAAGATGTGGCGAAAGAAGGTGAACGCCACACCTTGAACACCATATCTGGCGGCTTCGCAGGAGGAGGGGAGTCCAGTACCTCTCGGAAGAAATATGTGAGGCAAATAATGTTGCTCGATGACCACGCCAGGAAGGAGCCAGAACGCCAAACGGATATCACTTTCTCAAGTGAAGACCGCAGAGGAGTGATCCCCCACGATGATGATCCCATGGTTATTACTGTGCAAATCTTCAACTGAGATGTCAAGAGGGTGTTGATTGATCCCGGCAGCTCGGCAGACATCCTATATTATTCCGCCTTTGAGAAAATGGGACTTGACGAGGACCAGTTGCAGCCCTTCAAAGGAATACTGGTCGGCTTCACAGGGGAGCAGGTGTACGTTCGGGGATACATCACATTGAAAACAACGTTCGGTACAGGTAACCACGCCAAAACCATCAGGATTAGGTATTTGATAGTCAATTCGCCCTGTTCTTACAACGTCATCATAGGCCGCCCGGCCTTCAACGCCCTCGACGCCTACCTTTCCACCAAATTCCTCATTATGAAATATCCGCTGGATGATGGGCGGGTTGGTACCATCAAAAAAGCCAAATCTGCTATCGACGAACTCGCTCACCTCCCCGCTTGGAACCCCACAACTACATGTTCTTCAACACCACAGCAGCGACATTAGAGCCAAGAATTCTACCACAAGAACAACAATTTCCTTCCCAACAACAACAGTTGGATATAGACTATAACAGTAGTAGCAGTGGGAAACATGGTTTTCTTCAAGGACATTGCGGATACTATTAAGTTTTTTTTTCCAGTTGAAACGCCCACAACTTCGTTTCACAGTTATCAACAACCACCTGATTTACTCTCTCGAACCGTCGCAACCACCCAGCAGCAAGATCTCCGCCTCTCATTGCAATCTTTTCAAGATCCTATTATGCTTCAGAGCCACCACCACAACAACAACCAAGTGCTTTTTGCCGGAAACTCCTCCCTTGGTTACGATGGTGGTGGAAGTGGAAGCACCTTGTGGTATGAGCAGCAGTATCAGCATCAGCATCAAGAGGAACATGATAACGGCAGATTGCATAGAATGATGGCTTGGAATGCTAATAACGGCCAGATCAGCAATGTTAACGTCCAGTTAACGTTTTGGACGTGTATGACTAACGTAGCAGACATTGAGGGATTTTTTGGTTCATTTTATTGATTCAAGAATGTGTCTGAAAGCGAGATACACTTTCAGGGACCAAAATGAGGGTTTACTCTATCATTTTCTTAATCAGTTTTTTGTATTTTCTCACGTTCCATCTCCGTATCTTACAAAACCTTTTGTCACATTCAGTATATACATGTATTGATTGATGACTCCGCAACTTTGATAGGATAGAAACGAAATTACAGTTTTTTTCTTTTCTTTTCAAAACTACGGTCTATTTCATCCACTTCGTATATTAATTTTATTTTGACCGGAAAGTTAGTATATAGAATCGTTGTTAAATCATAAATGGAATTAAATTTGGTTTAACTGAAAAACAAGCAGAATATCCACTAAAAAAACAAAGGGAAATAAATGTATGTATCACTTTTTATCTTTAAGCCTTCCTTCAGTTTTTACCGGAAATTGTCCTTGTAATTTGGTGGTCAGTCAACAAATAAGTAAAATCTTAGAAAAAAAATATTTCAATTGCAACTGAAGTACTTTTAAAGGATTTGATTTTAATTCAAATTTAATTATTTACCACTTCAATCCAACAACTGATTACTAATTTTTATCGTGTATGATATTCTTAATAAAGGAAGCATGTATGATTCCACTAGATTATACATTTCACAGTGGAATTTGAACTAACTCAGCCAAGTCAGAATGGGAACAGGTTAGACCGAGCTAGACTTTGCAAGGTCTAAACTTGGTCTGTATAAATTTTTTAAGGCCTAAGTCTGGCATGTGGCTTGTCATAGACTTACTTTTTAGGTCTGAGTCTGACCTTCTGAAAACCTGATACGGCCTGCTAGCCTGTTTAATAGCCTATTTCATATGAAAATCTTTAAAGAAGAAATGTGTTCTAAGTGTAAATAGACCGGTGAACTTATAAATCAATGAGATTAAACTATCTTTTAGTATTTAACATGAATGTATAGATAACTTTACTAAATATTATATCATATTTCAATTCTAGTTTATAATAATACATTTAAATATGCGAAAAATTAATACATTCTAATAAGCTTAAATTACTGAAAATGTTAACAAATTTATAATTTAATTCAAATTACAAAATATAATATAATAATAAATAATATTATTCATATTTATTTAAATAAGCCGGCCTAAGAGGCTTTTCTAATGGTTTGTGGTCTGGCCTTTTAAGCTAAATAGGCTTTGAAAAAAGCTTAGGTCATCTCTATTTAAGTAAAAGGTCTGGCTTGGCCTGACGTAGGATAGGTCGTAGGCCCCTATAGGCCGGTCTGGTATATTTCCATCCCCAGTCGGAATGTTTGGTTATGCATCCGAAAAATAATTTGAATTAATTGATTTTATAAAATTGACTATAACTAAAAGTGAGTTGGAGATAAGTAATTTTTATTTGGATACATTCATTAAAAGTTTCAATTTTTAGATAATCAATTATGAAAGCAACATCAGTGCTACTCGAAAGCAATCAAACATGTTAAAAATTATTCTACACCTCTAACATCAATTTTGACTCATCAAAAAGTAAAGTTAAACATACACTTAGATTGTGAATGTTAAGACAAACATTATTCATGATGCATTTAAAGACTAGTTGTGATTGTCAAATGATGCAGAGTGGCAAAGTGGAAAGCAGCATGCATTGACAAGTTGTAAGGTGAATTCAGTGATGTATTTATATGCCAATGTTTGTGCGTTCAGTGGATAGGGGTGTACATAAATTTGGTCAACACGAAAGCCCACAAAAAAAACTCAAAATAGGTCGGATCGTGTAATTGGATGGATATGGTTTCAAAAAATGAAAACTCATAAAATAAATTGTGAGCCAGATGAAATCGGACCCAGACCGAAGAAACTCATTGATCTAGTAATGCAAGTGTTATTTATTTACTTTTTTATAAGGAAGAACAAGATTACCAAATATTTTGGTCCCAAGTTGAATTTTATATCATAGAACTTTAGTTTGTTACAAGTGTTTTAGGTATGATGAACAATTTGTTTGTGATTAGAAATCAATCATTATCAATTTTGATTGAAAAGTATGATTTTGATCAAAAATTCAATTTCTTGAATTATTATATATTTTTATTAGTTGTAAACAAAATGAGTATTCTGAGTTGTTTTTGTGACCATGTAAGAGGATGTTATACAATTTTTAAAGTTGATTTTACTTTTGTACATGATAATTGTTCTGGACCGGCCAGAGGGTCAATCCAACAGTGACACGTGGATTAAACATACACCAAGTCAGGGCGTATCGTCTGAAGAAACACGCCAATATCAGTGTACGTCACCTCACCAGAGCACGCTCCTGGGCATCGGACACCATACACGTGTCCTCTAACCGTTTCCTAATCACACGCCGCGTATCACGGAAGCAGTTATTCTCACACATGCCTATATAAGGGTGAGTTAGTTTCACCCTCAAGGTACGATTCACTTTACCCACACTTTTCATGCACCTTTTCTCAGTTCCAATACTGACTTGATCGTCGGAGTGCTAACGTGCCACCGCAGAGACTGATCACCACCGTACCGGAGCACCTTCCGCCACCGTTGCCTCCATCAGTTCCTCACCGGACAGATCAATAATATATAGATACTGACATGAATATCATTGATATAAAACATTTGTTTTTCAGCCCAAAGAATCTACTAAAGTGAGTAAGCAATTTTTAAATGGTTAAGAGTCTTCTGTAGTTGAAATCATCGCACACAATCATAATAAATTTTGAAGTATATCACAGTACAAATATTTCTAACTTGCAAGTATTTTATGAAGAACTTTATTATTTGATATTATCATTTATTATTTTTTGATGATAAAAAAATTGTGTAAATAGATTACACATTTTTTTAAAATAAAAAAGTTGAATAATTTTTATTAAAAAAAATTAATTTGGATCACCCAATACTCAACCTAACCTAACCAAGATATTAGTGGGTTTATCTGAATCGACCCACTAGTTTAGCAGATGGTTATTTTACTTCGTCCAACTCGATGCACCCTGTATGGTTTAGGTTTTAGATTTGACAACACTCAATCGAAACCGTCTCATATACTCCTTCCGGTCTTATTATAAGAAAATTTAAAAAAAAAAAAAAAATTGGTCATCAAGGCAAATAGGTGCACAAAACCTCTCAAATTACGCCAAGTGTATCTGACGTTTTTCCAAAGGTCAACAAAGCCTCACTTTTCTTGACTTTTCAACCCTTTTTGCATTGATTTGGTCTTCAATTACTATCAATTAATTCTTTAACATTAAAACTTGGTCAAATGCTTATTTTTCTTCATAATTTCATGTTCTTTTCCTGTTAAATAAAAGACAAACAAAAATGCAGTAAAATGCAACTAAAAATAAATAAAAATACTAATTTATTGAATAAAATAAGGCTATAAAATAAAGGGATAGTCTAGGTCTATCAATTCTCTCCTTGAATTTAGAGGAGGTCTTCTAAATTCTCCCCCTTAATAAAATTCTTCAACTCATGCCCCATAATTTTTCCACTTCAATTTGATATAACATGTATGGATATTTGCTTCACTGCTGAATAGTGTGGAGATTTTAATATGAACCTAAAAAAAAAGTTCAAAGATAGATCGTCATAATTTTTAGTAAATATTACTAATAAAACGGTATACTTCTTTCTAGACATTTTTTAAATTATTGTCTAACAAAATTTACCAGAGTCGATATTTGGAACCTTTTTTGGAGACCCGTATTATAATGACCCAAAATAGTGTGAATACATCATGTTTACTTTTAATCTACTTTTGTGTTTTTGTTTTCTAAACCATCTTTATTTAGAACATGTGTTCATTCTCTTTAAAATGAGTTGAATTGAATAAAGACAAATGCTAACAAAAATGAAGTTTTTTTGGATATTAAGAATCTAGTAAAATATAGAAATATAAATAAGCGGTTTTTTCTACGTTACCCCTCCATAAATTCTGGATAATTTACTCCTTTCAAAAAAAATTTCATTTTCTTCATCTTTATTCTTACAAATATTTACTATTTTCATCTCAAAAACATCAAATTTCTTCATCTTATTCATTCAACATGTGATCTTCATCTTCTTCGTTCTAGAGAATCGAATCATATTTGTCATTAGGGGTAATTTACCCTCAATTCATCAAGAGATAATGTTGGCCTCATCAATGAATTTTTTTCATACAATCAATTGTCATTTTCATATCAAGAACATCAAACTTTTTCATCTCCTTCACTCAACATGTATGTAATCTACATCTTCTTCGTTGTATAATCAAATTCAATTTGTCACTAGGGGTAAATTACCTCCAATTTATTAAGGGGTAACGTAGGTCTCACTAATCTAATGTTCCTAATTAATCTTAAAATTATCTCACGTGGGAATGATCCTCTCTTTCTCTCTCTTCTTCATTCTCTTGCAGCCATTGACGAAAAAAAAAGGGTTTTACTTTTAAAATTAGATTACAGAGTACATTATTCCTTTGATTTCAACCAAATTTTTCTTTGGTGGCAACTAATTGGACCGCACAAATTATCAAAATTACAAGTTATAAGAATCCTAACACCTCATCTCACCTTTTTTTCTTTTATGATATAATATCACCTCTTGATTATGATAACTAGAATACACGAGTCTCCCTCTGCTAAAATTACTGTGAAATCAATCAAACTCTGTGACTTTAACAGAAGTTTTAATATTTAGATCAATCTCTTAGGTTAAACCACTTGGAATCTAAAGTCTAGTATTTAATGGCATGAAACAATGTAGAATTAAAGCACAAATCACCACCCCAAAGCCTGGTATATGATTAATAATTTTGTATCCACACAAAAGAAATGTAGATGATATGAGAAAATAGAAATGGATGAACACCAGCTATGGTTAAGTTTCTCAAAAGTTTCGTGAAATAATTAGAATGAGGGATCCCAAAAGAGGATCACGCTAGTAGTAAATTGATATAATTCATGCCGTTTGATTAAAACAAAATGAAGGGTTGAAATTTGGTGTAACTCTAAAGAATTACTTTTGGAGTCAATATATCTCTTCTCTAAAAATGTTGCATTGAACATATAAATTAATTTTTTTTAAAATTTTAAATTTATTCACAGAACATCTATTGCTTTTTATTTCTTAATAGATGTTCTAAAGACAACAATGCTCTCATATCGTTATGAGACCCTTATATAAACAATTTGTTTATATTATCAAGACCCTTAAACAAATGAATGAAAAACAACAAAGTTCTCACATGGCCTATTTTTTTCTTCATCGAACTCAAGCTTTGAGAAAAATCAAACTATTTGTTCCTTGAGCCAACGAAATATCAGTCATCCTTTTATTTTATTTAAGTAATTATACTGGATAGATAAGTGCTGGTATTATATAGTAGGGTGAAAAGAAAAGAAAGGAAATAAATAGGAAGGTATTGAATTTTGTTGGCTTACTCCTTCAATTTTTGCTTTTTTGGGGGTGAAAATAGTCATTTTCACAATGAGATGACTTTTCCTTAACCAACGGTTTTTGCATACATGCCGGGCTATGACACCCAAATCATGAGACGCCTACCACTTTACGGATTGTGTGACATTAGATTTTGGTGATATTGGTGACATTATTCATATATTTCTATTAATCAATTAATCTCTCTTGTCTAAATAATTCATTTAATAATTTATTAATCATTATTTTTCGTATAAAATACATTAATGTCGTCAATGTCACAAAAATTAATGTCACCTAAGTAAAATCCATTACATTACCATCCAACTCCAAACCCCGCATCTCAATAACAAAAACAATGTTTATTAGTGAAACCCCACTGGGTCCAATTAATTAAAATTATAGGATTACCACCTGCCAGGGTGTTTGGTGTGGCCGGGTCCAACTGACCTACAATCATTCAAAGTCTATAAGCAATATCATATTGGAAAAACATCCTTGTCCAAAGATCATTAATACTAATATTTAGGAAGTTAGTGTCTCATTTACAATGTCACACTTTGATAGTATAATTAGTTAATCATGTAGGTTTAAGCTGTTCAAAGATCACCCTACCTATAACATTTTCTATTTTTTTTTTTTGCCATATGCACAGTGGCGGAGCCAAAAAAAAATTATGGAGGTGCCATATTTTCAAGATATAAATATATATTGTGACAAAAATAATTACATTTAAAGTTGTAATCAAGGTATTCGTTTGTTTTTATGTTGTTCCCTTAACCATGGTTCGATTCTTTTAAAAAATACAAAAAATACGAGTCAAAGCTAAAAATGAACAAAAAAAGAATCAAACACAGGACCAATCGTTGGAAGGTGAGACATTTAACCGCTTTGCTAGAGTGTAAATACATGATTTGTAATTAAAACATTAATATATAACATGATTTAATTAAAAATGTGTATATATACTTATTAAAAATGTATTTTTTTTAAACTTTGGGGTGCCATGGCAGCCCCTGGCTCCGCCAGTGCATATGCAATATTATATTGGGGAAATAATTGTTTTTTTTTTTTTACCATTTCTCGTTCAGAGCTCATTAAAAATATTTTGGAAGTTCTCGTTCCTACAAAAAAATATTTTGGAAGTTCTCGTGACATTTCCAAATTCACACTTTGAAAATAAAATAAGTATATGGGTTTGTTCAAAACTCAAAAGATAACCCTAGCTTTATCATGACTTAATTTGAATTGTTTATCATTTGCTAAACTCTTTTCATAAAAAAAATTGAACCAAACTCGCTAATGAACCAAACTTCTAACCCCAGCCATCAAACTATCCTCCTTATTTCCCATATTTGGAGGTCGTGTCTAATTTACTAGGAAACTAATTGACTTCTGAAAACCAAAGATCTAGAAACAATTACCTACTATGATGCGTGTTGTCTGAAAAGTGAAAACAGACATATCTAGAGAATTATATTTCTAGTTTTACTCAAACATCTCTTTTAAGGATAAAACTTTTCTACCCTAGAAAAGTTGACTTTAGCTATTGGATTGAAGAGCACAATTTTATCATACACTCCCAACATTAGATTATTATTTTTACACTCATCATCAACCTTCTCTCTCCTCCCCACCGCAAGTATCCTGAAATACATCATCACCTCTCTTCTTCAATGTCACATTCTTCTTTGAATCCAGAAAATAAAAACTCAATGATTTCAGAAACTAACAGAATCAGATCTTGAAAAAGAAAATATGTTTACAAAACGGAAAAAAATTAGATATGAAAAATAGATCAGAGAACAAATATTGTTTCAATCTTAACGCAGCAACAACATTCGTCATCACATAAGCCTATTCCTCAAAATTCTTTGAAACCCATCACTCCAATTTTCTCACACATTCAATATCTTCAATTCCCATAACAACATGGCTTACTCTCTCATTCTTCATAGATTTCGATTTTAATTCAGATTAAGGGATCTAGCAATTTGGCGAATTTGAAAGGATAAAGGCAGCCAATCTGATGCTGCACCTAATGATTTTGTTTTGCAGATTTACCTTCTTTTATTGTGAGATTCAAGTGACAAGAATCATAACAAATTAAATATATAAGATAAAATTAACAATGGAAATCAAAGTAATTGGTATAGAGTAGAGATTTTTGAATGTGGTGTTTAGAGAAAGATTGGGTTACGAGAAAGGCTGAGAGTGTGGAGGAGAGACAAGGGTGTGTTTGATGTTGTTGGGTGCCTGACTGCCCGGTGGTGGAGAGGAGAGAGAAGGTTGGTGGAAAGTGTAAAAAAAATATTCTAGTGTTGGGGGTATATGATAATATTGTGCTATTTAATTAATCTAATGGCTAAAATCAATTTTTTTATAGTGAAAAAGTTTTATCCTTTCCCATGTGAAATGTCACCCTCTTTTACATTAGACGTGTACCAATTCATCTGGTTAGTGTACTAAATTGCATTTAACATGTTGACATCTCATAAAATGTTTTAAACTCAAATCTCTTATAGATATCATTAGCTAAACCCCACCTCATTCATTAGCTAACACGAATGACATGCTACAATACGAGTTCATCGTAAACTAAGTATGTCTCTTGATGCAAGTCACCCTCTCCCGAGACAGTTTAGACGTGAGAATACATAAGCTTCAATTTGAAGAGTTGGGAAAACCCACCATAAAATTAAACAAACACACACTAATAGATTTCAGGCATTGATAGTATAATAAAATAGAGAAATGATATTTATACAACCATTTTGTCACTACAAGAAAAAAGGCATTTTGTGACTTCTAAAATGATGGATTGCGACTGTTAGAAGGGTCGCAAATATCCATTTGCGACTGTTCCACAACAGACACAAAAATTGGGGTCGCAACTACCTTTTGCGACAGTTCAAAGAACAGACGCACCAACAGTCGCAGAGGCTATTGCGACCCATCACAACTGTCGCAAAGTAGGCGCTTTTATCAAATTTAAATGCGCTTGCGACCCTTCACAACTGTCGCAAGTGTTTAGTTTTTTTTTAAAAAATTGAATGGGGAAATTTTTGTTGACAAGTTAAAATAAATAAATTAATAAATACTTAAAATACAAAAATATATAACTAAAAATATCTAAATCTCATTCATATAATTCTTTCAAGATAACAATCAAAACAATAGATTTTTTTTTGCTGATAAAAGTACTAGAATAAAAGACAGGAGCGGCATGAACCAATTACAAACAAATTACATATTTGAAGACCTATTGTGAGGTACCCCGGTACTATCTCTATAGAGCAAAGCTTCTAAAAATGAAAGGGGTTCATCCCACCATTGGGAGGTGAAACTGGGCAGACCACGCCCATTAATGGCTAAGGCATCAGCCACTTGATTTCCCTCCCTTGGTATATGAGTGCAAACAAAAGAAGAACCTTTAACTAAATGCTTGAAATTGTTCCATCTAGTACTAACTTGCCATGGAACCGGAACAATATGGTTGAAAGCTTTAACTAGTAGCAAAGAATCACTTTCTATCCAGACTCTAGAATAGTGCAGGTCCACTGCTCTTTCTATGGCATACATAGCGGCTGAAAGCTCCGTAATGAGAGCAGATGCATGTCCTATGTTTTGAACAAAGCCCCCAAGGAAGGCACTCTGCGCGTTTCAGAAACCCCCCCCCCCCCCCCGATTGCTCCAACCGAAGGGGACCCAAAACAGGACCCATCAATATTAATTTTCGTCCAGCCAACATTCGGAGGACACCATCTCACGTCGTCATGAGTACTCAAAGTCTTATGCTTCAGAGGGAGGCGAAAGAGGTGCGCTAGTTTGGCATTCAGCATAGCAGATTTTGCAGTTTGAATAATGTTGTAACTACTGCCAACTTCCACATATATACTCCGAATCAAATGCTCCATTGAGTGCTGCCTATTCTTGAAGTATCGGTCATTACGTTCGATCCAAATCTTCCAAACAATGTGCAGAACTGTTGTTATCAACACCTGCTGAACCAGATTGCTCCAATTACCAACACAGCTTGTAATTAATGTCAGCCATCCGTATAATCCAGACCTTGGTCAATCCGCGTACACAACCACTTCCAAATCTTCTGCGTTTCTAGGCACCTAAAGAAAATGTGATTTGAGGTTTCTGCATGATGATGACAGAACATGCAGATTGACACAATCTGGCAGCCCTTTTCGGAGATTTTCATCTGTAGGCAACCTGTTAGAAAAATGGACATTTAAGATTGTCAAAGAAAGATTCAAATAAGAAATAAATCACTTGTTAAAAAAATGAAAGCTGGTTATGTAGTACCTTAAGTTTGGCACCTAATTTCTTGTAATCGCTAGGATTTAATCCCTTGTAGTCAATCTTCACAAAAGGACTTCCTCCAAAAGCATCTCCGACATCCTTTACAAGCATTGTGTATAGTCCATTTTTGGCTGCAACAAGATAAAAGTAAATGAGATGTTTAAATAAATAAATAAAATCTATAACCAGTATCTTAGAAATAATGAAACTAACACCAAATAATTTAAAATCTACAAAAACTTTGCAGAATTTTTTTAGATAAATAAGTCACTTTATTCAAAATATCCAACTAAGCATCAAAAGAAAGTACTCCCCCCACCTTTTATGAAGGGTTTGAGATCTCTCCCATCATTTACTCTACTAATCAGGAGTGTGTTTAAACAGTCAACAAATAAGCTTGAAATAAGATAACATACCTCCCTAGCAGACAATATTGCTGCTACACCATCTTTAAAATCATGTTATACAATCCCAGCTTTAAAATTCTCCAACTCGTCCTTTTTACTATCTGCAATTAACAAATAAATCAATATAAAGTATAAACCCAACAAATCTAGTTATAACAATATCAAAGCATTTAAAAGTTAAAATAACAAAAATCATCATCATTTTCTAATATGAACCAGCTTTCAATTGTCTAAAAAACAACCTATTACAGTTAAACAGTCAATGAAAATCAAGAATGAACGAAAAGGAACTGACCCAAAAATCCATTTCAAATCAGCATTAGCTGCTTGGAGCAACCGTTTCTTCTTTTCAAAAATCAAAAACATCTTCACCTGTTGAGAGTTGAAAAAGCACTGAAATAAACCAACATAAAGTTAGGGATTTGACAAAAAAAACTTCATAAGAAACAAAAAATTGAAAAGGAAACGAGCTCAGATAAACTCACAAAGAATGACTCTTTTAATGGTGATTTTAGTGTTGGTAATGGCGCTCCATCACCATCGAGGTCGTGGCCTTCTATGTCCTAAGCACGTTTGTCGGCAGCTTCAAAAGAGGCGAGAGAGGAAAAAGAGACCATAAAGGAAGAAGAGAAGAAGAAGATCGAGATCTGTATGTGGATATCAAATATAGCCATAGATCTAACACTAGAATCATCACTAAGTTGTACAGAAAATTGTTTTCACTATTCTTAATCCCAATTTTTCATTGAAATCAAAAGCATCAAACCTAAAATTATCAATTTCATTAATGAAATTCCTGGCAGGACCAGTTGCTGAACCGTAAAACAGAGTAGAACAGAGTGCGCAAAAACAGTAGTTCGAAAGCAGAAATAAAAACAGACAGAAAGTAAAAACACAGGTTATTTGTTAACCCAATTCGGTGACAAACACATCTACGTCTGGAGGCTACCAAGCCAGGAAGGAAATCCACTATAATAGTATCAATTCGAAGTCCTATGTGAACAGCCCCTGTTTCACAGCCTTCTCACTTAATCACTACCCGTGATATTTCTACCTAGGAACTCCTAGATATAAGACCCCTCTTACTTCCTACTCAATCAATCACTGCCCCAATGATTTTAAACCCTAAACAATCAAAGATGGAGACAATCTCCTAAACACCCAATAGTCACTCTTGCTTAAAAGCTTTAAGTGAACAACAGTTACAACTCAATAAACTAAACCAACTCTGAACAATTGAGTGGTGTACAGAAACAGAGCACGAAGCTCACAATGAACAGACTCAAAAACTAAGAATAACTCTCTCTCTAAAGGCTTTTGTTTTTGATGTAATTTCTTCAAAGGTAACGCCTTCTTTATATAGCCTTCAGCAGCAACAAATACTTGAACCAAATATTCTTCAAAGATATATTTCCAAAATTCTTTAGAAACATATAGAAGCAATTATTCTTCAGAAATATATTTTCCAAAGATTACTTTGAAAATATATTCACAAATAAAAGAAACCAATCTTCAACATATATCTTCACGCAAAATAATCTTTCTCCTAGAAACAAATCCAAAAGAATTCTTAAGACAAATCTTCAACAGATCACACAAGAAAATAAACACCCAAGGTGTGAAAACATGACGCAGAAAACCAGCTTCTGAAGGTACTTCTGAAGTCTGCGTCGGAACATTTCAGCTTCTGAAGACGCACAACTTCTTGTATATTTGATTTTAGCAAACATGAAGCCAATAACCAAATATCCAACAATTAAAACAAATCAAAAGGTAGGAGAATTTAATTAAGCCCTAATTCCCAAATAATAGAGCAAATTGATGGGAGGGAAAAAGAATAAAAACACCTGGATGGAGTGCGGCGATGGAGGCAGAGACGAAACCGATGAGAGGTTCTGGGGAGAAAGAAAGTGAGAGCGGCGAGGAGAGTTTCTAGAGAGAAAGGAGAGAGAAAATGAAAAAAAAAGCTTTAATGTGAAGCGCGCAAGAAAAAAGGTATAAAACCTGCGACTCTTAAGCCTAACATTCGCAATAACAATCGCAAAAGTATAATTTGCGACAGTTCTAAGCCAAGGGTCGCAGAGTAAGTGTCGCAAAATGACAAATTTCTTGTATTGTGTTACAACTTTATGACAATTTTCTCTCTCATATTCATATTATGTTTTTACTTTATCTTTCTGTTACTTTGGTTTTCGTGTCAATACCTATTTTTTCTTTATAAAACTACGATTGTCAAATAAGTTGTAAATCAAATGGTTGTTCAAATAACAGATCTCATTCGTTGGTTGAGAAAAATAAAGGACAAATTGAAGTGTAAACATTTGGCAAAGTTATACTATTTTTTAAAGGAATATAATTTAATCAAATATTATTATACTTGACCCTACACCAAAAAAGAAAATGTCAATAAATAACTATTTTATTAATTTATGGTAGAATTTCCCCCTCAACTCTTAATGTAGAATTTTTTATGATTTTTTTTTTTGTATCTTTGTATATGTTCAATTTCAAATTGGTATATGCATTAAATAAGTTTTACGTCCTTACAAATATAGCGAATTTTGATATTAATTTATAATATATAAAATGAGATGTTTTCATCTCACAAAAATATTTGTTTTTAGTCTCTAATTTTGATATTAGTTTATATTTGTATTAATGTCATGATTATGACTTTTTTATGTTCAATATGTGAGCATATTATGTTGATTTATTATCGTCAGTTATTGTATGTTCATATTATGTTCAAGAAATGGTAAGAATATGTCAAAATTGTATCTATTATAGATAAACAAAAAACAAAAAAAATGTGAGAGGATGAAAACGTTCAGTTGTATTTTTTAGAGACTAAAATTAAAATTCGTTATATTCATAGAAACAAAAAACTTATTTAACCCTAATTGTATCCATATACTTCTAATTATTTTACATTTTTTTGTCATTAATATAAATATTATGATAAGAAAAATTAAAATAAGTATATCGAGCGGACATCAAAAAAAGCATATAAACTCTTCCTAAAAAACACATATAAACTATTAATAAATTAAATACATTATTATAAAAACTTTTAATTCATCCAAAAGTGTTTAGATAAGATGACATATATCTTTTTTAACTTAATCAAGATTTTTAATTCGAATATGTGTTTGGACATGCAACATTAAAAATCTTATGAAAAATTTGTCATCCATTTAAGTCACATAAGTCTCAAATGGATTAGTGTTAACATTTAGTGTGAACGGTGGAGATATTCAATTGACACAAAAATAAAATTTCTTAATTTGTAATTTAGTTAATAACGTCTTATCTTATATATTTAGAATAGAGTCGGTAAGTCCGATATATTTTTAGATTAAAAAGCAAGCTACCGACCAAAACAAATTGAAGTTTGTCTATGATCTACAATAAAGAAAACCCTTTGTTGACAATGACTCCTCTCGTTGTCGCATTTGGGAATATTGTCAAGACATAAACAGCTAATTTACTAAGGACAAATCACAATAAGAAATGAAATAATATGCACAAGAAATGCAAAAATTAAAGCTTAAATCCAAAAATCAATAACCATAAACCTTGTCCTCTATCTATGCAAGAAAGTCAATAAAAGACAAGGTTCCATGTCCTTGTCCAGGCTTAGCTGTTCCTCCTACACATAAACACTTTAAAGCAATCCCAACATGTGTTAATATTTTTAATTGGACTTTTTTGGGTTCCCCTAAGTGGTCCCTCCCTAAAGAATACGTCCAAAACTCCCAACCACTAGAAAAAATAAAATGGGTTCCTCCATTTGAAAAGAATGCCAAATTCCCGTTTTTGCTGTTTTCCCAAGCTCCAAACAGAACCTGATTGAATAGGCAATAAAGAGATGACAAGAATTAATCAGATTGATGTTGAAAGATGGCGAAATTTATGATTCAAACTCCTGCCAATCATTCTTAGCGTGAAATCTTTTCATGTTCTTTTTGGTGGATGGGATTTGTTTAGTTTCACTCTCTCCAACAAGATTCAATTATTCGTTACAATTGTGTTTAATTGCGTCCACATTTGTGATCAATAAATTTTGACATTGTGTATATTTAAATTTTGTTGTCTACTTAAAAAGTTGTCGCAAAAGTTATCAAAATATAATCATACATAACTTTTTAGAGAAATTTCATTTTGTAACGAATAAATCAAATGCTTCATCTTTTTTACCACTAGTGCACTAGTACTACCTTTTACTTCTATTGTATACACATTTTCTTATGATTCAGATGCTAAAGATGATATTGGCATGCTTTACGCTTTGGAAGGTCCTAACGACAAAAAATGAAAGAGTGGCACTTTTAGAAGGGGGGAAAACGAGTTATACTTTGTTCTACTTTACTAGTCAAATGGACAAGTCATCCCAAAATTAACTTATTTCACTTTGCCCTATATCATAGGCCTCTTACCCCTTCCGCATATTCCTTTTATTCTTCATGTATTGTTGCTTTAAGCCTTCACTAAACCTCCATTAGCTTCCTACATTAAGCACTAAGTTCATGTTTGAAATTTTGAGTTTGACTACAACGACGCTATTAAAAAATTGGACTTTTAAAGGGTAGATTTTGACAAAATCGCATTTATTTTCTCCAATTTAATGTCAATTCAAAATGCACTTATGACCTTACAATTATTTTGATACTAAGCAAGAAATGCACTTCAACGTGGAAGCTTAGTTTTCTAGCTTATATATTTTTCGACATCAAGACACAAGAAATGGCTTGCAGACGCGGTTCCAAACAAATACTTAGTATATATTTTTGACAAGACTACCTTAGTATATGTTTACACATACAAGACTACCTTTCATGATTTGCTACATTTGAAGTCTCACTCTCACCTCACTTTAGGCATCAGCCTCAACTTACCTTAGGCTTTTGTTAGCGAACATAACAAAATCCAGGCAACAGTGCAACATTATTTGCGACCCAAGAAATTGAACAGTTGAATTGGAACCATAGCAGGATACAACAGATACGATCATAACATTGGCTTCTATCGAAAGAAGAATCCAATCCAACTAAAAAACAAAAGCAAATATCCAAGACAAACTATATAACTATATATATTTTATATATATATTATACATTCATAAATGGTTGCGATATTCTCCATGTTACATTCAGTAATTAGTACTACAAGAGGAAAATACAATCCCCAAATACCAAACCATCAACCAATACCTAATCTTCAATCTCCTCTCTAAAATTGACCACCATAGATGTTATAATAGTAATGCTACATAGTTCTTTAAGTACACTCCATTACTCGGAGAAGAAAAGATACAAAGACTAAAAACAAAAAAAATAACCCAAATGAAAAATTCAAGCTTTTGTTAAGTAAGGGTGAAGGTTAAGCAATAGTATTAACAGTTAGGATTAACAAAGTTCTTGATTTCCTCCATAAGGCAATAGAAATGATCATTATTAGGCAAGAAGTAAAAACCAATAGTAGCCTCCTTAAGGAAAAGAAGTTTAACATCTTGACCAAAATTCCTCAAACCATCCACATAAGCCAATTGCCAATCTTGTAAAAGATCCAAACCAGCCACACAAACAAGACTTTTAGGAAACTTATCAAGTCCTTTAAGATTTTTTTCCCCTTTTGGACCAAACGGGTTACAAGCAGGGTGGTCTCTATCTTCACCTTCTGGTAAAAAAGCTCTCCAATACCAATCACGATCTTGTAATCTAACAAAGTACTTTCCATCTAATCTCATTTCAGAATCTGTTCTTTTTTCCCCACCAAACAAAGGATGAAGAAGAATGTTCCCTAACACTTCAATTCCTTCTTCTTTTTCCTCACAAGCCTTCACGGCAACATGATGAACAATGTTTCCACCAGAACTATCACCAGCCATGTAAACATAAACTTTTTTTTCCTTCCCACTTTGAAGCCACTTTCTTGACTTCACCCATTTGAGTGCATTCCAACCATCTTCATAGGCACATGGAAATCGATGCTCCGGTGATCGTCGGTAATTAAC
Organism: Medicago ruthenica; assembly: GCA_018208015.1. Lineage (NCBI taxonomy): Eukaryota > Viridiplantae > Streptophyta > Magnoliopsida > Fabales > Fabaceae > Medicago > Medicago ruthenica. The sequence continues at coordinate 18,536,753 of CM031377.1, forward strand.
CGAAACAACAGCAGCTTTACAAACACTTACTAACCTTCTACAAAATGTATCATAGATAGCACTGTTTGCTGAAGAATGAGAGAAGCTTCCACCATGGAAGAATACTATGACAGGAACAATTTCTGTTGTACTTAATGTTTTCTCTAAATCTTTGACACCCCATTGAGATTCATTTTCTGAAGATGATGGTAGATAAACACGATTGAATAGACCGGTGTTTCGTTCGACATGATCGAATGAAAAGACTCCATCGACCGGAATCGCGTTTGCCGGGACTTTTCTGTCAAGAAACTCTGCTAAATCTCGGTTGAATGTTCCATCTGCTCTTCTTAGAAGATTGTAAGCAAGCTTGAAATTTGAGATAAGAACATATGTATTCAATGGAACAACACTCTGCAAAACAAAAAACAAAAACTTTAGATTGGTTCTTTTTGTGTTTGAATCGTTGCAGAAGAAAGAAAAAATGAAACAAATCTTGGGTAAAAGACAAAAAATTCCAATTATTGTGACATATAATGAAAATAAAATCTTTCCAATTTAGCATAACAAGAAACCAAACACATAAAAAGAAGAAACTAGAATGTAGAAAACAAAAACCAAATTAAACTAACCAACCCACAAAAAAAATATTACATGATCTTAACAAAAATCACAAAAAGAAGAACAAAACACCAATCACATATGTTAAAGTTTAGAACTTTTTCAAAACCCAACATCAATAACAAAGCAAACAACAAAACAAAAACATAAGAATGCAAGCTTTAAACAAAACAAAAAAAAAACAAAACATTCTAAGATGGAAGATTTATATTACCCTAGATTCACTGAGGTTGACTTCATTAGTACCAGTCATGTCTGGTTAGTTGTTTTTGAGAAAGAACACAATAATAATGGAAGAGAAAGAAAGAACACACAGAAATGAATAAAAAGAAAGGGCTAAGAAGAAACAGTGATCCTCATGGTGATTATTGAGATTGAGAAGAAGAGGAGAACAGAAGAGGAATAGAAAAAACGTTGGTGAAAGAGTTGAAGTGATGTGGGTTAGAAAAGGGTATGTAGATAAAAGTGTACGTACGTAGCGTAGGTGGTTGTGTACGTATATGTTTTATCTGAAAGGTTGGTGGTGTATTAATTGAAGGGATTGAGTAAAGAAGAAGAAGAAGGTATGAAAAAAACAAAAGAAAACAGAGGTAGCTTAGCTTAGAGACAGAGAGGGATCATAGATACCAGAGAGAGAGAGAGAGAGAGAGAGTCAAACGCAAAGGAACGACGGAAATGGACGGAGACGAGGGACACGACAAATCGGGCGGCCGAATTTAACTGTTTATTTGGGTCCCATCATTTTTTCATATCTCATCAAATTAGTTCATCACTTTATAAAATAAATACTTTTGAATAGGTCTTTGTCTATGATATTATAAATATTTTAAGAGTTTGTTTAAAAAAATAACTTTTTATTAAAAAAATATTAATTATTTATTAGAAATAATTTTACAAAGTCATAAACTATTTTTAAATATTCATAAGGAAAATGACTTATTTGATGGTGTTTAACAAAGTCATTGACTAATGTGATGATTTACTCATTTGATTTCTCTTCTATAAAGGCCAAAATTGATTTTAAAAATGTAAAATTTGTTAATACCTAAGAATGGAAGTGTCAAAAAGAGGAGATGCAAAGCAGCGAATACAGTGGATATCCTTTACCAATGTAGGGGTGTACTTGTAAAGTCACACCAACGCTAATGTGTTTTAGAAACATTTCTCATAATGAGAATGTGTTCCTTATTTCGGTGTGGATAGGGGTGTGCAAATATATGTTTAACTGAATTATATTAGTGAACTGAACTGCATTGCACCCAAAAAAACTGTAACCAAATAAATGGTTCATGAACTTAACCACATATTTAAAAAAGACCAATTAACTGAACTTAAATTAGATAATCAGTTTAAACTGTTTCTGAACTTTTTTTAACAAAAATAAATAATTTGCGCAAAAACACTAAAAAAAGAAATTAAAATACTATATCAACCCAAAATTTAGATAGAGAGAACAAAAAACAAAACAGGATAGAGAGAGGGACAAAGGAATCGATAGAGATAACGAGGGAGAAATGGGGAGTGAGAGAGAGGGATAGAGGCAGCAAGCGAGTTCGTTGACGTAGTCTGTTGCTGTCATCGTTCGTTGCCGTAACCTGCAACTTCTGCGACTACTGTTTCTTCTCAATTCTCATCACCGACCGTCGCCGCCGGATCTGGTGTTGGTTTTCTCTGTCTGCTCCTCTGCCGAAGTAGCTTTTTATTCAATTCATCAATTGATTTGTTTCGAAGTTGCGTAAAAAAAAATTGTTGCAAAATTAAGAAATTCAAGGTGGTTTTGATTCTTCAATGCCTTCCTCCAAATCTAAAAATAATTTTTATAAATCTAATTTAAAATCTGGTTTTAAATCCTGCTTTTTTAACCCCTAAAAAAATCCAGCGTTTTTTTAAGAAAATTCACAAAATTCCGTTTTTTTATTTTAAAAACCAGTCTAACAAAAAAACTGGTTCAAAACCAGTTAGATTGAATTAAACTGGTTTAAAATTGTAAACCGGTTTTGAACCGGTTCTAAACCGAACTGAAACTGGTTTGAGAAATTAACCAGTTCTTATTAAAGTGGTTTATAAGAACTGAACCAAAATGTTAATGTAGTGCAGTTCAGTGCAGTTTATGAACCACGAACACCCTATTTATAGACCTTGATTTCACCTTACAGTTCAATGGTCGGCAACCATTAGATCATGTAAAGGGCTTAGATGTGTTCTGAGCACACCATTTCATGCATCGTAGCTCTAGGTGCATTATTATACTTCAATTATAATAGAGAGAATTCATTTATCCTTTCATTCTTTTATTTTATGTTTGATTGCATTTTTCTTCCGCTAAGTATTGCGATTGAACAATTTTTCCCACCACTTTTTCTGAGCGATTTTGACCTCTCTCTCTCTCTCTCTCTCTCTCTCTCTCTCTCTCTCTCTCTCTCTCTCTCTCTCTCTCTCTCTCTCTCTCTCTCTCTCTCTCTCTCTCTCTCTCTCTCTCTCTCTCTCAATTTCCTTCAAATTTTATACTGAGGTGATGATATTTGTTGGCATGGCATTCAACTCTCATAGTCATAATGAATTTTTTAAAAAATTAAAATGAAAATGACCAAAAATCAGCTTGTACATTTGAGATCAAAGAAAATATCTCATTAGAGTTTCAAATTATCTTACGCGGTATTGTCTGTTTTGGATGTAAGCCCTACATGATTTTATGTTTTATAAAAGTGACACATTGAGTTGAGGAGTAATTATGTTACAACCTCAAGAACGCCACAAAACCTTTCAGGTTATTGTCCGCTTTTGGTCTAAGTCTTTCACGATTTTGTCATTTATAAAGGCTTATCGTTGGGTTAAGAAGTGTGAGACTTTTGAAATGAACTATCATGATAGAGAGAAGATGGAATGTTAGCTATAGATAATACATTTCTATAAACAATGAAAACTATTAATTTCATTGTTTTCAAAAAAAATCACACAATTATTCACTCTAAACAGAGTGAATAATGTTAGCCATATTCATGTTGTAATGCGTTTATTAACAGAGTCTACTGGAACATAAGTGTATGTGAATTCGAACACAGGACTTCTCTTGACTCTCCCTATTTGTTCATGCATGTGCCAGCCACTAAACTAGTGACAAAATATTCTACTAATCTACATTGGCAACTAAATTAACATAACTTTTTAAAATTGAAATAGTAAATGTTTTCAAGGAAAAAATGAAATAGTAAATGTTTTCACATATAATAAACGGGACCATATATCCTCTCAAAAAAAAAATAAAAATGGGACCATATACTTTACTTTCAGAATTTTTAATTACACCACATTTTTATTCGATTTCTCAAGGCGTCAATATTTTTTATTGTTGTCTTTTTCCCTTTGTGCAGGGTGGTTGACAAATCCTTTTAGCCTCGTTTACAATATGGGCAGATAAATTAACTTCAATATTTGTTTAGTTATTGTCAAGAGAAAAAAGGGATTAAGTTTGTGGTGAAAAAACAAAGACGTAAATCTTAAAATGAACAAACAAAACTTCCACAGCGTGGCACTAATAACATGACATATAACTATTTTTATTAAACATACTTAGTTTGGTCACCAAAAGAGAAAAAAATAATAATGAGAGACATATTACTCCATCTCCATGGATGGTTCTTGGGTGGATTTTGAAAATAGAAGAAACCCCTATTAACAAACTTTTACGTAAATTTACTTTTAAACCTGATATTAATTTGAACGAAGTTAGATCGGCCTTTAGAGCTTTAGGGTGTGTTTGGATGGAGGGCTTAGGAGGGGAAGGGAGGAGAGGGTTTACTTTTCATTTTTAAATTACGGACACTATAAAATGTTTTTTAAAAAGTTAAAATATTAACACGATAAATGATCATATAATACTCCAATCACACTTAATTTATTTTAGAAAAACATGTTATATAGTCCGTTATTTAAAAAAGAAAAGTAAATTGTCTCCTTTCTTCCCTCCTAAACCCTCAATCCAAACACACCCTTAATATTTCTCAAACTCTTATCGGTCATGATCAGCGTGTTATTAGCAATTTTGAGATGTGAAATCGGATAAGAGGGGTATCCACACCAACATCATAACCTAATTGTTGAGTATTTAGAAGTTGGCTGCATGTTTTGGTAAAATCAAAGTGTTCAAGCAAAGCATCTCCATGTGTTTAAGATGTCTTCAGAAGCAAGAAAGCGAATTTGAGGGGGTTCAGAAGCTGAAATGGCCTTCAGAAGCAATTTGGACCTTCAGACGCAGTTTTGGGCTTTCAGACTCTGAAACAGTGCATCAGACGTTGAATGGACCTTCAGACGCTGAACAGTACTTCAGACGCACTGTTCAGACATTGACCAGCGTTGACTTCTTCAGACGCATTACAGTACTTCAGGTGCACTATTCATCCGTTGACCCGCATTGACCTTCAGAAGCTGCTTTCAGAGCTGGGTTTTTATGCATTAATGTTGTGCATATCTTATGGAGATTTGCTGAAGATTTATCATGGCTGAAGTATTTCTAGAAGGCTGAATTAAATTGATCAAGATCTTATGAAAATTGGCTTCGTATTTATGTTTGATTATTTGTTGAAGAATCTTTGCAAGATTGAATTCAGAATTACATGTTTCCTTTTCAAGCCTTTCATAATTCAGAAACATATCAATTGCAGAAGATTGGATTCAGAATTATATGATTGCTGAAGCCTATAAAAGGAGATGTGCTGCTATGTTGAAGACTACGAGTGATACATTAGAAATCAGAGAATTTGAGTCTTTGTGTTTTTAAAACTTAGGTTTTATTTGTACACCACTCATCTGAGTTGGTTTAGAGTTTTTGAGTTTTAATTCATTCTAAGCCTTTAAGTACTAATGAAATCTTTGTTAGTTTGAAGTGTTTCTTCATAATCTGGGTAGTTAATCAGAAGTTGTTTAGTAACTGGGCTGTTACTTGATTAGGAAGTAAGAAGGGGGTTTCTTATACTCAGGTGTTGGGTAGAAATCAGAACTATAGGAGATTAAGTCAGAAGACTAGGAACAGGGGGTCTGTGTCTTGAGTCTTAGGATTAATTCCAATAGTGGATTTCCTTCCTGGATTGGTATCCTCCAGACGTAGGTGGTATTTACACCGAACTGGATTAACAAATATCTGTGCCATTTTACTTTCTGCACTTTTAAATTGCTGCTTCTGATACTTTTGATTGTGCTCTGTTTTAAATACAACGTGCTCTGTTTTAGTGTTCTGAACCTCAACTGCCAGAATTTCACTAATAATAAGAGACTCACGTCCACCGACGAGTTTAACATTACATTCAGTCCTTCAGTCACAATAAAGAACAAGAAAGGCGAAAAGGGATCACCTTGACGCAGACCCCTTCTCATCTAAAACTCTCTGACATGGCTTCCATCAACTAAAACAAAAGTAGTTGTTGTTCTAAGACATTCTATGATCCACCGACACATAACCACTTTCTAGTAAGCCAACTCAATAGAATCATAAGTCTTTTCAAAATCGACTTTAAACATAATAAGCTTCTTTTTTTCTGGCATCATCGACAACCTCGTTTGCAATGACAATACCATACAAAATATGTCGACCTTTTATAAAAGTTGAGTCAGATTCATATAACACATTTTGAGTGATTGCTTTTAATATGTTTTTGAATGAATGTTCAAATGCTCGTTCATAAACTCGTTCGAAATTTTGAATGATACTCATAAATTGACTTAAAAGCATGTACTAAAAGTGGCGATGTATAACTTTTAGGGGATCGACAATCGAATTTTTATTTTAGAAGGATTAAAACAAAAAATTGTAATATTTATATGGATCAAACACATATTTAACCATTTATTTAATCTATCCACTTTGTCACCTCTAAATAAAACTTTTGAACTTTTTATAAAATAAACATAACTGGGGAAGGTCTTGTTTTTTTACAAAGTGACAACAATCCTCAAATGAATTTAAACATTGTCCTTGATGTTACAAGATTAAGTTTTTACAACCGAACAAACACTTCATGGATAAGACTTTTGGACTTTGGTAGTCTATATAAGACCAACTTGTCACGAATAAAAAGTAAGTTATTTTTACAACTTTAAATTAAATTAAAGACTTCTCATGAAGTTTAATTTTATTTATTACATTTCATTCTGAAAACGAACTTAAAACGATTATGTGATCAAATGGCCGGATCACGATTTCATGCAGTCGCTGCATTCCGTACAAATTGACTAAAAAAAATAGACATAGATATATAGGTGAGAAAAAGATTAAGAAACATCCTATATTATACTTCATCCTATTTTTTTTTTTAACAAACCAAAATGAGATATATTACCACAACGGAAAAACCAAAGTCCGCTCCCTAGCACAAGAAGTGCCTAAAGGAGCAAAACAATATTACAACAAAGAGTTATGAAAGATGGTAACTGGGGAACAATTAGGCAATCCCCAAACAAACCATGGGTTGATGCCACCATATAATAGAGCCAAGAGGAAAACAGACATTTTTAGCGCTCAACCACCCCAGGGAAGTAATTTTTACTCTTTCCAAAAGCTGGTCAATTGATTTCGCATTATTAGAGAAGAGTCTGTCATTCCGTTCACTCCATAAAGTCCAGGCAGTGCACAACCAAATAAGATGTAAAAAAGATCGTCGGGGTCTGTACCCGCCTGAAGAGAAAATAAACTGAGAGGAATGATCCATAATATGTTGGGGATCCACTGAGAACACTCCAAGCCACGACTTGACAAGTTGCCAAAGAGCACCAAAAACAGGGCAGTGAATTAATAAATGATCAATTGATTCAGTGCCCACACATCCTGAAACACACGCTTGAGAATCGGTCTGAATAACACCGCGCCACACCAAATTGTCTTTAGTAGGCAGTTTGTTGCGGAAGAGACGCCACACACAAATTGAAACCTTTAGAGGTACACAAGTATGCAAAACAACTTCCGAAACTACGTCGTGAATGTGCCTCTCCTGCATCACAAGCATTTGATACACACCACGAACTGTGTAGCCATCTCCAACATTGGGACACCATTGCCACACATCTGAACAATTATCCTGCAATATAACATTAGAGAGAAAAGCCTTACACTCCCCTAGAAGGTCCTCCTCCCAAGCTAACAGATGACGCCGCCACACCCACGCTTCCCCTCCATCACCCCAACCTAGAGCATGCATCTCTCCAACACACATATCCTTATGAACTGATAAATCAAACAACCTCCTAAACCTCGCCTGAAGCGGCACCGCCCCAATCCAACAATCTGACCAAAAAGAGGTGTTGAAACCATTACCTATTTTCTTGAGAATACTATTTTCAAACCAACTCCCCCCCTGAACTCCTATCCCGTCACGAATTTTCACAATCTCCTGCCACCACGCCGACCCCTTCCTCCCCCCTTTAAGCCGCCCCCTCTCCACACCATAACGAGAAGACAACACCTTAAACCACAGCCCCTCCCTATCAACCAGACACCTCCAACACCATTTACCTAGTAGAGCTGTATTAAATTCATTTAACCTCTGCACCTCCAAACCGCCCGCCTCCTTACTGGAGCAAATAGACTTCCAATCCACCCATGCAATTTTCCTATGATCCTCACACCCACCCCAAAAAAAATTAATTAAAATAGATTCAATGGAGGAGATTATACCTGAGGGAGCTCTGAAAAAAGAAAGGGCATAGACAGGCAAAGAAGACAGGACAAAGTTAAGAAGAATCAAACGGCCACCAAAAGACAAGTGTCTACTCTTCCAATCAGACAGTCTGGATTTTATGCGATCAATAACAGATTCCCAAAAAATCAAACGTCGAGCATTACCACCAATAGGGAGACCTAGATACATAAAGGGGATCCTCCCAATTTTACAAGACAAAACAGAAGCCGCCTCTAGTAACCAAGACTCATCAATATTAATACCAACCAATAAACTCTTATGATAGTTAACTTTCAACCCTGATATAGCCTCATAAAGAACAAGAACTGCTCGCAAGGCTCTGACATTCGCCCAACTCTTGACACCTAGCAGGAGTGTGTCATGCGTGAATTGCAGATGAGAAAGAACCGTAGGAGCATGCGCCCCAACAGAGTACCCGGTAAACAAATTCGAATCCACTGCAGCAGACATCATGACATTTAGGCCCTCGGCCGCTAGGAGAAAAAGAAAAGGAGAAAGCGGATCACCTTGTCTCAACCCTCTCTCCAGATGGAACTCATTTGTAGGATACCCATTTACAAGAACAGATGTAGTGGCAGACCTAACACATTCCTTCATCCATTTTCTCCATAAAGTTGGGAAAGCCATCCTCCTCATCACATCATCTAAATATCCCCAATCCACCGAATCATAGGCTTTCTCAAAATCAACCTTAAATAACAGAAGCTCTTTTTTCAGCTTGCGAGCTTCATCAACTACCTCATTAGCGATAAGAATTCCATAAAGAATCTGCCTATCCTTCACAAACGCAGTCTGAGTTTCTGAAGTAACAGTGCCCATGACTTTCCTCAAACGATTAGCCAACACTGTTGCCAAGATTTTGTGCAAACTCCCCACAAGAGCAATGGGACGGAAATCATTCAGACGCTGCGGGTTGTCAATCTTGGGAATAAGAGCAATGAAAGTGCTATTAATACCTTTTGTGAGACGGCCATTACGATGAAACTCGGAGATGAACCTCATAATGTGAGACTGCAACTCTGGCCAAAAATCTTTGATGAAACCCAGATGAATGCCATCCAGACCAGGACTCTTAAAACTATCACAGTCCCACACGGCAACCTTCACTTCATCCGCAGTAAATGGTAAAGTCAAAAGAACGCCGTCAGCAGAAGACAGCCTACGGAAATGTAAGTTGTCCACAGAAGGTCTAGTAATATCAAGTGCCTGAAAGTGATTCCCAAAATGAGTCAAAACCGCGTCCCGAACACTAGAGACACCCGTCAAAAGATTGCCTTCAACTAAAATAGACGAGACAGAATTTCTGCGCCTTCTCCCAGACATTATAGCATGAAGGTCGGTTGACATCACATGTAAATCAGCTACCTCCTCTTCTAATAATTCCTCCAACTCGTCCTTAGTCTCTAGGAGAGCAATATTATTTTTTTAAAGAATCTATCCGGCCCGGTAGATTATGCGTATGAGTGAGATGCCAATCTTTTAACGCCTTTTTTATCAACTTTAATTTTTCCTTTAAAACAAAACCACCCCAACTGTCGACTTGTAGAGACTGCCATTTATTGCGTACGAATTCATGATAACCAAGAATTTCCGACCGACACTTCAACATACGAACCGGTCTCGACCCCCAATTTTCCTCATCAATAGATAACACCATTGGGCAATGATTTGACAACCCTCGCAAAGATGCAACTTGCAAACAGTTCGGCCACGTGATGCACCAATCTTCAGATAACAAGAATCGATCGAGGCGACTCATAGAATTCCCATCCCCCTTATACCAAGTAAAATTGTGACCATTGAGGGGGAGATCAACTAGAACATTATCATCAATAAAAGTATTAAAGGAATCACAGTCTATAGAACGAACTGCAGCCCTCTTCGACCTTCTTTCCTCCAAATTCCGGACTGCGTTAAAATCACCGCACTAACAAATATTTTTGCCCACCAGCCTTTAAAGGTACTCAGATAAAGAATTCCATTATAATTGCTTGACGCCAATGTCACAAGGTGCATAAACATTAAACAAATAAAATTCCTCAGATGACTGAATGAACCGACCATGAATAACTAAGACGTGTTCCATGCTAAACGAGGACCAAACCTCGACAACAGAAGGATCCCACATAATTAACAAACCACCATAAGCCCCTAGAAACGAGCAAAAAGAATAAGATGGCGCCCTTTTTCCCCAAATAGCCGCACATAAGGAATCACAAATAGCTTGCAATTTCGTCTCCTGCAGACAAACAATAGATGAACTCTTCTCGAAAATTAATTTACACACTTCCGGCCTTTTCTCAAAACCACCCAACCCCCTAACATTCCAAGAGATGATCTTCATCAATAACCCCAACCCCCCACACCACACCACCACGCCACACCTCCGTTACTGCTCCCCCCTCACCACGCCCTCCTCCCTCGCCCTATCTCCTTTCTTTTTTCTCGACAATACACTGAACATATTCGACTTATCACCATGAAGTTTTACACCTAAAGCCCTCCCAATACCACAAATGTCCTCCTTAACCACCTCCTCATTATCGTGCAACGCCACCCAATTCTTCCAATCAATATTAACATTAGTAGGAGAAGAAGAAATAGATACCTGAGACCCTTTGGTAATAGTTTCTAACACAGTATTGGATTTGTTGCCTCTTGGTCGCTTATGTACCTTCTTCTTCAGCACTTTGAGCACTTGATTTCTATCATTTTCAGGAAGGCGAGCAATTTTCTTTAGATTATGAGCAGAATGTGTAAGTGTTCCCCTTGATTTTACTTTATTATGCAAAAGACCCATCGCCGCAGTTTTGGATAAAGTCTCACCACCGCATAAATTGAGTTTAGAATTTTTCTTTTTAGTAGTAAACACCACACCCGCATCACCATGAACATGATCTTGAAGCCATTCTAAGCTCCACAGACCTGAAATAACAGAACGAGTTGCTATCGGCATACAAGAATTTTGTCTTTTCCGTCTAACACAATTATTCAGATTCCCTTCCTTCACATGGTTGCCCACCACCGAAGCTTCTCCCTCAGAGGCATTAACAACACTCGGCCCCCTCACATCCCGAACCATCCCCACCTGATGCTCGCGAATCAAAATGTTGTCTGCCCCTTGTAAAACATAAGGTTGCGGAGATGTTATCGAAACTGAAGCTTCAGGAAGACAAGCCTCTTCATAAATACCAACTTTCTCAACATTCAGAGAATCTAACTGAACGACAGAGTGTTGTTGACTTTCCTTCCCTTCCTTTGCCCAATCCTCAGCCAAATTATTAACAAGATCAACTATTTGCTCACGGGACTCGGGAACCGCATTTTAAAAATTATTATCTGGAATAGACACCTTAGAATCATCGTCGTCTTCCAACAGACAAGCATCCTCCCCAATGGCAAATCCTCATTCCTCAATAATTTTTAGTTCCACCAACACTCCATCAATTAGTAATTTGTCAAGAACATTAAGCACGTCCAAAGATGATGTCGCTACTAGAACCCGAGCATAATCAAACTGTTCCTTAGCGATAGTACAGTTGTCCACCCGTAAAAATCTACCACAATCAAACACACACAACTTAAAAAAAACTTCATTCCACGCATGAATGGGTACCCCATAAATACGGACCCAAGCACCTCTTTCAAATTTCACAATCTTTGTTCCACCTAACCAGATTTGTGAAAAATAAATTAAAAAAATCCCGTGCTTCTGAAAAAATCGGCATAACATCTGATTCAGATAAACAACGAATAAACACCTTATGAGCCCCCAACGGGGTTATGTCTAAATCATCAAAACCCGCATCCGCTATACGCGTCTGGATAACCGGTATAGCTTCACCATTCAAAACTGTGGCTATCACCCCTCCACGAGCCCAGGATAAGTCATCACTAGATGATCTATAAGTACGAAAAAGCTTACTTACGACATGGCCATGTTCATGTTCAAGAACAACATTTCTCACTCCGGCAACCGTTGCCGCATACTGATTGACCACATGCTCGGAACTTGGCTTTACTTCCTCCACCCTCATCTCCATCCCACCCAAATAACACACGACACCACCCTCACAGCCAACACCAGTCGCCATGGCCGTCCCATTCATTTCCAACTCCCTCCACTCTTTGCGCCCTCCCTCACCAACAACCTTATTTCCCACCTTCTCTATTCTTTCTCCCTCACTCTCTTCCCCGTCCCTGCCATACATTTATTCTCCCTCACGAAACAACCTGCCCCTCTCCCTCATCTTGTCTCCCTCACTCCCCACACCCTCACCCTCGCCAATCACCTTCTCCCTGGGTATCACAACAGTTGAGGCATTGCGATCAAAACGAGCAATTTTCGCCCATACACGCAGATGTCCAAATGTCACATTCTTCAAAGCTTTCAACAATTTATCGACATCCCTAACATTAGCATATCTTACAAAACCATAGACCTGACCTTGCTTATTTCTTTTTCTTGACAAGAATAAATTGTCCAGTATACCACAAACCTGAAAGCTTTCTTTTAAATAGAAATAAGGAATCAAATCCGGCACATTAGTAAAGTAAAAAGTAACGAAGTGTCAGAATGCAGACCCAATGTTCCCGTTCTTTCCTTCCGTTGATCGCACTCGAAACTATTGTGGTACAACATCATGCTCACGCTCACCATATCCTTGTTGCTCGAAATCGCGGCGTTTCCCATTTACAAGTACAAACCGAATGTTACACACAGTCTGCTTCACGTGTTGTGGAACAGCAGCATGCGCACGCTCACCTTCCCCTTGTTGCTCGAAATCACGGCATTTCCCATTAACAAGTACAGACCGCATGTTACACTTAGACTGCATCACATGTTGTGGAACAGCAGCATGCATATGCTCACGTTCGCCTTATTGGTCGAAATCGCGAAGTTTCCCATAATCATGCACACACTCAGTCTGCATCATGTGAACTGTTCTAGGTCGCGAGTGTCGCCCCTTACCACAGTTGCTTCTGATCACCCCTTGCCAATCCTGAAAAGCTTCACCGGTCCTAACCCTAGGATGCTGCCGAGATGAATCCCTAACCCTAGACTGCTGAAACTGCCTAACCTCTAAACCTCCTTGCCGCGCGAATCCCCATCGTCTGTCCTGTCCTCGATCCACCTGTCCCTGCGCTCTCCTCTTTCGCACTCGCACATCAGTCCAATCGTCCCCATATCCCCCCTTTTCTGGCACCCAGCTTGGCCCCCTTTCCCCCCTTGATGATCTCTCCACCGGTGAAAAGGAATGCCGGCACAGTTGCCCTAGTCTCCTAGAGCCTCCGCCTCTCTCTACCTCTCATGTTGCTCCTTCATAATTATAAGTAATAATTTATTTTTAAAACTTATTTAATAACTAATATATTTGATATGTGTTATGGACCAAATACATTAACTATTGAATAAATTTTAAAACTAAACTTTTGTTTATAATTAAAAATCAGAAGAAGTAATGCTAAGAGAAATGTTTACAACAACACTATCTTTTTTATTGGTTAAAATTAATTTAGATTCTACATTTTAAAAATGAATCACACTTATGAAAATGTGAATGCTATTCCAATTGGCCCTTGCTTCAAATCTAAAAAAAAAGGCGGTGCTTGAGTAGTGGATTTTTTCTTAATAGTGTGGGACAGGGTTCAAGGATGAGGAGGCACTCTCGAGGCTTCTTCCATACTACACGAGTTCAATGTGCAGTTCTTTCAATTCATGAGCTATAGTGTAGGCGACGATTGCTGCTGGACGCTGCGGTAGATCACTGCCATTTGTTTAAGGACTGATGGACGATGGGAGATATTGTGACTGGTAAGAATAAGAGATATTAATTAAAACTTGACAACTCAATTAAGCCATCCATCATTAGGGGTGGGAATAGGCTAGACCGAGCTAGGCTTTGCAAGGCCTAAGTCTGGCCTGCCAAATTTTTTAAGGGCTAAGCCTGGCCTGCGGCTTGTCATAGGCTTACTTTTGAGGCCTGAGTATGACCTTCTGAAAGCCTGATAAGGTCTGCTAGCCTGTTTGAAAGCATATATTGTTGGTTATTTAAAGGTTGGCTTCATTGTTTGGTAAAATCAAAATGCAAGCAATGCGTTTTCCAGATGTTATATAATGTCTTCAGAAGCAAGGAGTTGGTTTTAAAGAGGTTCAGAAGCTGAAAATTGTATTTCAGGACCTTCAGAAGCTGAACTTCAGAAGCTGTTTCCAGAAGCTGATTTTCTGCATTCTTTGTGATTAAATATGTGCGTATCTATTGAAGATTTATCAAAGATTTATTCAGTCATTGTTATCTAGAAGGCTGATTAATTTGTTGAAGATCTTGGTGAAAGATTGGCTGCGTATTTATGTTTGAATATATTTTCTGAAGAATCTTTGCAAGATAGAAGTCAGAAATATATGTTTCCTTTTCAAGCCTTTGCACAATTTCAGAATTATATTTTGAAGAAGATTTGATTCAGAATTATATGTTTCCTTTTTGAGCTTCAAAGTATTTCAGAACTATATCAATTGAAGATTGTGTTCAGAATTATGAGAGTTGCTGAAGCCTATATAAGGAGAGGACGTGCTGCATTGAAGAATAAGGAATCTGAGTCAAAACAGTTTTTATCATAAGAGTCTTTTTGTTTGTCTGTGTGAGCTTTAGGCTTTGTTTTGTACACCACTCATCTGTTTGAGTTGGTTTAGGTGTTTTGAGTTGTAAATCACTTAAAGCTTTTAAGCACAAGTAATGTTTTTGTTTTGTTGACGAGTGTCTTCATCGTATTTGGTTTTATTGAAGAGTTTACAATCACTGGGCTGTGGTTGCTTGGTTAGGAAGTAAGTGGGTTCTTATACCTAGGTGGTTTCCTGGGTAGAAGTCTAGACGGGTAGTGATTAAGTGATAAGACTGAAAAACAGGGGTTGTGTTTAGAGTCTTAGAATTAATACTACTTAGTAGATTTCCTTCATGGATTGGTATCCCCCAGAGTAGGTGAAGTTTGCACCGAACTGGGTTAACAAATTCATTGTGTTCCTTTATCTTTCTGCACCTTTTATTTCTGCTTCTGAACATTAGTTTTTCATACTCTGTTTTTAGTTCAGAACCAGTTAACTTCCAGGAATTTCAATTGGTATCAGAGCAAAAAGACTCAAATCCTAAAGCTTTAAGTGATTTACAACTCAAAACACCTAAACCAACTCAAACAGATGACTGGTGTACAAAACAAAGCCTAAAGCTTACACAGACAAAACAAAAAGACTCTTATGATAAAAACTGTTTTGACTCAAATTCCTTATTCTTCAATGCAACACGTCCTCTCCTTATATAGGCTTCAGCAGCTCTCATAATTCTGAACACAATCTTCAATTGATATAGTTCTGAAATACTTTGAAGCTCAAAAAGGAAACATATAATTCTGAATCAAATCTTCTTCAAAATATAATTCTGAAATTGTGCAAAGGCTTGAAAAGGAAACATATATTTCTGACTTCTATCTTGCAAAGATTCTTCAGAAAATATATTCAAACATAAATACGCAGCCAATCTTTCACCAAGATCTTCAACAAATTAATCAGCCTTCTAGATAACAATGACTGAATAAATCTTTGATAAATCTTCAATAGATACGCACAGATTTAATCACAAAGAATGCAGAAAATCAGCTTCTGGAAACAGCTTCTGAAGTTCAGCTTCTGAAGGTCCTGAAATACAATTTTCAGCTTCTGAACCTCTTTAAAACCAATTCCTTGCTTCTGAAGACATTATATAACATCTGGAAAACGCATTGCTTGCATTTTGATTTTACCAAACAATGAAGCCAACCTTTAAATAACCAACAATCTCCCCCTTTGGCAAATTTTTGGCTAAAATCAAATGCTTCATAAACACAAGTCCTTCATTCGTCACAAGTAATTAACCATGAAGAACTCCACATAATGTAGCAGAGTCAACAACGGATTAAAAACACAAACTACTGAAAGTTACTCCCCCTGCAACACATAACATCAGTTTCTGAGGAACAACTCTTCTCCCCCTGAAACACAGTACTCAGGAACTCCCCCTGAACATAACAACTTCTGACAGGAAGCACACAAACTCAGGAAGCTCACAAACATATCAGCAATCACCAATCACAAATACTTCTCCCCCTTTTTAGCCAAACAAGTTTGACAAAGCACCAGCAAAACACCAACAAACACCACGAGAAGAAACACAACCAGAACACAAAGAACACATCACAACACACTTGCAAAGATCAGAATCACAAAGAATCCACCCAGCAGAAGAACAACCAAACACAAAAATGTAGAGAACAACACAACCTCAGACCAGAAACACAAAGCAGAAAATCAGACATCAGTCACCACTAACCAGTCTTCAGACTCAGCATCAGAAATTGCTTAGTCTTCATTAGACACAAACAACATATGTTGCTGAATTGATATGTGCCTCAGGCACATTTAGAACCTTCTTCCCAGCAATCTGCTTCTCAAGATCAGCAATTATCTTTTGAACACATGTCACACCATCTTCAGATTTACTAGAAACTAGAGCCTTCTGATCAGGAACAGGAACCAGAACTTTGCTCCAAACTTTTGAAGGTCCAGCACCAGAACTCATATGTGCTACAGGAATGGGCTTGCTGTCATCAGCAACAACCTTTCCTTTGCCTTTGTTCAGCCTCTGAGCAACACCAGCACACTTTGGTCTCCATTCTTTCTTGATTTTGCTTTTATTCACAGCTGGTTCAATTTTTCTGGGTTGAAAATGCTTGGGATAACCATGCAACTTGTAACAAAAAGGTTTAATGTGACCCTTTTTACCACAATGATGACAAACCCAAGGATGAGAGGCCTTCTTGTCTTTAGATTCCTTAGTCTGGTTCTGGTGTTTCAACTTAGGTTTATCACAAGTTTTAACAGCTGCAGTGAACCTTTTAGCTGGATGTTGCTTTTTGTTGTTCAAGGTCCTATCATCAAATCCAATACCACTTGGTTTCCCTTGGTTTTGACTCTTCAACATTCTGACCTGCTTCTTCAAATGTTCAAGTTGAGAGTTCAAATTGGTTACCTCATCTTTGAGATCAGAAACTTGTCCCAAGTGTTCACTTCTTTCAGCCTGAAGTTGA
This sequence comes from Medicago ruthenica, assembly GCA_018208015.1. Classification (NCBI taxonomy): domain Eukaryota; kingdom Viridiplantae; phylum Streptophyta; class Magnoliopsida; order Fabales; family Fabaceae; genus Medicago; species Medicago ruthenica. The sequence goes on from CM031377.1 coordinate 18,554,155, forward strand.
CTGATAGTCTTCTTCTGATTTTCTAGTTCCTTGCACACTTCTTCAGTTCTGATGTATAGTTCTTTGACATTAGGTCTTAGCTTTCTGTTCAATCTCTTCAAATTTTTATCAAATTGCCTGATGCTTTCTGCAGTATCACATTGAACAACTTCCTTATCCATTCTTGCCAGAAAAACCTTCCCTGGAGCTCACCCAAATACAGGCAGGGTGCCTGCTCTGATACCAATTGAAATTCCTAGCAGTTAACTGGTTCTGAACTAAAAACAGAGTATGAAAAATAAAGTTCAGAAGCAGAAAAATAAAGTGCAGAAAGTAAAGGAACACAAGGAATTTTTTAACCCAGTTCGGTGCAAACTTCACCTACTCTGGGGGATACCAATCCAAGAAGGAAATCTACTAAGTAGAATTAATTCAAAGACTCAACATCCCCTGTTCTTCGTCTTATCACTTGATCTCTACCCTTCTAGACTTCTACCCAGGAGACCACCTAGGTATAAGAAACCACTTACTTCCTAACCAAGCAATCACAGCCCAGTGATTGTAAACTTAACAAAAACAAACAAATTGAAGACACTCTTCAAAAACAGAAAAACATTCACTTGTGCTTAAAAGCTTTAAGTGATTAACAACTCAATGAAAACAAACAACCAACTCTTACAATGAGTGGTACACAAATAACAAAGCACTAAGCTTAACAGACACAAAAACTCTAGAACTAATTTCTGGTTTTTGACACATGAAATTTCCAATAGCAAAGCCCTCTTTAAATAGTCTTCAGCTGCAACATAAATCTGAACCAAATATTCTTCAATTGATATGATTCTGAAATATTATAGAAGCTCAAAGAAGGAAACATATTTCTGAATTATATTTTCCAAAGATCCTTTGAAAATATATTCAACAATAAACATGAAGCCAATCTTCAAATAAGATCTTCTCATAAAAATATCAGTCTTCTGGAAACTTCAGCCATGATAAATCTTCAACAAATCTTCAAAAGATAAGCCTATATAAGGAGAGGACGTGCTGCATTGATGAATAAGGAATTTGAGTCAAAACAGTTTTTATCATAAGAGTCTTTTTGTTTTGTCTGTGTAAGCTTTAGGCTTTGTTTTGTACACCACTCATCTGTTTGAGTTGGTTTAGGTGTTTTGAGTTGTAAATCACTTAAAGCTTTTAAGCACAAGTGATGATTTTGTTCTGTTGAAGAGTGTCTTCATCGTATTTGGTTTTATTGAAGAGTTTACAATCACTGGGCTGTGGTTGCTTGGTTAGGAAGTAAGTGGGTTCTTATACCTAGGTGGTTTCCTAGGTAGAAGTCTAGACGGGTAGTGATTAAGTGATAAGACTGAAAAACAGGGGCTGTGTTTAGAGTCTTAGAATTAATACTACTTAGTAGATTTCCTTCCTGGATTGGTATCCCCCAGAGTAGGTGAAGTTTGCACCGAACTGGGTTAACAAATTCATTGTGTTCCTTTATCTTTCTGCACCTTTTATTTCTGCTTCTGAACATTAGTTTTTCATACTCTGTTTTTAGTCCAGAACCAGTTAACTCCCATCCCTATCCATCATCAATATTCCTACATATATACTCTTGTTTGTTTTTTTTAAATAGAAAGATAAATTAATTTTGTTAAAACATATAAAAAATTTAGGGTTAAATATATTTTGGTCCCTATAAAATTTTTAAATTTCAAGTTTTAATCATTATAAAATTTTTTATCAATTTTTGGTCCCTCAAAAATTTTCCGTCACAACTTTTGGTCCCAGCGTTCAAGTAAAATCATGTGTATCATTCAAAATTTTGTATTATTTTTATGGTCGTGTTTAGTACGTTATAAAAATCTCTTTGTAAAAGTTTTTTTTTAACCAGTGATGAATTAAATATGAATTTTTAAGTTTTTAACGCTTAAAAATTCATATTTAATTCAAATCATGTTAAAAAAAGTCGAATTTTTTGTAGAATGGATTGTTATAATATTATAAACATTTCTATAAAAATTCAGTAAAAAATATGAAGTATACACATGATTTGATTTAAACCAGAGATCATAACGGTATAAAAATTTTAAAGGACCGAAAATTGATGAAATTTTTTATAAGGACTAAAACTTGAAAATTTTATAGGAACTGGAACCATATTTGACCCAAAGGTTTAATATACTTCTTGTCTCTATGAAAATATACAAGTACCTAGAGTATTAGTGGAGCTTTGCCCCTTAGGGTCCGTTTGGTTCAACGGAGGGGAGATGAGGGATTTTAATGGAGGGAAGGGGAGAGAGATATTTTAAATAAATATATGTTTGATTCAAAAGAAGGGAGAAGAGATATTTTAATTAAAAATGTGTTTAGTTCACAAGGGGAGGGGAATGATTTTAAAATTAATTTACTGTTTTATCCTTAAATTTAATTAAATATATGAGAAATCTTGTTTTTATGATTTCATAGACCGACGAAACAATAACGATATGATGGATAACAACATGATGTAGACGATGGGATAATGTATTACTCACAGTTCACATTGGAGGAGGTCTGAAGGAGCGGTTGGCGGCAACAAAGTAGTAGTAGAGTTGAAATAGTGGTTTTTAAATGTAACAAATAAGAGTGGTAGATAACATAATAATAAAAGTTGTGACAATTTTTCAAAAAAATTTTGTTACACCGATTATATAATAATAAAAATTGTTACAAGGATAATATATATATATATATATATATATATATATATATATATAATAATGTTGTTACAAGGATAATATAATCTAGTAATAATAAAAGTTGTTAAAAGGTTAATATTGAGATTTTAAATTAATTTAAGGATAATTTTGACAATGCAATAAAATTTTAAAGAGATCCCCTCCCATTCCCTCCCCTCCGAAAAACTCCAATTAGGGGAAGAAAAAAGTGGGTCTTGAAGGGATTTTGCTCCCCTCTTGTAATATCCCGCTTAGAGGTAATTGTTATTGGTATTGGAAACTTATTATGCAAGCATGGCAATTTTGTAAATATGTGAAAATGGCAAAATTGAAAATATTTGAAATGGGAAGATTTATTTAAAAGAGGGAACAAGATATTTTTCTTGTTCATTATCTTCTCTTCCTCACTCTCTCCAAAATCAGAATCCTCTCCTCCTTTTCCTCCAAACTCACGACCTCCTCACTCACACATAACCCATCAAGCTTTCATCCAATTCTTTGAGAGTTTTGTGCAAGACAAGCTTGGTTTTGGAAGTTAGAACAAGAGAAGTTGAAGAAGAATTAAGGAAATGAGTAGGAGCAAGTTAGAGTTTGAAGTTCAGAATCTAACAAGCACCAATCAAGGCTTAGGTGAGCTCCCTAGGGTTTTAGAACCCGATTTGAGTAAGTTTGAGAGTTAATTTAACTTAGAGCAAATTTTATGAAAAGTGCCCTAGATTATGTTATTTGCTAATTCCTTGTTCCAGCTATGTTTAAGTGGTTTATATGTGTAAGAAAATCCTTTTTATACCTTTTGGGAAGCTTGGGTGTGTTGGGATGGTTTGGAATGATGAAAAATGTCATTTTTGAGATTTCTGGACCTGTCATGGTCGCTACAGCGAGCTAGAGCTCGCTACAGCGACCAGGAAGAATTTTGTTCTGCCTACAGTCGCTACAAGCGACCAGGCTGTCGCTTCAAGCGACCAGGCTGTCGCTTCAAGCGACCAGCACCAGAACAGCCATGACAGCTTAGCTGTTTTGGGTGTTCTGGAGCGCGTAGGCATGGTTTTTCGTATCCGTTTTCTCCAAAAACATTTTAGAAACAATAACTACCATTCTAACTCACTCAATAGGCCTCCAAAAGGATACAATAATAAGGGACAAGGATTATGCAATAACTTTGTAATGTTATGAATTGTTTAAGATTGCAAGGGCAAAGATTAGACGGTTATGGGAATGTTTCCTATACCAAGCAATGGCTTATGAGAACGATAAGCCTGAGACTATGAGTTCATAAGTTATGTTTTGGGAGGTTGTCTACCCTAAGAATGCATTAACATGCCAAAGCTATAGAAAAGTAATAGAAGTACTTACAAGTACTTAAGATGAGAATTAATGAGAATGATTCAATGTTCTAAGATAAGAACCTTTTATAAGGTTAAGTATTCAAGACTTATTATTCTCAAGAATGAGAAATAAATTATTAAATGGGCTTGATGTGTATCTTGTATGCTCGTTAGTTAGTATACAAGGGGTTCCTGTGAAGTTACCGCCTTAAATGGCAGCCGGAACGGTGAAGTTACCGCTCGTGAGGGCAGCTGCACATCTAAGTCTATAAAGTTAATGTGTCTCATGTCTGCTCGTTAGTTAGTATACAGGGGGTCCCCGTGAAGTTACCGCCTTAAATGGCAGCTGGGACGGTGAAGTAACCGCTCGCGAGGGCAGCCGCACAAAAGATAAGAGGAGTCTGGTGTTAGCCTGATATGATAGGAATTTTCACCGGTAAGAAGGGAGATGTACTTCGGGGTTACTCCACCCGGATGTACTCCGTAAAATGAACTCAGATAATAATTGTTTGTTCAACGCTAACTTCTAACTTAAAGATATGAAAAGATGAATATGTATATTTATATATATTGAGAAATATGCCAATTAGTTCCTAGTGAACAAGTAGTGATCATAGGAAGTCCTCAAGATCACTAAGTATAAGTTTAAGTTAGATTATGATGAGAAATGATTGAGACAAGCAGCGATCTTAGGTTTCCCCTTGATCGTGGATTAAGTAAAGAATGACGACGATCGTAGGTATCCCCAAGATTGCCACGAGTAGGCACGACGACCCTAGGTTTCCCCCGTGGTTGCCAACAGTAGGTAGGGCCGGAGCTCACTGAGACGTTATGTCTCATCCCTTTCCTTCTGGTGCAGGTTCACAGGAAGCACGACGTAAAGGTAAAGAGAAAGCTTTGGATTGATCGTGCTGCTTCTATTATATATGGATGTTGTACATAGATGATGTATTATGATGTATATTATAAGGATGTTTATATTAAATTTTGGATTGTATTCAAAGACTTATGTATTGTATAATCTATAAGCCAACTTTCTGTATTGTATTTAATGTATCCAGTACAAAATTTTAATACTCGTAAGAGATCCTAGGCAATCTCTATATGGGTGTTACAATTTGGTATCAGAGCAGGTCGATTCAGACCGTGCCTTGGGTCATTAAAATACAATCCAAGTATGTGGACCTCTTGGATCGAGGACATTATTCTAAATGTTATATTCAGTTAAAACTGATCACTTTGACTTGTATATGACAGCTAGGATAAGATGTCTGGGAGAAGAAGAGGACCCGGTAGACCTCGAGCTAATCAGGCCAGTGATGAAAGTGGAGGACCAAGTATGAATACGTGGGAACAAATGATACAGTAGAAACAGGCCTGGCAGCAGCAGTATCAAGAGCAGCAAGCTCAAAATGCATTACAGTATCAACAGATGATGCTAATGATGCAACAACAAGCTCAGCAACAGGCTCAAGCCCAACAACAATGGATGGAAATGATGCAACAAGGGCAGGGTTTCCATCCACAGCCACCACCTCCTCCCGTAATTGAAAATCCCGTGTTCCGGGAATATAATAGACATCACCCTCCGGAGTTTAATGGAGAAGGTGAACCTCAGGAAGCTAGGAAGTGGATTAAACAGATGGAAAAGATCTTTCGAATGGCTGAGTGTTCAGAAGAGGATAAAGTGGTCTATGCCACAAATCAACTCAGAGGCGCAGCAGAAGACTGGTGGGAATCTGCTCAGCGCAGGATGGAAGCGAGTGACGTAGAAGTGAACTGGGTAAACTTTAAAGAAGTGATGTTGGAAAAATATTTACCTTTGTCTTACAAGGTAAAGAAGGAGCAAGAGTTCTTGGAATTGAAACAGGGTAGTATGTCGGTTGCTGAATTCACCAAGAAGTTTGAAGAGCTGTCCTACTACTCCACACACAATGAGTATGCTGAGAATGAAGTCTGGAAGATGAATCAGTACAAACGAGGTTTAAGAGGTGAAATCGACACTGCGGTGAGCCTTCAGAGGACTGCAAGTTATGACAAACTGGTGCATGATGGTTTAGTGGTTGAAGCAGGACTTGCTAAGACATCGAAAGAAAGATCAGCAGCTTTTGAAAGGAAGAAGAGTAGGATATCAGATAAATATCATGACAAGCTTAAGCCTAAAGGATCCCCGCAAAGAGGAAAACAATCTGGTTCGGTCTCAATTTATTCTGCTTGCAAGAAGTGTGGGAAGTCTCACAAAGGAGAGTGTATGTTAGGCATGGGTGTCTGTTATGGGTGAAACAACCCGGACATCATGTGTACGATTACCCAAATAGGCGTGGTAAAGGACCAGCCGAAGGAACTACCACTAGCAAAGGCAGGGTGTACTCCCTTGATGGCGCAAAGGCTTTGGCTAATGAAGATTTGATTGCCGGTATGTGTTATCTTGGTACAAATCCAGTCAAAGTTCTTTTTGATTGTGGCGCTACTTGTTCTTTTATTTCATATAAATGTGTAGAGACGCTGCAATTACCTCTGTCTCCGTTGAATCCTCCAATGTTAGTATCTACCGCTACTGAAGGCGGAATTGAGGCAAGCTATGTTTGTGAAAATTGTCCTATCATTGTGTCTAGTAAGACTTATTATGTTGATTTAGTGTGTCTCCCGATGGAGCAACTTGATGTGATCTTAGGCATGGATTGGCTTTCCGCTAATCATGTGTACATCGGATGTTCCGAGAAGAGTATTTATATGCCGACAAGTGATACGACGGAAGGTGTAGCTCTGTCTGAATTAATTAATCGTACTCATCAGTTAATTCAATTCATTTGTGGTCAAGATAAGGGATTTTATGTTATGCTCACGGTGGCTTCGGAACCAGAGCTAAGTCCCAGTGATATTCCCATCGTGAATGAGTAGTTAGATGTTTTTCCTTCGGAAGTAACTAGTTTGCCTCCAGAGCGTAAGGTGGAATTCTCTATTGATTTAATTCCGGGAGCGGAGCCAGTATTTGTGGCACCGTATAGAATGTCACCTACAGAACTTAAAGAGCTGAAAACTCAACTCGAGGAGTTAATTCAAAAGCATTTTATCAGACCCAGTGTGTCACCTTGGGGTGCTCCAGTTCTGTTAGTCAAGAAAAAAGATGGAAGCATGAGGCTGTGTATAGACTACCGCCAACTGAATAAAGTGACCATTAAGAACAAGTATCCTCTTCCGAGGATTGATGATCTCCTAGACCAGCTTAAAGGAGCAACAATATTTTCTAAGATTGATCTTCGGTCGGGTTATCATCAGATCCGCATCAAGTTTTCAGATGTGTCCAAAACGGTGTTTCGAACGCGTTACGGGCACTATGAATTTCTGGTTATGCCTTTTGGTGTAACTAATGCTCCGGCTGTATTTATAGATTACATGAATAGGATATTTCAACCCTACCTAGATCAATTTGTGGTGATTTTTATAGATGATATTTTGATCTATTCCAAAGATCCTCAAGAACATGCCCAACATTTGAGAATTGTATTGAATGTCCTTAGAGACAAGCAGTTGTATGCTAAATTCAGCAAGTGTGAGTTCTGGTTATCTGAGATTAAGTTTTTGGGTCACGTTATTTCTCAAGGAGGAGTAGCTGTTGATCCATCCAAAGTTGAAGCCGTTCTCAGTTGGGAAAGACCCAAGAATGTGACTGAAGTTAGGAGATTTCTAGGCTTGGCAGGTTACTATCGAAGGTTTATCATGAAGTTTTCTCAGATTGCCTTACCTCTGTCACGCCTTACCAGAAAGGATGTGCCCTTTATATGGGACGAAGAATGTGAAGAGAGCTTCAGAGTTTTAAAAAGGAAATTGACTAAAGCACCAGTGTTGGCAATACCAGATCCTGAAAGAAGATACACCGTTTTCTGCGATGCATCCTCTAAAGGACTGGGTAGTGTTCTTATGCAAGGGGAGAATGTGATAGCTTATGCGTCTAGACAGCCCAAGCCTCATGAAGAGAATTACCCCACCCATGATCTTGAGTTAGCAGCTATAGTATTGCATTGAAGATATGGAGACATCATTG